>CM023455.1:87550466-87992103 GCA_013339765.2 Haemaphysalis longicornis | reverse complement strand
ATAGTCTTTTTAGACATTTGCAAAGGAAATGCCCCCCTTCGCTTTCCCGTTCATTTCTCATGCGGTTCCTGTACCGTCGCGCTCATCCCAATGTAAACACACTAATGGTTTGCTCAAGGCGATTTGAATTTACCGTGGTTGCCACTGCTACAGGCCGGGTTCCTCGATGCCAGCGCTGCAGTATGGCGGAGACGCGCGTGAATGGAGGCGGCCGACTAAAGGTTTATAGAACCGCGTGACCGTGCTCCACGTGCGCTCCAAGCAGAACGTGAAACCTAGCTAGTGGAACCTTTCGTTGCTGTTGCGCGTAATTTTTCATATGCCCCCAGGAGGCGGCGGTTTTGTGCAGTAGATGTAGAATATAGTTGCTATCGAAAAACCAAGAATCCATAAATTTTCTAATAATAAAAGGAAACACTGTAAATATCCCTTGTGTACTAATTTCCTGTCTTATGTTTGCGTAATGTCTTGTTCTTGTTCAACAAAGTTGACAAGTATGAACATATAAACCAGGCTTAGACGTTTACATTTGGTTCTGAGTATATAAGACTATTGCGCAATACCAACTTTACTTTGGCCGGGTGGTTGAATCGAGTCACAGACAGAGAGACAAACGAACAGACAGACATACAGACAGACCAAATATCTGGGGTTAAGTAGCCAAAGAAAGACTGTCGTCTTTAAAAAAATACCAAGAAAAAATATCGAGCGTCCATGAGCGTGCCCCTAGGTAGGAGCGCCCGCGTAGGTCAGCTCGAGTTTGGAACGACACTCCACCAATGTTCGTGGCGTGACCTCTCGCGTGCTCATGCCCTTCGCCAGTTCACGTGTGCTCACGCCTGAAAAGGGAAGCGCAGAACAGCAGGCGCTGCTGACGCCGAGTTCGCAAAGCCAGGTTTCGCGTGTTCTAGCGCGTGTTGACCAGTTGCACTTTGTGAGGTGTGAACGTCTCCGACAAAACGATCCAGGCCAGCGCTAAGGGAGAACGTTCAGCAGCAATTCGGGGAAATCCCGTCAGGTGCAACCGCCGGGTCTCCGACGAAGGGGAAGGCAACAAGCTCTTCTGTTTCTCCAGCCTGCACAACTAGTGCTTGCTGCGCACAGTTAGTAATTGGACCGTGGCCCTTGTCTCGTGATTACCATCAGAAAAGCAACTGAATGTGTATTCCTCTCTAAATGATCGCGGAAGCTGCCTTTAAGGTCGTTCAGAAAATGCGCCACTGGGTTTGTTTTTTGTTACATATATAAGGACATGTATGACATATGCCACTTGTAACGGAAAGAAGAACGACTGAAGCGACACCGGGGCCATGGCTGCCCAAAGCAGGGTGACAGACTTAATCTCACGGTCAATCCACATGATGACGATTATGACTGGTGCATACCCAGCGCGGGAGATTCAACACACTCCCGCGCGGGCAACGTTCGCCCTGCTCTTACGGAGTAAAAGCAGCCTCCTTCCGTGTACCAGCACAAGCGTTGTTGAAACGCAAACCGACCTTCCTGGCTGTTATAGGACCTCAGCTTGCCCCTGCGTCTCGATCCCATTCCTGTGTACTCCTCTAACGCTACACACCGATACTCTGCTCCTGACGAGGTTCAGGCACTCTACGCTGAGTGAAACCTCAGCTTGAAGAAGCGAGTCTGTACACATTTTATGACGATATTCCTTGGTGCGGTGGCTCGGGATTAGCAAAGAGGCGGCTTGTTTTTGGAACTCAGGACGCATAGCTGACCCGAGCTGGCTTATACGAAAGTTAGCTTCTTTGTCGGCTCGAAACAGCTTACTACTGCTGTCACGCCCGCCCGCGACAAAATCATTACGACGATGAACAATTTTTCCGCAATCCTAATTTTTTTTGTTTTTCTTTCCATAAGGTCCATCCTTGGGTTAGCTGCCCTCAATTACTATCACTTTTTATGCTTTCAGCGGTGCACTTCTTCGCAGCGCAGCTTTCAGTACAGCGAGGCGTCGACAGGACGACGAAACGAACGTCAGCCAAGCTCTCCACCCAGCCTCATAAAAAGGTTTGATGTCCTGCAGTCTTGCGGACATTTGCCCGAAAGGTGTTGTCGGGCAAGTGTCAATGTCTCGGTAGTACGGTACCTCCTGTGAAACAAGTCGAGCAGCGTTCTTAGCACATCCTTATTTGAACCTCGGATGCCCGTTTCGGTAGTTTCTGGCCTTGACGCGCCCGTTTTTCCGCTCGTTGTCAGGTCACTGTTCTGTTCAGGTGGTTCTCAACCACGCTTCACTGTCTCCTTGCATGCAGCAGAAATGCCGAGCAAGGGTTTCTCTTTTCCTAAATCAGTGAGGTCGAATGACTCCGATATGCGCCTGGGTGTAACCTGAAGCACTACTTCGTCGGTTAGAGGTTTCCGATTGCAATAACTTCTGGTAAGCATTCACTTTTCCACATGTCTGAACCAAAGATACACTCGAACTCACACGGAGGCTGCGCTGCGTTTTCTTTCACGTCCTTGACTTCTCTGGGGTTTTCGTCGTCTGCTGCATAGCCCTGTGTTCTGTACGTCCGTCTTCCGTTTGGAGGTTCGACGCTATGCCCCAGCCGGCTCCCACTTGCACGTCCTATCGTTCGGCCTTGTCTTCGGCCTTAGATGTTGAAGCCTGGGCTGCAACGACGACTTGTTTCCTTACCGAAAAATGGCTGCGCCATAGCTCCGCTACCCTTGGATACGCAAAGCAAAAGGTTGGCTTAGTTTGGTTGAGTCTTGCTTTCGCTTGGTTAACCTTTGATTTAGGTGTATTGCCAACAACGTCTTAAAACCGTTCGGTTCCGTGCAACGCTCACAGAAGGAGGCCAGTCGAACGCAGCGTTCATTCATGACGAACGCGCCATTCCTCTTCGGCGGGCGCGAGACGAGTCCCGTTTCCCGAAAAGACCCAGCGCCGTATGCATGGGAGGCTGGGGGGTGATTGGCTTCCTCGGCCGCAGCGGCGGTGGCGACCACTGTCGACGCCCGCAGGCGCCAACAGCGGGCCCGGCGAATCACGCGATGCGCTTCGAGGGGTGTGTCGCCGCGGGGGGGGGGGTGTCTCCGGTCAAAGGTCATTTCCACATCCTCCACGAAATCACTGGACGAAAGTAGCTCTGCTTTATAGTTTTGCTTTGAAATAGGAGGCTAAGAGAAAAATTGCGCTCGGCCAGTCTTTTTGTCTTGTCGTAGGGCTCAAAGCAGCGAGGGCTCCTAGGGTTTGTTTTGCTCCTCGCGTTGACGATATCGGGGAGGATCACGTGGCTGTGAGACATCTTGATCATCTGCGGCAGCAGAACTCGCGAAATCAACATCTCCGAGCAGACATGGGAGGCATCGTCTGAACGGGGTGAAGTGCCCTTGCCGCTAAATTTATGCCGGGTGCCCGCAGGTCGTTCAAGGTCGATGGCTGCCGACTGAGGACCCCACATATGCTTTCCTAATTATTCAAGACGTCGTAATATTAGTGCTAAAACTCGTCGCGTTCAAGTCGCTCACCTATCGTCGTCGTTCAGCTTGCTGAGTTCGCTGTATTTTTGTTCGAGCTCGTTGATTAGCTCCATCGAGTCAAACGCAGATGGTAAGGGGGCTTGCCGGAGCCAGGTCGGTGCATTATGCAGCCTTGCAACGGTAGCGCGAAGAACCTCCCGCGACGAACGCGGAGTGCCAGGCCGTCACCAGCATTGTACTCGCAAGACGTACAGGGTACCTTAAGCGTGGGTACCCTGAAACGCAACTTTCCGCGTCTCCGTCCCATTGAAGCCTCTGGTCGGTCATATGTGAGCGGTAAGGGCCAGACGTGGCGACCTCCGCCTAAGCGCGGGGCTAGGCAATCGATGGCGGTCAACAAAGGCCAAAATCACTCTCAAAATAGTGGTCTTCTTTGTAGCTGATGTCCGATGGGACGTCGGGGGTCTCTTTCGTCACATGCGGTCGTGATCATGGGTCTCAAGGCAGCAAACTGTCGGGGAAGAACGACTGAAGCGAAACCGGGGCCATGGCTGCCCAAAATGGGGTGACACAGATTTAATCTCACGGTCAATCTTCATAATTGCGATCATGACTGGTGCATACACCACGGGAGATTTAACACCAGTGGTTCTAGGAGTTTTGAACAGTTTTGCCTGTATAAACCATTTGTTCTAATATTCTTTTAATCGTTGGCTGGTAGGCTGAATTGAGCGCCAGGCAGACAGACAGGAATTCGGGTGCTCTAGTATTCCTAGAAGTGCTATTGTGTTTAAAAGCTGCCAAAATTTGTGTTTTGTAACCTCCAGGCGCGCATCAAGTAGGGTCTTTTACACGCTGCGTTCGTACACTTGACGACGCAACATATTTTTCTGAGACTGGACGGGTTAGGCTAGGCTGTCAAATAGGAACCGTGCAATAGTACATTATTATCGTAGTGCTTATATACTACCATGAAGCGTTGGAAATGAATATTGTGAAATATTCTAAAATCTTTGCAAACAATTCATCACGAAACAGTATTGGTTGTAAATGTACACTAACCGCTTTAAGGTAAGGGCGTCTTTTCGACATTCTCTCTTCGGGCATCCAGCCATTATGCGGGAAAACCCGAGTTGTGCGGGCTCACTCTGACCTGTTTTTAGGTGAGCCACCCGGTTTCGCAGTAGTCTTCTCACTGCACTAGTTTAATACTTCCACTTGTCTGATTGTAAGAAAGAAAATGTTTTGTTACCGATCCAGTATTCTCGCCTCGGGGTACCGAAGCCTGAAGCATAGTCGGTCCAGTTTCTGTAGAAGTAAAAGGGACTGTTTTTATATTGGTGCCGCCACAGGATCACCTGCATAATTATATAGAAAATTAGGAGAATTTCTTAAAAGCAACATTCTAATACAAATATTCCGTTTTTACAGGTTAGGTGAAGAGATTAGCCTAAAATCACTCAAACAAGGGCGTTAAAAAAATTATTGTGTCGATTTCAACCTGTTATGCTTACGCATCAATAGAAGCCGCGTGATATAGGGAAAGCACACGCCGTGGAGAATTTCCAGTCCTGCTGACTCACGTAGACGGCACGCCTAGTGCTTGCAAGTGTTATCTTCCTGTTGGAGCACTGACTGTACCTGTCATTGAAATTGCGGCGCGCCCATGCCAAGCAAAACCATTCATTGCCGCGTGTCTATTCCTCTAAAAAAGCCTTATTCAAAATTCTCAAGCAGCCTGCCAAGTTTGCTGTCAGGGACGATTCCATCAACAAAACTGCGGGCACTTCAGTATAACTTTGTAACTTATGAGGGGAAGCCGTGTGGACATATGTCTATGGCTCGGTACCGGGCAACCACTTCGCGCACCAGCAAGTTCATGAACTTACCCAAGCAGCCCCTGAGGTCACAGCGGCTCCCACACAAATTTCCCTATCAGTACATCAGACCGTTTTACCATTACAGTTGGCAAATATTTGTCATTCCTTTTTCAGCCACCCTTTAAAAAATCAATAAATCCCAATCCGACCATTAAAAAACAACTACATTCAGATTACAGCCCGGCATAAGTTATTTTCCAAGCTGCATGCACTCATAAGTGCCAATTATACCAACATTTAATACCCTATGGTGTATTTTGGCATGAGTATATAACCCGGCTCTACAACCACTTCCTCCACTGAGCTTTAGAAGACACTATTGGGCATCTGCCCACTGGACGACCACACTTTCCTGGGGACATGGACGAAGACAGGTAGACCAACCAAAAAGATGGCCGACAAGTGTTTCAATTCCAGTTTGTACTCATTAAAACATTTTCTCTTTAGCCTCTATATGCAAAACAAGTTATGGTTTTTAGGGGGTAATGCAGCAAGGCAGAGGGAAGACTGTTCTGTGCGTTGCAGTGCCGATGCAGGAAGGTGCTAGGGGTTGAGGTTGTCAGTACTTAAGGACGTCCCGTTCAATGTTTTAGACCAGCCTGGGCTGTAAACAAATTGCAAACACGAAATCTACAGTATATCTATTGAAAAAGTTCCTTAACAGCGAAAGGAAATTTCCGTGGCCGAGTCGAAAGTAAATATGAACGTAACGACGAACAAACGTAACTTATAAAACCCGAAAGCGCGGCCTTGAAAGTCACCGCAGCAACAAACATCGAAGCCGCCATGTAGAACACGCTTTGTACCAACCCAAAACGTTTCGGTCAAAAAGAAAATGCATTTTCTTTTTCTTTCTCCCGCGTGAGCTGCATCTGTTCCCGTTACCTGTAAACGATATTAAAGGGAATAGATACGGAGCACGCCCCGTTAACGATTTTTCGCACCGCGACGTCACAGAGATGAGCCAATGCTGAAGGCAGTAGCCATTGCCGTCGAAACAGTCACGGCCGCTAAACTATACCATAGGTGACCGGTGAAAATGCATTTTCTTTTCTTTCTTCCGCGTGAGCTGCATCTGTTCCCGTTACCTGTAAACGATATTAAAGGGAATAGATACGGAGCACGCCCCGTTAACGATTTTTCGCACCGCGACGTCACAGAGATGAGCCAACGCTGGAGGCAGTAGCCATTGCCGTCGAAACAGTCACGGCCGCTAAACTATACCATAGGTGACCGGTAAAAGATATAAACATCCCCCTCGCGAGGGGCACGATCAAATGCAGAGCATTTCTGCGTGGGGGCGCGCCTGCAAGTCGTATGGATTACGTATTGGTTGTTGTTGTTGTAATTGTTGTCTTCCAGCGTAGACATTGTCGATGAAGTCGATGGTGAAACGTGCCGTGAAACCCCTGCCGCGGCTATGACGCAACGTGGAGCGGCTATGACGCAACGTGGCGCGGCTATGACGCAACACAATCCAACACAATCCACTTTAATCCAATCCAATCCAAATGCAGCCAATCTAAGCCAATCCAATCGAATCCAATCCAATGCCCCTCGCGAGAGAGTGTTATAGCGCCGAAATCGCCACCACGCGAACGCGTGATGCTGACGTCACGATCACGCCACAGATGTTAGCGACCGCAGCGCGCGCGAACGACATATGTGGTTTAAGCGCGAACCGACCGCGGCGAGAGAGCGCGATGCGAGCGCCCCACCTGTTCTTGCGCGCGAACCTAACGCGGCGAGAGAGGGTGTTGCGCACGTCCCCACCTGTTGTGCGCCCGAACCGAACGCGGCGAGAGAGGGCGTTGCGAGCGGAGAGAAGGCGAGGAGGACGCGGGGGAGAGGGCGCACTCTGGCCGACGGTTGAATGAGTCAAGGGTATAAGGCACGTTCGTAACCTTCCGTTCTGTGTCGGCTTTGTGGCTCAGTTGGTAGAGTACCGTGCACTTGCGTTCCGCCCGCAGATTCGTAGGATCGAAACCTGGCGCCGGCAAGTATTATATAGTGTAGGGGGAGCGATGCGGACGCAGACTACGGACGCCAACGCGGGTGACATCGTGAGTTACTGAAATGCTCTGCATTTAAAATCGCTTTTTCAAATTGCAACACACGAAACCAAGCACTGGTACCATAATGATTTTATACGTGTTAAAAGATGTGCTCTTTTCACGTGCCTCTGTGAATGGGAGCACCGGCAGCAGTTTTCTATAGTTCAGACACAAAATCACTTGCGCCTCGCAGGTGTAGCACACGGAACCTGTTGCTGCGCTACTCGAAATGCGTCCTCGTACAGCAAGCATATAGGTATTCTCATAATTAGCCGTGTTAGACATGGAGGATGGTAGACATGGAGGATGTAAAATCAGTCATTTAGTGGATGATTAAAGAAACTTTCTACAATTAGTGAGACACAGTGGCCCCTTTCATTGCATAATTCTTGGCTTAAACTGTTATCAAAGCGAACCATGAACAGCGTACCTTGTAACTTTCGCTTGAGCAGCTCAATCTTGGGCTGTCCCCCACCATACGCGCGCTAAGGCGACCGCCGGGAGTTTGTGGCTGGCCTTCGTCTCATTTGTACCGCAGTTGAAAATGCAAAGTTTACCGGTAAGACATCAATGTCTATAGCAGTGAACCCAATCAAACGGTGTATGCCGCCACGCCTACTGAAAACAATGCGGCAAATTACCCTAAGATCACACGGCCGGATAGGATAAGGTGACCTATAGGATGTAATAAAGCACCAGTAGCCCAGACACTGATTCTAAGGACACCGGACGAAGCCCGTTGTACTCTGATTTTTCTACTCTGTGTCGCCATCTTTCCTGGGCCTTTTTCAATGAGGCCTTAATTCGGTCGTGTGGCAATTGGAAACAGAACGATTTACCTCGTAAGCGTACAGCTTCTGCTGGTAAAGCATAACCCCACAACCTTTATGATAGTTCACAGTTCTTCGATAATCCAAACAGGTACTCCTGCCTGGGTTAGTCCTTTTTTAACGTC
Source organism: Haemaphysalis longicornis (assembly GCA_013339765.2). Lineage (NCBI taxonomy): Eukaryota > Metazoa > Arthropoda > Arachnida > Ixodida > Ixodidae > Haemaphysalis > Haemaphysalis longicornis. Next base: position 87,983,767 of record CM023455.1, on the reverse strand, counting down.
ACCGTGGATCTATTTTTACTTTTCTAAAGGGATGGATAAAAGAAACTTGCTTAAAGTGGGCCAGCAAATTTCTTTGATTGTTTATACAGTATCACACTCCAAATCTCCGCCCTTGCAATAAGGCGAATCGCTGCGCCGAGGTCAAGATTAACGTTGGCCACCTAAGTGTCTTGAACGTAAGCCGAGCAACACTGGGGGGTTTTCTGCCTTAACTCCATCTGAAAACCAGCAACCGTGGTGGTATATAACCCGCGTTCTCGGGATGCTGAAATTCAGTTAAGGTTATTGTCTGCCTACACTGGAAATACTTTTGGCATTATTTAACTGCGATAGGTGAAGAACAACTACATCGATGGAACGAACTGGGCAGCACAGGGGATGTGTTTTTCGAGGCTGAATGACTCATGGTGGTCGTTCCGTATGAAATTGCGTTCAGCTTTGATGGTTTCTGCTGCCGTCAGGGAAACTCTCACTAATGGCAGGGTAATTCTGGAAAAGCGTAAAATTGGGGTGTTGTGTCGCAAAAGTCCTCCTGGATACAATGCTTGTTACTGACAACGACTGGCCGTAACTAACGTGGAAAGGATGTGCTGGCATTACTGTGACACGACAACTTTTTTGAGTGACGATGATTGTTTATATTTCTCTCAGGGTACTTCCCACAGACATGAGTTGCTCCAAAGCATTTTCCCACAAGCGGTTGACGCCCAGAATAGCCTACAGAAATCCATCGTCGTGCCCATTCCTCCAATAGATTAATTCCTTCAAGCGGGCAGTCATAGAATCTCACATATCACATTTTTGTTAGGAATAAGCCTCTTCGTGTGGCGATATTGACAATATAGGGTATTGACATGACAGACTCAGGCCACATAATACCGGTTATCTTTGTGTACTGCGAGGTTTCTCACGCTACGCAGAAGTCGTGCTCCAATAATGCAAGCAAGGATCTATAAGCAGGTAAGATGATGGGACCTGGCGGTTTGATTAGGCTCTCGCTTATCTGCAACCTTGTCCGGTACACGCTATTGGCGCGTGTACAAGGCCGGGAAGTCGGGAACACAATGTACTTGGTGAATGAAATGACTGCCGCGAAACGGGACGTGCTTGTTGACAATAACCTCACACTCCACCCACATATAAGTTACCTTTGCTCCCTGGAGCAGTGAGAGTGCGAGCTGACCAGCTGCCTGCTAGAGACGCAGGTTAACGTCGTGTCTCGGGCAAGAGCAGCTGCCACGACTAGCGGCTATCCGGACTAGGAAGGCCACCCTCACAACACTTCCACTCGAATAAAAACGTTTCTGCCTCCTTGCCTTCGTCATAAGTAACTACATTCACCAATTGGATTTTGAAGGCGATATTACAAGTCATTAGAAGGAAGTATTAGTGTGTATCGACGCTTGGTGCCCACTTTGATTGCTATTCATGATTGCATAATATGTGCCATCTCCTCCAAACTGTCGTTCCTTTTTCGTCCCTCGGTAAGCAAATATTGGCTTTATAGTTCCACGGTACGGTCTCAAGCCCCGCTACTTGTTTGAGCTACTTCTTCTGAAATTTGTAAAGGTGGTGAAAACATTTTGGCACTTCTATGAGAAATCAACCTGATCATTCGCAATCAAACATGTGCGCAATCCTTGGAGTGACAGTAGCAGTTTGGTGGTAACCAATAGGCGGTTCCAGCGTTAGAAATCTCAAAGCCTCCTAGTTGTCTGGTTCAAGGAGTAATTCCAAATATACCTTAATGAACCTTAATAAGATGAAAACATAGGGTGGCAGGGAGAAGTTACCGATTGCTGAAGGAGATCGACCCCAGGCTTTTAAGCCCCTGCCAGGTTTGTCATACAAGGGATTTTCGCAGAAAGGTACTAAAAAAAAAGCTCGTCTAACGCGTTTTCTGGCCAAAATGCCCAAACGTCCGCTGGGAAGTTCCGCAATATACGCGCACTTTTAAACTGGAATGTGGTATGGTAATAAAAAAAATATTTGCGGCTCACCCCACCTCTTTTGGGAGTGCATATGTCTCCACAACGCTCTAATCAAAAGACGTAGGCTGGCTTGCCTTATTTTGATTTTGCAATTGGTTCTTTAGGTGCTAATTCTAGACCCAACATGTACAGCATTGCTACCTCTGAATATTAACTCTGTACAACCTGCCGCGATCGGTGAAAATGGTGGCAAACATTTAAGAGGCTTACCGTCCAGTCGTCATCGTATATCCCCATTATGCACCATACACGTTGTCCCAATTCACCGGCCGCCTTGTGGTATATGGTGTATACGCCATCGTGGCTTTGGCCTATTTGACGCCGGTGTCCGCAGTGTCTTGGTAGTACGACATCTAAACAAAGCGTGGGAAAGAAACCACCGAGTTTTAGGCTTGAATAGGGACCAATACCTGCAGCAATTATCGATGACACTTTGATTCCACTGCTACACTAGTAACGTTGTTGGAAATGTATATTTTTATTCTCTTTATGGGCAAAACAAGACCAATCGATTGCTTTCTGCCTACAAAAGAGGAAACATGACAGTTTTTTAGCCTTGAATTGTAGTTATCACAAGCAGTTTTAGCTTTCAATGTGGTCGCCAGCTAAAATTCAAATCAAATGACAAATTTGCATACCTTGAAGTCGACCAAGGGCATCCGAAAGATCCTGCGTTGCCTCTGTCGTTCCGGGGGACAAGACCAGAATTGCTAGAGCAGCGGCAATCAACAGCATGTCAAAGGGGTGAACCATGGTGTTCCTTTATTCGACGGCAGCAATTGCTATATGTCTGAAATAAAGAGACCACAGAACATGAGCTGTTTTGCGTACTTTTCATTTCTTCGTGAAAGGCGTCGACTATAAAGTGGGGCAGGTCGCAATCAAAAGTGCTGCACAATACTGAAGCTTTACAAAAGCGCATTTCTCAGCAATTTACCAGCAATAAATCTACGATAGCAAGTAGGAAAATGAAATGTAAGCGAAATGCACCGTTCCAGCAGAAGGTGTACGAACATTCAAACATAAATCATCAGGTAGTGCGAAATAATTATTTGCAAGGTCTAATCTCTGCGTATGTACGTTAAAGTGTACTATTCGTTATTGCGCATGCTTTAGGTAACTCGGTATTCTTGTCATCCGGCGAACCAAGTACACATACAGCAAGCTGAATGGCCGTTGGCTTAAGAATAATAAAGGGGATAGCGAATTAAACAAGTGGAATTCAGAGCCATCACAGTGCGACAGAAATACGCAACGCCATTTTGCTAGAGTGTAATTCCGTGCGGCTGAAAGCACGCTCCTGCATGCCGCGTCAATTCACAGTGCATGGCGCACGTACGGGCCCATGTGCCCCTGACATCACGCTGAAAACGTTGCAGTGACTCAGTCGTTAACGTGCTAACATGTCCTACGCAATAGCGTTGCTTCGACACCCAAAAAGTCGTTTCGGAATGGAGTTGCTGCGTTTACGCTTTCTTATTTGCACACACTAAATGCCAGGCAAAAGAGGAAGGCTAGCCTAAACTGTTTTAAAGGGAGCCGCAACGCTTTCTTCAGTATTTTAAATGCGAATGCATTTCTTAGTCGGGGATTGTCGTGCTCCGTCGGCGTGCGCCCACAAGGTGTACCTTGCGCGAGAGAACACGAGATGCCGCGAGCAAGCTCGCCTTCTTCTTCTTCTTCTCTACTTCCTCCTCGTTCAAAGCGCGTTCAAGTTCCTCTTTCTCCTCCTCTGCTTTTAAATGCGAATGCATTTTTAGTCGGGGGTTGTCGTGCTCCGTCCGGCGTGCGCCCGCAGGTGTTATCTCTCCGCGCTCCTCCTCGCCCCTAGCAACAGCTGTGGCGCGCCTAGCAACCGGAGCAGGTGGTAGCTCGGGCGGGAGTAGCAGAGGGCAAGGGGAGAGGAGGAGCGCGCTCGGGCGTGTGAGGGCGCTCGCATCGCGGAGCTCGGGCGGAGTAGCGGAGAGTGAGTGGAGAGGAGGAGCGCGCTCGGGCGTGTGAGGGCGCTCGCATCGCGGAGCTCGGCGGGCTCTCTCTCCTCTCCGCGTACCCTCTCTCCGCTCGCTGCGCTCGGAATTTATATAATGCAGTGGAGCGCGCGCCTGGCGCCTTGATAGCGATTCTTCATTAAGTACGCCATTAATAATAATTACTCGCACCGCACTCATCGGTGCACCCAATGCATTCGCATTTCCGCACGATCCCCTTCGGGGAGGTGGGGGGATTTTTTTTAAAACTTAAGCGCTCGCAAAACGTATTCGACACACACATCTAGTACTTAGATTATGGAATCGCAAAGTACCGCATATAACAATTACCGATCTATGTCTACGCATTACTTGCTCGCACTCGCACTCGCCAGTCGAAAACGATGCGAGGCTCTCACCACTCACTCGTGAGTGGTGAGTGGGCGGTGTGCGAGTGCACTTGCGAGTGAGCCTGCCGAATTATGGTCGGCGTGCACAAATCTAATGTTAAGAACAGTAGGCTTCCCCCGTCAATACAAGTAGAGTCTACAACAAACGCTTCTCCATACAACAAACGTATGCCCTCTGTGAGGAGGTTTTGCGAATAAACTTGGTTCTTTCTGGCAACTTGAAAAAATGGCTAAGGTTCACATTTCTAAACCTAGTTATCACAAGCGAAATGAATAGTTATAAAGTGTATATAAAGTTTTGGTTCTCCATGAGATTTCGCAGCTTGCCCTTTAGCATTTTCCGGCCGAGCGTTGGATTCAGCTTTTCGCTTGCTCTGAAGGGCACACACTGACAGACCAGCCGACCCACCTACGAAGGCAAAACTGTGAAACCTACCACCCGCAGAGTTACGCTTTTTTGTGCGTGCACCATCTTTTTAAATCTTTCTACTCTTGTCGTCGTTCCTGTAAATGAGTGTGTGCTGTGTTTTACCGTATCCTAGCTACTAACAGGGTTCTCTTGTCGCCAACCACACTCACACACGGTCCAGCCGCCTCGCCGAAGGAGCCGGGCGGACGAGCAGTTTCACCCTCGCCTATTCAATTGGTACCACAGCAGTGAAAACTCTTAGCAAGCGACCCGCGCGGTGGCTCAGTGGCTAAGGCGTTGCGCTGCTGAGCACGAGGTCGCGGGTTCGATTCCCGGCCGCGGCGGCCGCTTTTCTGATGGAGGCGAAAAGCAAGAACGCCCGTGTGTACGAGATTTCGGCGCACGATAAAGATCCCCAGGTGGTCAAAATTAATCCGGAGCCCTCCACTACGGCGCGCCTCATCGCCTGCGTTGCGTCGGCGCGTTAAACCCCACAATCAATCAAGCTCTGAGCAAGCGAAGCGATAACAATGGCACAGCTTGCATGCCGGGGACTGAAGGCTATTTCGACGCGGTGAATGGCCTTGAAAGCCGTAGCGCCTTGGAGCTTTCACTCTAAAACTGTAGTCGGCAACGAGCCATCAAAAGAAGCTTGATGGGGGTAACGCTCAAAAATAGGAAACGGTCGCTTGCGGTTTTAAAAAACTCTGGTGTATGATTTCCTGGCTCTGATTAAAAGAGAAATGTAGACTTTGCTGGCGAGCACTGCCCTGAACTCACGAGCTTAGGGTCAGCCGGTAGCGGAGTTTTTACGTAAAGGCGCAGCTAGAAGCAGTAGGAAAGCAATAAACAAAAAGCGTGAGGTGACGAGTCAGTTACTTGCAAAGAATGGATTTGCGTGTATGTGCATGCGTGTGTGTGTGTACGTGTGTGTGTGTGTGCGTGTGTGCGGGCATGAGCGTTTGTATGCGTGTGTTGCCGCATATCACAACCGTCATTACGTGAGGCATCAGAGACATTTTCTATTCCAGGCGTAGCCTTGCCGAGATTAAGGTATCATCTTGAGCCATGCTTTCCTCTACAGACAGCACGATATTGGGTGTAAGAAGTAACACAGTAATTGGGTAGCAGGTGCAGCAGAGGAAATAGAAAACAGGAGCAATACTGTGCGCTCACCTGCAAGTGACCGATGAGCTTGGTCGCTGGTGGTAGCCACAGTTTGGCTCCTGGTGTAATCTGCTAAATACGGAATTTTGATCCCACGCTAGGAATAGGATTTCTGTTCTCTTCTGGTATGAGTAATGGCGGCTCTGAGGTTTTATAGCTCTCTAGAAGAAAACTGAGCCACTCGTTGTCGTTTGCGACCGTTGAGTTCACCTTGATATCGCCTTCAACAGAGATAAGCATGTCTGCACCTTTTTATCACAGACATCAAAGGTTTCCGCTCGCTTCGAATATCTGCTGACGGATGCAATGACCGTTGAAGTGCTGAAAGCGGAAGTCACAGTGGAAGTCACCATCTTTGTCGGATGGTGCTCTGGGGAAATATGTTTTCCCACCATGATGATGACAATCAGTGAAGAATATTGTTAGTAAGGTTCATATTAGAATATATTTGAATAGGTTTTTTCGTTTGCCGAATTCGGCAAGGTGGTCATTTTGGGCAAGCAGATCAGCCATTCATGAATTGATTGTTCACTGCAGTGGTCTATAGCTTTTTTGGCGCACTCATGCGTACTGCCACAGAAAGAGTTGTAAAGTTTACAAAAAAGTTAAAAGTGGCGCTACCGGCAGCTTATTATCTGTTGGCGTGGCACTAAATAGACGCAGGTCATAACTTCCGTACAACCCCACAGAACGTAATGAAAGTGTAGTCGTATAAACAATCTATGCCATTTTTTACTGCGTTACCATAGAATTTGCTGTGTTCTACACATGGGCCCATTCTGCCCGCTCAGCCTGTCGGTGCAACTAGTGCCTCAAAAACTTTCCCTGCCAATACCTGTTGTCTCGTCATCCGGCTTCATTCACCTTTCGGCGCCGGCGCTGGTGATCATCATGAATAATATATTTGTTAGGACAGGGTTTTTTGATTGAAACATTTTATTTACACCATATGGGTGTTCGTACAGAAATGTGGAAACGTAAATTTCTTTTAATGACTCTGGCTAGTCAGTGAGCGGATGCGGTTTGGCCGGTTGGGAAAAATCGAGACACACCGATCAATTGCAGAGGCGGAACGACACCAGCGAGGATTGCCGTACTGGATGAGAGCAGTCCGTCTTGATTTTTGCCAAACAGGGCAAATCGCTGCCGCTCACCGAGTAGGCAGAGTGACTATGAATAATTCACAGCGACCCTGGGTAGTCAGTGAGCGGAATCGGTTGCACCGGTTGGGTGAAATCAACTATGACTGCACCCATGGCGGCCATGAAGCAACACTAACGAGACGTTACCGTGCTGTTTATGTCCCTGAAAGCCTTCCTAGCAGGTTTGAACCTTTCTAGTGCAGCCCCTGTGGTATCCGATATGATGGTTACTTCCGTAGCAGGCAGGACTCCATACCTGCATTGGTTGGGCATAGAGTGCCTGACGACAAAGAGCGAGAGAGCGAAAGACGTTTACCAAGGACGACGTTACCGTAAAAGCCTTTAGTGATACTGAGCCATTGTTTCTCGGTTTTGCTGTTTATATGCGCTGTTCTAAGCGAACAAGCTGACACACTCGCTTGCTGCTTAGACTCGCTGACATGTGGCCGTTGGAAAGGTAAGGCACTGCCATTCTGAAGTGTATAGCTACAAAAAATGGTTCATTTGAAGCTCAGCTGGCCAACGAGAAGCTTACCAAAAGAAGCTGAGCTTCTCAGCTGACTCTAAGCTGACTAGTTTGAAGCTCAACTCGCGCAGCTTCGTCCAAATGTGTCCGCCATGAATGAAAGCTTCTTGAACGAACTGTGACTGGTTATTTACATTTATTCTTTGGCTGTCACTTTACCTAAAACGCACCTACTGATCTATATTAATTTGTCAAACTATCGCAAAAGCAACCGGATAACGCGAGTATGGCCTTTAAGTGATCACCCTGTCGCTGAAGTTAGCTAGGTTCGTTTTACTTGCGTGTGACTCAGAGCGCGCGGCCGCCCCCGCCGCGCCAGAAAGTAAACGTTTATAACTATAAAACTATTCGGGCTATCGGGTTCAAATTTTGGTACAAAGGTGCTCTAGAACTTTCTCAAAGAGGTGTGTGAAAGGATTAGAACTTCCATGGCAGATTTCCCGAAGAAAATGTGAAAACTTTCGCAGCTCATGATTTCGATGCGCGTCTGCCATGAATGGAAGCTTCTCGAACGTACCCTTTGGAAATAATACCTTTAGTTCTCTGGATATACAACAAACTACTGGGATGCAGCAGACGGGCGCGGTTGCAAGTATCACTACTGTCCTTGGATTTTACTCTTCGCAATTCAATTCCCGAACGCCCATAAAAGCACCTTTTATCCTGACATTAAACAGAAGCACGTACAGAAAAAGAATACTCCGATTAGTTGGTGTTTCAAAGGCCTGTCGCATCTCCGACCAGGCAACAATTTTTTTTACAGCCATGAAATTTACTCTCACAGTTGCTTCCAGAACTGCTTGTGTTTTTATGAATGTTGTATGCCTGGTTCCGCGCCCCCATTTCTAATGTATTTCTAACGCTGTAAGTATTGTCGGGTTACTATACGTAGACAGAACGTATATGGTCTTGCGTCTACCAATATCTATCTTTCTCTAGCAATATCTACAAATCTCTATCTTTCGGATAGATATCGCACATCCTTAAGGATATACTGTTGGCTTTCTTCGATGTGGTTTTTCTACGTTCTACTATAGCACCCAACGAATCAACAGGAAAAGCGGGGGGAATGGCGTAGGAACTTTTAGGCAATGCTTGGATTCGGGTTTCGCAGAATGGAAGCGGTCAGAATATGTAGGAAATGCAAGCGGTCAACAAATGACGGATGAGGAAAAACTGAACAAGCATTCTTGAGAACTGCTTTTCCAAGCGAAGCGGTTCTTGTTGTGTTGCAAACAAAAATGCGCACTTACTTGCTTAATTACTCACCGCACAAAAGACCCGTTTCTTCGGATTGTGGAAAATAAAGTTTCGTCGACTATTAATCCTTCAACGTGTAGCAGGCGCTTCAAAAACAAGTGGGAGAAAATAAGTTGGTCCATTTTTGATTACCCCCAAAAAACAAAACAAAGCAACCAATACATCTAAAGAAAACAAGTCAGGAAAAATGAACCAGTGGTTATGGTACTTGAAATGGGCTCTAGATTGGTATTCCAAAGCGGATGTGTACGCCCCGCGATTAGCCAGCCCTACTCGCGTCAAGAGAGCATTGATAGAACGTGAAAATATTCCTGAATGTGCCTTTGATCAACAAATCTGTAATTTCCCCTTTCGGACATGCAATGCCGATGCGCCACCCTGAAGTCTGCCTTCGTGCAACTGTAACGCATTGAAGTGGGTCTGCTCGTGGCCGTAGCTACATTGAGACGAAAAAATCACACCATATCCACGGAATGAATGATGATAAGTGGGGCGAAGCTCGAGAGGGGTAGATCATCGGTAACCGTAACTCTCCCGTGAAAGTTCACCCATTACATCATTAAGAAAGACGTAAGACTGTGTGCGTACATTGTACAAATCAACTTTTATTTTTGGAGTCAGTGCTACCAGGCCCAGACCTGGTGAAAGACCCCGCGCCATCGAGGACTACCCCGCACCTCCACCACAATTTGTCACGTAGGATGGGACACAACGGTAAAGAAAGAACTTTTATTTAGCGCGAACTTGTGCCCGAACAATACGAGAGGAAACGAGCAAAGGTCCTTGCGTCTCGTTCGATCTCAGAGAACGACTGCCTGCGTTCGTGGCGTGATCCAGGGGTTTCCCCAGGCATCGAATCAAGGGGGGGTGTCTCAATGGCTCTGGGGGGGGGGGGGGGTTCATAAACTAGAAAAGCTGTTTTTTTATCCCACTAGTTCAATAATAGACGTCTTTTAACCAAACGCTCATCCCCGTGATGTGCGTTTTTCATTTTCTATATATATATATATATATATATATATATACACACCTGAGAGGCGGTGCTTTCTATTCAATCTAAGAAAAAAACATATTTAGAGAAATTCATTTTTTACCATGAAAGGTCCGTATTCAGTTTTTTTTTTATTTCTCGCCATTTTTCAACGTATAAGGACATTTTCGAACTTGTTACCAGGGCCAGTGACGAAATTAGAGTTCTTGAAACAATGTTTAGGTAGTACACGAATTATGCAGCACTTATAAATCAGGCACCGATTGTACGCTCCCGATTTATTAAAACGCCAGGATTAGCTTCCGTAACGCTTCGCCTCGCCAAATTGCCCATTTTAAATGTACATGCTGAAAGAGCTTCTGCAAAGATTACGGTTGTAAACAAAGAATGGCATCGAATCAATGAAGAAAGTAAATTATATGTGTGTTTACTGCACTCAGTTCAAGTCAAAGGTGGCCTCAGTCGAAGTAAGTTTGGGTGAGTGCTTGTCGATATATGCTTTGCTTGTACCTCCTCACGGGCTTGTTCTTGCTCTGTACCAGTGGCCTCTGACGAATCGATATGTTATTTATTTGCAGTTCTTATGATTAAACTTTCAGATCGATACTGAAAAAGGTCCATACAAGGACTGACAAGAGTGAAATTTGGGGATTCAAGGGGGGGTGTCCAGAAAAACTAGGGGGGGTCTACACACCCCCTAGGGGGGGTGTAGGGAAATCACTGGCGTGATCTCTTGCGTGATCTCCCCCTCGCAGTGCACGTGCGCTCGCGCCTCCGTTGGCGAACACAGACAAGCTCGCGCTCCCGGTGCCGAGTTTGCGCTGCCGGTTGCAGCCGGTTTTTGCGCGTGCAACGCGGCCCACTTTGCGACATCTCCGAAAGCATGCGGCGGTCACGTACTACGAGACACATGGGATGGACAGACCCATGGCTTTAGGAGCTTCGCCCCTAAAAGTGTACCAGTTGGATTACACTCCTTTTAACAGCAGAGCTGCTTTTGCTTTTAGTTTATTCGCGCCACGTTACCAGGAAACTCAGCCCAGCAGAGCGCACGAGAGCACGAACCTCACGAGGAGCGCAAGGCATCAACCAGGCTAGCGCGTGACCTTGTGCAGAGTCAGGAGCTCGCGCAAAATACCAAGAAAAAATACCGAGGGCATGTGAGGGTGTGCGTCTAAGAGGACCGACCAGAGTCGGCCACTTCGACCTTTGAGAACTCTTTTCCAGTGTTCGTTGTGTGATATCTGCCGTTCTGTTCTCCCACCAAGTTCGCGTGCGCTGACGCATCAAGTGAGGAGCACAGAAAGCTGGATTGCGCTGCAGACGCCTATTTCGCGAATCCAATTCGCACAGGTTCTAGCGCATGTTCACGCTGTTCAGATTGGGAGAAATTGGAAAGCCTTCGGACAAAGCGATCAGGGCATGCCAGTCACAGGGAACTTCATCGGCATTTCGGAAATTCCTGTCAGGTGCGATCATACCTCGGCAAAGTTGGCGCGGCTCACTCAAACTCACTCACAATTTGTTTTTTTGAATCACCATTCACTCAAACTCAGACTCAATGCTGAGCAGCACATCTGCGCTCACTCAAACTCAAACTCACATTGAGCGCAAAACTCAGAACTCACTCGGACTCAAAACTCAAAATGTACTCAGAACTCAACATGTACTCAAACTCAAAATGTAATCAAAAATCAAAATGTACTCAAACTCAAAATGTACTCAAACTCAATCGGACTCAAAACTCAAAATGTACTCAAAACTCAAAATGTACTCAAACTCAAAGTGTACTGAAACTCAAAATGGACTCAAAACTCAAAATGTACTCAAACTCAAAATAGACTCAAAACTCAGAATGGACTCAAAACTCAAAATGTACTCAAAACTCAAAATGTACTCAAAACTCAAAATGTACTCAAAACTCAAAATGTACTCAAACTCAAAATGTACTCAAAACTCAAAATGTACTCAAAACTCAAAATGTACTCAGAACTCAAAATGAACTCAGAACTCAAAATGGGCTGAGAACTCAAAATGAATTCAGAACTCAAATGGCCTCACAGAGATTGAGACAGTGAGAGAGTGAGAGTGTGAGATTGAGACAGTGAGAGAGTGAGAGTGCGAGAGTGAGAGTGAGTGTGAGAGTGAGAGTGTGAGAGTGAGACTGTGAGTGAGAGTGTGAGTGAAAGTGAGTGAGAGTGAGAGTGTGAGTGTGAGTCAGAGTGAGAGTGTGAGTGTGTGACTGAGAGTGAGAGTGTGAGTGGGAGTGAGTGGGAGTGAGAGTGAGAGTGAGAGCGAGAGTGTGAGTGTGAGTGAGAGTGTGAGTGAGTGTGAGTGAGAGTGAGTGTGAGAGTGAGTGTGTGAGGGAGTGTGAGTGAGTGAGAGTGGAGTGTGAGTGAGCGTGTGAGTGTGAGTGAGAGTGTGAGTGTGAGTGTGAGTGAGGGTGAGAGTGTGAGTGTGAGTGAGAGTGGAGTGTGAGAGTGAGAGTGAGAGTGAGTGAGAGTGTGAGTGCGAGTGTGAGTTGAGTGAGGTGAGAGTGTGAGTGGAGTGTGAGTGAGAGTGTGAGTGAGAGTGTGAGTGTGAGTGGTAGTGTGAGTGAGATTGTGAGTGAGAGTGTGAGTGTGAGTGTGAGTGAGAGTGAGAGTATGAGTGAGTGAGTGAGTGAGTGTGAGTCAGTGAGTGAGCGTGTTAGTGTGAGTGTGGGTGTGTACCTTTTGTTATATACCTTTTGCTATATCCTCATAATTATAACCAGAAAGCATTTTTATATTTTTCCCACGTGATCCCCCTCGACGAGACCTTTAATGTGATACCCCACACACCCTAGCAGGGTCATATGGAATTTATACCAGTCAAAATAACCATGACTCTCATGACTGTAACCAGGACGCATTATTTAGGTGTCCGACGTGATTCCCCTAACTGGAACCTTAAATTTGACGCCCCACATGCTTCAGCGGCCTCACCTTGAATTTAACCCAATCTATGACTCATGAGGGTGCTATGAGGGTGCTAAGAATCCCTGGATCCGGACAGGCCGCCAATGGAATCTGAACCTGGCAACGTTTAACGTGCGAACCTTATCTAGCGAAGCAAGGCTCGAGGTGTTGTTCGAGGAATTAGAGGGCATTAAATGGGATGTAATAGGGCTTAGCGAGGTTAGGAGGGCAGGCGAAGCCTATACGGTGCTGAAAAATGGACACGTCCTATGTTACCGTGGACTAGAGGACAGAAGAGAACTGGGAGTGGGATTTCTAGTCAATAAAAGCATAGCTGGCAACATAGACGAATACTATAGCATTAACGAAAGGGCAGCAGGTCTTGTAATTAGGCTCAATAAGAGGTACAAGCTCAAGGTGGTGCAGGGCTACGCGCCCACATCCAGCCACGACGACCAAGTAGTGGAACGCTTCTATTAAGATGTGGAATCGGCAATGGCTAAAGTAAAAATGCAGTATACTGTAGTTATGGGGGACTTCAATGCTAAAGTAGGCAAGAATCAGGCTGGAGACAAGGCAGTTGGGAACTATGGTCTGGGCTGTAGAAATAGCAGGGGGGACCTACTAGTTGAGTTTGCAGAACGGAATAACCTACGCATAATGAATACCTTCTTCCGTAAACGGGAGAGTCGGAAGTGGACCTGGAGGAGCCCGAATGGGGTGCACAAAAATGAAATAGACTTCATATTATGCGAAAACCCTGGCGTCGTGCAGGATGTGGAAGTGCTCGGAAGGGTAAGGTGTAGTGACCACCGTATGGTAAGATCTCGAATTAGGCTAGAGTTGAGGAGGGACCGCAACAAGCTAGTACGAAAGAAGCCGATAAATGAGCAAACAGTAAGACGTAAGTAGAAGAATTCAGAATCGCGCTGGACAACCGATATTCCGCCCTTAACGAGGAAGCCGAGCTTACGACACAGGAAGCCAGCGACAACCTTACACGCATTATCATGGAGTGTGCAGTAGAAGTCGGGGGCACTATGGCTAGACAGGATACTGGTAAACTTTCACAGGAGACGAAAGATCTAATCAGGAAACGGCAAACCATGAGAATCTCTACCGCAGCTGAAAGAATAGAACTAGCAGAGCTCTCGAAGTTAATCAATAAGCGCAAGATAGCTGACATACGGAAGTATAATATGGAGAGGATCGAATACGCTGCAAAGAACGGAGGTAGCCTGAAAGCAGTGAAGAGACGTCTTGGCGCTGGGAAAAATCAGATGTATGCACTTAAGGATAAGCAAGGCAATGTCATCACAAATAGGGATAAAATAGTCACAGTGGCCGAGGAGTTCTATAGGGATCTGTACAGTAGCCGGGACATACAGGATAATGCCGAACGAGACAGTAGTTCAGAGGAGATAGACATCCCACCAGTAACGACCGAAGAAATAAGGAAGGCTTTGAAAGAAATGAAAGGGGGCAAATCACCTGGTGAGGATCAGATAACAGCAGACCTCTTGAAGGATGGCGGAGAAATTGTACTTGAAAAACTGGCAAACCTGTATACGCAATGCCTAACGACCGCAATGGTACCGGAATCTTGGAAGAACGCGAACATCATCCTAATCCCTAAGAAAGGCGACATGAAGGACTTGAACAATTACAGGCCGATCAGCTTACTGTCAGTGGTCTACAAGGTATTTAACAAGGTAATCGCTAACCGAATCTCTGCAACCTTAGATTTCAGTCAACCTATAGAACAAGCAGGGTTCCGTAAAGGTTATTCAACAATGGACCATATTCACACGATCAATCAGGTGATAGAGAAGTGTGCTGAGTATACTGAACCCCTATATATAGCCTTCATAGATTATGAGAAAGCATTGACTCGGTCGAAACCCTAGCAGTCATTCAGGCATTGCGGAACCAGGGGGTAGATGAGCATTATGTAAGAATACTAGAGGATATCTACAATGGGTCTACAGCTACCATCATCATCCATAGAGAGAGCAGTAAAATACCTATAAGGAAGGGTGTCAGACAAGGAGACACAATCTCTCCAATGTTATTCACAGCATGCTTACAAGAAGTATTCAGAACGTTGGATTGGGAACAGGTGGGAGTAAGGGTTAATGGAGAATACCTCAGTAATCTCAGATTTGCTGATGACGTTGCCTTGCTAAGTAACTCGGGGACGAATTGCAAAGCATGCTTTCCGCACTGGGCGAACAGAGTAGAACCGTGGGCCTGACAATTAATATGCAGAAGAAAACTAAAGTAATGATCAATAACCTCGGGACAGCACAGCAGTTTGGGATAGGTGGCTAGGCAGTGGAAGTGCGTAAGCGAATATTATCTACTTAGGCCAAAGTTGTGACCCCAGATCCAAACCATGAGGCAGAGATAATTAGAAGGATCAGAATGGGGTGGTGTGCATATGGCCAGACATTCTCAGATAATGAATAGCAGCCTACCATTGTCGCTGAAGAAGACAGTGTATGACAGCTGCATCTTACCGGTACTCACCTACGGGCAGAAACTTGGAGGCTCACTAAGAGGGTTCAACTTAAATTGAGAACGGACTCAGCGGGCAATGGGAGCGGAAAATGATAGTTGTAACATTAAAGGGACACGAAGAGAGCGGAGTGGGTCAGGGAGCAAACTGGTTTTAAAGCATATTAGTAGAAATTAAGAAGAAGAAATGGATGTGGGCAGGGCATGTAATGCGAAGGCAAGATAACCGCTGGTCATTAAGGGTAACAGAGTGGATCCCTAGAGAAGGCAAGCGCTGCAGGGGGCGGCAGAAAGTTAGATGGGCAGATGAGATCAAGAAGCTTGCGGGGATAAATTGGTCACAGTTGGCACAGGACCGAGGTAATTGGAGAATAACTGGAGAGGCCTTTGCCCTGCAGTGGGCGTAGACAGGCTGTTGATGATGATGATGATGACTCATAATGAACTATCTCATGATTCGAACTACGAAGCCTTTTTTATTTGTACCACGTGATTCCCCTCGTCAAGACCATAAATTTCATACCCTGCACGCCCTAGCGGGGTCACTCCGAATTTTACCCCAATATAAGACTCGCCATGACAATCTAATGGTTATAACCAGGAAGCATTTTTGTATTTCTCCCACGTGATTCCGCTCATCAAGACCATTAATTTGATACCTATCACATCCTAGCGGAATCAATTTTAAATTAAACCAATCAATGACTAACCATGACTATCTCATGATATAGCCCTACCACATTTTTGTCCCACGTGATTTCCCTTATCGGAACCTTCAATTTGATGCCCCGGACACTCAGTGGCATCATTGTGAATTTTAACCTAATTTATGACCCATTTTGACTGTGTCATGATAATAATCAGGAAGCACGTGATTACCCTCATTGAGACCTTTAATTTGATACGCCACACGCCCTAGCGTCATGAACTTGAATTTTAACCGAATCTATGACTTACCATGACTACGTCATGATATATCCATAACTCATTTTCGTCCCGAATGATTTCCCACATCGAGACCTTGAATTTGATTCCCCACATGCCCTGGCAGCGTCATTTTAAATTTTAACCCAATCTATGACTCATCATGACTGCCTGATGACTACAATCGGGAAGCATGTTTTTATTTACCCCGCTTGATTCCGTTAATCAAGACCTTTCATTTGATACCTTACACGCCTTAGCCTCATCAGTTTCACTTTTCACCCAATCTAATGTGGTCATTATTCTGTCTTAAGGGGCGCTGCCCAGTCAATTCAGCTAATTCATTTGAAACAGCAGAAAGGACAGCCTCCGCCCCCATTTCCCCCCGGCTCTCACCTCTTCCTTTGTGACCCCTAGTACATCAAGCCGTTAACAGTAGCAGGCCAACAACCAGCACGCCAGCGCCGCCGTGTGCTTTCCCACCACCCTTTCCCACGCTCTTAGTGGATCCGTCAGGAGGAAAAGTTAAGAAAACCCTTTTTTATGACCTCACCAGTCAATTATCACTCACGCGCCTAGCCGCGAAAATTGGGTATACAGCAAGTGCTTATGGCCATGAAAATTCAACAAGAAACTAAAAAAAAATCAGACACCCCCTCCCTCCCAACCGATCATGCAGATCGCGATTGGTGCTGTACCCGCAGGTAACCTGAATTCCGAGCCCACAGTGACGCATGAAACTTTAAACCCAACCATAGATGCCTGCTAGGCTACTCATATGTACTCAAACTCAAAATAGACTCAAAACTCATATGTACTCAGAACTCAAAATGTACTCAAAACTCAATATGTAATTAAACTCAAAATATACTCAAACTCAAAATGTACTCAGAACTCAAAATGGACTCAAAGTTTACTCAGAACTCAAAATGGACTCAAACTCAAAATGCACTCAGAACTCAAAATGGACTCAAACTCAACATGTATGTACTCAGAACTCAAAATGAACTCAAACTCAAAATGGACTCAAACTCAAAATGTACTCAGAACTCAAAATGGACTCACACTCAAAATGCACTCAGAACTCAAAATGGACTCAAACTCAAAATGTACTCAGAACTCAAAATGGACTCTGCACTCAGAACTCAAAATGGACTCAAACTCAAAATGTACTCAGAACTCAAAATGGACTCAAACTCAAAATGTACTCAGAACTCAAAATGGACTCTGCACTCAGAACTCAAAATGGACTCAAACTCAAAATGTACTCAGAACTCAAAATGGACTCAAACTCAAAATGTACTCAGAACTCAAAATGGACTCAAACTCAAAATTTACTCAGAACACAAAATGGATTCAGAATTCACTAGGTCTCAGGCGTACTCAAACTCAATCGGACTCAAACTCAGTCGTGATCACTCGGCTCAAACTCACTCTAGCTCAAACTCACCTTGCCACACTAGCCTCGCGCTCACTCAAACTCAAACTCACGCGTGAGTTTGAGTCCAAATGAGTCTGAGTGAGTGGACTCATGAGTGAGTTCGCCGTCCTCTGGGTGCGATAGCCGGGTTTCCGGCGAAGGGAGAGGGGTCGCCAGAGATGCTGTTTATCCAGCCTTGCCCCACTTGTGCCAGCTGTGCAAATGATTTTAGAGTTAATTAAAATAAAACGAACTGGGGGTCTCTTGATAAACAAATCCCCTTCCCCAACCTATGGTGTAACAAGGAGTTATAGTTCTCATTTCGTTTGGGAAGAAAATCGCCGTGTAGAAAAAGTGAACGGCTGTAGTATAAAATACCGGAGAGTGTCCGAGATTGATTTTGTTAATTGTAGAGTTGGTGGTGGATGGTTGAGTAATTGATGGCATTCGGTCTTAAGTAACCTTGAAAAGTGTCAAGGAGAATCCGCGTGGTGCTTGTTTTTAAATGGATTGAATGTCGAAAGATTAGATTCAGTAGTGTATGGAGTTTCACAGACGATGCGTATGCCTTTATTAGGAGAAGAATGAAACATGTTTTCTTGTGTAACAGGGGAAAGTGTGTAGCAGTCGTAAGTTTTATAAGATGCCTTCTTGGGTTCAACGAGAGCACGAATTATTTTGTGTGTAATCGACTAGGAACACCAGAAAGGCTATCCGGTACTTTTCGTAACCACAAACAACACGGATGCTGTAAAAAAGGGGCCGAGCGACTAGAGGTGATTTTAAAAATATACGTACAAACATTTGGCACATAAAATTTATTATCGCAGTTTGTTCTCGAAATGAAATGTTTCTTTTTAAGTGGCGACGGTTGAATTATGGCTGTCTTTGTCGCATTGTTTTTACAATAGCGTTAGCTTCTATTAGCACAGGCTGGATTATGGTCAGATTGCCACATGATTCGTGCGTCGTGTTTAGTATTCTTGTGGGTAAAGGTACATCGTAGCGACGAGGTACTGTTCAATTAATTAAATATAGAACACGACTGTACCATTAAAAGAGGACTTCATCATATTTGGCGTACCATTACAGTCGTAAAGGTATTTAGTTTAATTTAAACTTATCACGTGTACTTAAAAACAGCGACCTCAAAACGCAATTAAAAATGTCATTCTATATAAAGTCGCTGGTCACCCTGCAAGCTAGTTCTCATAAAGCCTTAACAAAAGAGCGGTTTCTGTGGCAAACAACCTGTCACGCGAGCAGCCAAGTGCCACAAATTTGTGTCTATATATCTTTTTGTGAACGTAACTTCGGTTGTGGGTCAGCTCTATGGCTGTTTTTTTCTCTAGCTAACGCCTTGTTAAAGTAAGGTAACAAAATACAACTCGCTCAGAGCACCCATCTATAAAATCTCAACTCTAGCTGAAAGGCAGAGAGACAAGGAAGTTTCTGCAAGGCTGAAACATCTGCTCACGAAGCGCAATATCTATATAAATGACCCAGACCCCCTTAACAACATAAGCACAGCTGTCGGTAAACGACACAGATACCAGGACGTTTCTTGAGGGCCTTAATGTCTGCTGACAACGTGAAGTATTCGCTCACGCACTCAAGGATAGATAAAAGCTTTCATCCAAGACGGCTATTGCCTGTTTACTTGTCCGACTGCAACGGTGTTTCAGGTACCTGATGTCGGATGGCGAGAGCCGCTCGGAAAATTTCCACTTCTTTCTATTGTTTTGTTAACAGTGCAGAGGCATCTTTCTCGGGCCATTTCAATTTTGAGGTTTCACAAGGTGACCCGCGGAACCGTACCATTCGCTATTATATCACAACGTAATTTCGAAATTTTTTAGTAATTGTGGAATAATTCGCCCTGAACCATTTTGCCTTTACACTTATTCATACAATACAAATATGTGCCTTGTTCCCAGCATGCATCAATGTATTAAATTTTTGTCATGATACTTCTTTGGATTTACAAAGACAGGAGCCTAAATGTATGTGCATCAGTTGGGGGGGGGGGGGCGTGTTAGGTTTCGCGAGAAATGGCCCAGGTACACATAGTCTGGAAGTAAAGGTCCCGGGCTCCTTTTGAGAGCGAATCGACTTCAGAAAGGAACTGAAGAACTGGCGCTTTGTTTGGGTTATGTATCCTTCTAGGATGCTGCATTGCTTGCTCTAACGAAAGCCGTAAGAAGGCGATGCCTTCTTTTTAGGGCACGTATTGCATGCACGTCTTAAAGAGTACAAGTTATTCAAAAAGATAACCAATTTAAAAAAACAAATTTTGTTCCTCATTAAAACTACACACCCTTGAAATATCCCTGATCACACACACACATATTTCAGTTCTGCAGATGTTAGTAGTGTACCTAATCGCGAGGTACACCGGTCATGTCACTTCTCTCAACACGGGAGGCTAGCCCAGGCAGCACAGGACTGTTCGGCCTAACTCCAACCGATGTACTTTCCCGGCAGATGTGTTACACCGATGTCCAAATGTGGGCCTTTTGTCCGTATACGCCCATACTGCCATGGATATCCAACGGCTAGTCTCCGTTTGTCAGACTACCGGCTTACGTCCGTACAGCCAGATTCCAGCCGTAGGGCTCTGGCCATTCCAAAGCCACCCGTGTGCGGCCAAAGTACGGCCTCTGGAGGTTCACCGAGATGCGGTCGTTGGACTCCAGCCCGACAAAAGCTGCCGGAGGTTCTGCCACACTACGGGCATTGGAGTTCAGCTGCAGTCCGTTAACTGTACTGAGGCTGGTAGACGCCCATTTTATGCAACGCAAGAAGATGACTCAGTCGCACTGCGCAGCAGCACAGCCATTTTGGGTCCATTGCACCCACATGAACGTGTCCAGGTCCTGATATCGTCTGCACGGCGGTCCAGCTCCAACATACAAGGGGGAGAGCAGGGGACATACTTTAGCGAGTTGAATTCAAAAAGATGAACGTGTCTCTTTTAACCAATTTCTTTTAGGACAATCTTTCTGAACACTTCCATGCTCTCCATAAATCAATCATTTTCAGAACAGTTTCTTCACCAGTATGGTTGCATATCAAACCAGCACGAATGCCTTTACGAAGCGTTTTGCCACTCCACAAAGCACTAAAAAACATTTCATACAATTTCCTTCAAACGAAAAGTATGTGCATTTTTTACCACTTTTACTAGAAAGAAATTTTATACTCGATCAACTTTTCTGATGAATTTTCACACGGATGACTCTAGGAGAGATCGCACAAGTTCCTTCATTTTCAATATAATTTTGATGTTGTTTTCATGAGTTACCAGCCCACCACTCAGTAGTCCAAATAAACTCATTGTTCCTCTAACTTCGTACTTGTTACAAAAATGCACACGCGTTGCGAATGACGCCCTGCTTCTCGTGGCTGCAGTTCTATCCAACTTTGCGTTCAGGCAAGTAAATACGTAAGTCTAGAGTTCTATAATTTGTTTCAAACCAAAAACATAGCAACGGTAGTATGCATACAGCAAACGTTGCATACTGCAACGAATAAAGCATAACAAACATTTTATTGGTCGAGTTTGAATTCCGAGGCGAACTTATAGCTCGAGCTTATGTATACACACCTTCCTCCAGCTTTCGAGTCTAACATGGCACCTCTCTCACGACCTTTGAAAACAGCGCCAGCCGTTCTTTGCACTCTAGCCGTTCCAGTGGTTACGTTTTCGCATATTCAGCAGCGTCAATGGCTGCGTGTGAGTCCATTTCTGTTTGCGCAATCGACACTCATGGAAAACAATTTTCGTACCCTGATATTAACCTTTGCTAAAGGATTTCCACAAAGAGCCACTTTTCACCGGGTCTGTATTTATTTATTTGATACCTGCTTTGTCCCTGCATGCTTTGCAGCAAAGCGGACACGTAAATGTAAACATAAAATTTCAGACCAAATAACAATATAATTCTGCAAAGCGTAGTGAAAGCCGTGGTTATAAACAATGAATACAATCATAGAAGGAAATAATTCCACTCTCGTAATCATCTAACAAAAATAAATGCGAGAGGCGTCACCTTTAAACAAAATATATTAACTTTCTTCAAAATTTTAGTCCCATTTGGGGATATGTAGAAAGGTGCTTGGATATACTTCTCACCGATGCCAGCTTTTGAACAACAGATATTATGAAAAAATTTGAACCTTCGGTTTTGTCAGCGACCTTTCACGTCTTACGATTTAAGCTTACTTTTACGTTCCCTAATGTTAAGCTGACGATCCCAATTACCTAAGACGAATCGCACTGCCCTAGTCTATGTTTTTGGGTGTATCGACCATCTCTTTGTTGCACGGATTGAGCGCACATGAGTGAAATTTAGTTGTTCTTTTAAGTTATACGGAGATTAGCTGAAATTTTGTCTCAGAAGACGCAACACACGTACAGCTTTAACTTTTACGTTGCGAACGTACCTTGTTCACCTCAAACCACTCGTTAAATAAACTCTTTGTTATTTGTATTCTCTGGCTGTTCTTCAAGAAGCGTTATTTACACTATACGTATTTAATTATCATGAACGTTGCCTCGTAAAGGTGATGTTACCAAACTTTTTAACATTCAACGATATTTCTGCATCGGCTCACCATGATGCTATTACATTGAAATCCTGCCGCAGATATTCGGAATCACGTTCATTATTTATAGTCCTGTAAACTACACAGCCAATCGCGAACATTTTCAACGGAGATTTAAGGCCAATAGCAATATCTTTTATTTATAACAGAAACAAAAGAAACCAACAACTGAGCCCGGGGGAATTCCTGAGGCCACGGGAACGTATCCAGAAGAACAAGCGTTGGGAACCACTGACTGCTGTGTTACAGAGAAAAACCGGGCTATCAATGCAATGACCGATTTATTCAGTTTATAACCCCGCAATGTACTAACAAAAAGGTCATATTGTACAACATCCACTGCTTTTTCGCTCTCTAAGAAAACAGTCAACTACTTTTCGCGTATCTATTGCTAGAGCCAAGTCATGCGTAAAATCCACAAGCAGCGTTGAGCAAACAAAATTTTACGAAATCCGTGTTGGCTAGGATGCTGGAGATTATGTTTAACCAAGTGTGTCATATACCAAGTGTAGCTCAGCTCACCTTAAAACACCGTGACAAAACTAAAATCCGGGCTTCGTCATTCACAAGGCGCTGTTATTATCGCAATTTTTAAATAACAGTTGTTTTATATAGGCTGCCATAAAATCAGATTAAGAAATAGTGCAGGGCACAAAATTGAGCCTACCAATGCGAGCTTAGCGTCTGCTGCATTTATTCCCAACAAAATATTACAACATTGATTTAGCAGTAATATTGTAAGAAGAATAGCCGCAAACTTGCGCTTTTCCGCGCCCTTGCCTTTATTTGGTGGGGAGTGTAGTGAAGGGCCAGTGCAGTGTGGTGGCCAATCCGCCGAACCAGGGGTGTAGCGCTGGCCGAAGGCAACGAGCCAGCAGGGAAGAAAGAAGAGGAAGGAGCTCGGAAGCCCTCGGGAAAGACGACAGCAGGACGGCGCCCTCGCGGTGTAGGCCCGAGGTCCGTCGCCGGCGCTTCCCTCGAAGTTTCCGTTCGTGGCGGTGTAGGCCCGACGGCAGCCCTGGACGCCGCCGGGAGAAACCGGGGTCCGGCACAAGAGTGAGTGGTGTGCCGGTGACGCAGAGCGCGGGCAGCGAGGCCTCGTTTCGAGCCCAAACTAACTCCTCCCGCCGCTAATCATCGGCACCACCACGTTCTTCGCCGGGTTGGAGCATCTCGGCTCAGACATCTCGTCACCTCTGCGGACAGGCTTCCACCTCGCGTCGACTCACCAAAGTCACGGGCCCGTCACCGCTCCATCCATCGTGCCAGCCCCAGCGCACTGTACTGGACCGGTTCTTCGCCAGTCCTCTCCGAGCCTAGTGAATATTCGAGCCTAGTGAAAGAGCGAATGCATGGCATCCGCACTTCGAGCGGTCTCCTTCCGAGCACCAACTGTCCCAAGAATACGAATATTCTGTGGCCCTTTCTCTTGCCGTGCTTCCGCTGAACACCGCTTCCCGACAGAAAAACGAGTACCCTAATGCCGTACGTCGGCAGTTCTTTTCCTGAACGTCGGCTCCTGAAAGTAGACTAAATATCTGGCAGTCTGGTACCTGCACTTGTGTGTCTGAAGCGCATTCGGAGAAACACAGACCTGCTGGTGGCCGAATGTTGGCTGTTCAACGTATGATCAGTGGCTGCGAGAACCTGGATGCTGGCAGGTCACACCTGAAAGCTGCTATAGACGTGCCGGTCTTGGGACACACTTTCTGTGCTGCATTGGACAGAACTCCCGCAGCTTTGTAATACCCGTAAATACTAGCCAGAAGTCAGTTTGGCCTCCTGTCGTGCAGCGCCACCTACGCGTTTAAGTGTTTTTGATTAAGTGTTTTTGAATCGCAGCCTCCGACTTTTACGGTGGTTAGATCAGAGACTGTGAAAACGTCAATGACATCTGAAAGTTATTATAATGCATGGATATGAGAGCGTATCTCTGCGTCCTTTCTAACCATGGCGCCACCATTTAGATAATTTTATTTATTCATAATCTATCTTCGTTAATATGAACTCCACACAGACCCCTAAATCTTCAGATTTCCTAAACTTCCAACTAACAAAGACCACAAAAACAGCATCGGTATGTTTTTTTTTTTCAGAGTTTCGATTTGCCTCTTTAAAGGGACCCAGAAAAGCCTTCTGTAAAAGTTACAAAAGGCCTGTATTGTCGCGTAGCACCAACATAGCGATGCAATTCCGTTGGAATTGTTGATCTACATTCAGTATTAGCTGTTCCAGAAGTAATTAAATGCACCTCTCCCTACTTGCCGATCGACTCCTCCTCCCTCTCTGCTTCCTTCACAGCAGCTGGGAACACTGGGAATAGCCATGTGACGTCGCGACGCTCGATTTCCGTCCTGCGCCAGCTATATTCCTGCGCCTAGGCACGCGTCAATCGCTGCGGACCCGCCTTTGCCGCCATTGCCTCCGGATTGTGCAGGAAGGAGGAAGAGCAGCCGGAAGCCAATGGCAGTGACGCCGCCGGCGGCCGACCTCGCCGGCGATTGGGCGAATCAGGGGGCGCCTTAGCCGTTGCGTCAGCCGTGATCGCCGTTGCGTCAGCCGCGGTCGGCTCGCTGCGGCGTCGCGCTCATCGGCTGAGAAAGGCGATCTTCAAAAATTGCTTACGAATTATCCGTACAACGTATGGGGCTCACACTTGGCTCAAATATCCCCCGTTATGTGTTCTACTACCTGAATGCATTTGATTGCCACCTTCACAAAGCTTTTCAGGGTCCGTTTAAGCCAGCAGTGCGACACTGGTTGCCGTGATAATTGAAGAATATCTCTAAAATCGAATCCTGAAGCGTCCACCACAAAAGCTGCTCACACATGCTCTGCGCAACATAACAAAGTGGCTACAATCCCCGCTGTGAAGGTGGTTGGAAAGCAACGCTGTAAACGACACCCACAACAGTTGCCCATGCGACGTCACTTGAATTCACACACGCGGCTCTACAAAGAGAGAAACCAGAGATTCTGCCTGCCATTACCTAGAATTCGCAGGGGCGACGTCCCGAACGCAGCAGCAGCTTCGGCCACGGCCGGGCTAGAGCAGCGGATGCCGCCGCTGAAGCACGAACGTACGTCGTAAGAAATAAAATGGCGAGGAGCGTCATTAGAAGGATGAGACAGTGAAACCTAGCCAACCCGATGTGCTAGCTCGGGGCTACATTACCGGGCGACACTAGTGCAGGCACCGAAACAATTCGGAATGGGAGGTTAGTGATTCACATTTGTACCGATTCAAATGGTTAGTTTAGTAGGTTTGAGACGGGCGAGAGAGCTGAGGGAACTTTTATAATCGCTATGTATCAGAACCAGTTGCTCCTTTCGCCTTTTGCAATACCTGGTAAAACACAACCGATTTGCTATTCACCAATTTAGAAAACGGAGTCCCATTCATGGCAAGCAGTGGGCAACAGGTAGCGTTCCTTCAGCGGCTAGATGTGGTCTCTATATTTTGTTTTACCGCCCTGCAAAGCAATACATAACGTATCTGTGCCATACGATCACTTAATGAAGTCATGTCCGGCTTACCCAGGAGATGCTGTCGAACAATCTAATCAAGCCATGCGAACGAAGCGCGCAATGGGCGTGAAGGTGGGCCTAAACAGGCCCACAACAACCGTCGCTAAAGCAGACGGCAGAGCCGGGTCACGCCGGTGCGTCCGTATGCGTGAGCGCACGGGGAACGCTGCGTAAATTCACCACGCCGTCTACATTGTGCGGCGTGAGTGAAAAGCGCCCTTCCCTTCCCAGCCTTGTTGGGAGTTGCTTGTCCCGTACGCCACGAAAGAACCGTTGGCTGTTAGATGTAGGAAGCTTTTCTTTAAAAAGTTGATAACCGCCAAAGAGAAAGACGCACACGCTGGGGCAAGTCTGAGGCAAGAGGCAAGAGTCAAGAAATGGGATATCTACCGTGGGAAAAAACTAGAAGTGCAGAAAATGGTGCAAGCAAAGATCAAGCAGAAAAGCGAGCAGTGGATGGCAGAAATACGGAAGAAGGACAAAAGCGCATCCAAGAAGTTTTGGAACCATGTAAAATCACTAAGCTCAAAAAACGATAACCATCAAAAATTCCTGATTGATGAGGAGGGGGAACATTTAGAAGGAGAGCACGCGTTGGCGCATATTCATCGAGTGATTAGTGAGAAGTTCAGGACAATAGTGGTAGGGAAACCTGCACCGATAACATCAGTGCCACAGAAGACTGCGGACAGGGAAATAAGTTTGAGCAACCTTGATTGGAAAAAAGCAGAGCAAAAGGTTTGCCCCCAGACAGCAGTGGGCCCAGACGGAATACCAATGCAACTGATAAACCTGCTTCAACATAAAAGTAAGGAATCGTTTAGGAGGGCAATAGATTAGGTGATAGAAACCAAACAGATGCCAGAGGACTGGCTAGAAAGTAGGATGGATTTAATATATAAAGGCAGAGGAGACAAAGCAAGTATTGATTCATACAGACCACTCACAGTAACGTCAGTGGTGTATAGATTCGTAATGCAGGCGATAAAATCAGAAATTCAAGCATGGTTGGAAGAAAATGAAATACTTGGGGAACTCCAGAATGGATTTAGACAAGACAGGCGACTGGATGACAATTTGTTCGTGATCACGCAATGCATTGAAATTGGGAAAGCACAGAATAGACCACTATGGATTACGTTCTTGGACATTAAAGGGGCATATGACAACGTAAACAGAGAACGGCTGTGGAGAATGTTGAAACTCCAGGGATTAGATGACGAGTTAGTACAGTTCCTTATAGCAATCTATAAAGACAATAGATTTGATTTGATTGTAGGGTTTAACGCGCCGACGCAACGCAGGCGATGAGGCGCGCCGTAGTGGAGGGCTCCGGATTAATTTTGACCACCTGGGGATCTTTAACGTGCGCCGAAATCTCGGACACACGGGCGTTTTTGCTTTTCGCCTCCATCAGAAAAGCGGCCGCCGCGGCCGATAAAGACAATAGAGTGCACCTTACTTGTGAAGGACAGAAATGCGCCCGGCAGGTCAACATCCATCGGGGACTGAAACAGGGATGCCCTTTGAGCCCAATACTGTTCATGCTTTACATGGCAGGGTTAGAAAAGAAACTGGAAGAAAGTCAAGTAGGGTTTAGCCTAACCCATATGCTGCAAGGCGAAGTGGTACAACAGCATATTCCGGGAATGTTATACGCAGACGACATTGTTCTTTTAGCTGATAACCAAACCGATATGCAGCGGCTAATAAATATTAGCGGCCAGGAAGCCACCGACCTCGGTTTATATTTCAGTGCAGAAAAATCAAGAATAATGGTTTTCAATGATGCTACCACTGACATAGTGTCTATCCAGCAAGGCGAATTACCTAGAGTGAAGGAATATAAATGTTTGGGAGTGTGGATAAACTAAGGGGATAACTCCTTAAAAACTCACGAGGAACAACTTAAGGTTAAGGGAAAGCGAAACGCAGCTATAATGAAGCATAGAGCTCTTTGGGGGTATAACAAATATGAAGTAGTAAGAGGAATGTGGACAGGGGTAATGGTTCCGGGTCTCACGTTTGCGAATGCTCTACTCTGCTTACAATCAGAAGTCCCATCAGGCCTTGAAGTAAACCAGAGAACGGTAGGCCGATTGGCCTTAGGCGCGCATGGAAAAACAATTAACGAAGCAGTTCAGGGAGATATGGGCTGGGCGTCGTTTGAAGTTAGAGAAGCTCAGAGTAAAATATGCTTTGAGATGAGGTTGAGGGCAATGGATCAACGAAGGTGGGCAGCTAAGGTTTTTAGGTACCTATACTTGAAAAGCGTGGACACGCAGTGGCTAAGGAAGACTAGAAGGCTAATGATGAAATACGGAAAGAACAGTGGAGAATCCAAAACAGCCAAGGTAACCAAAAAAGAGGCAAGGCAGATTGAAACGAATAAATGGAGGGAAAAAATGGAAGCTAAAACGTCGTTAGAGATGTACAGGGCTGAGAAATTGAACATCAGAAAGGAAAAGTTCTACGATAATTCCCAGGGTAGTGCTTTGCTTTTTGAGGCTAGAGCAGGTTGGCTGCGAACTAAGAGTTTTGTGGGGAAGTATTCACAAAATGATAGGGTATGCGTGGTCTGCGGAAAAAAAACAGAACCTATGCACATAGTGTTAGAATGTGAGGGTATCCATCCAAATCTACATGAAGGGAATATTGGGCTTCCAGAAGCCCTAGGATTTAGGGTATCACAGGGGAAGCTAACTTCAAGGCTGTAGAGCAGACGAAAAGAAGATTAGAATGCTGGTGGACGAAAAGCAGAGAGGGGAATATTGCCTAGGACAGTTACCACCTGTAACAGGGAAAAAAAGTATTTCGTACCTGATAAGCTTTAGTGCCTGCCCTAAGCAGCGCTAGTATTAAACCAAGAGTGTACAACGTGGTTATATCAGTCCTTTTTGTTAAGATTGCATGTCATCACTCCGCTTCAAAGGGGAAACCAATAGCAATCATCATCATCATCATCATCATCATCAGTCTGTCCAGGTCTACCACTTTATCAACTTCGCGTTGCGTTAGTTGCGATGGCACCGACTACACGGCAAAGATTTCGGACATCAATGTTTTGGATTTTATCGAAAGAGGACGGTCACCCATTACGTCACCAAATGACCTATTAACCGTCCTGCGGCTTCGCATTATCGAGCAATCTTTCCCATTTGGTGTAAAAGTTGACATCGTTTCCAAATACCCAACAATTACAATTGCCGACTTTAAAATTTCGAGTGTGCTCTGTATATAACTTGCTGTGAGTTGTCTTTGAGGAGGTTGAACTTAATATTTTATTGTTTGCGAGCGGGAATAGGGTGAACATACGATGGTTTTGCTCTGCTCAGTGAGAAAAAAGAATTAAACACAAACTTTGATGTAAACAAGGAAGTTTGCTTAATCGAGAGCTGTACGAAGTGTAGTTGTGTACTATTTTAAAATTTATGTTTTCAAAGTTATTTGTAAACACCCTATGAATAAATAAATAAAAGAAAGCGTTTCAGAAATAAAATTCTCTATCTAGGTACACATTCATTGCTCATGACGATCACCAGTGCTGGCGTGAAAAGTTCATTGACGGCGGGTGAAGAGACAACAGGTATTTGCAGGGGAGCTTTCGAGGCACCAGTTGCACCGACAAGACTTGTGGGCAGAATGAGTAAATGTGTAAAACACAACAAATCCTATGGTAGCGCAGTAAACAACGGCGTAAATTGTTTATATATCTACACTTAAACTATCTCCTGTGGGGATGGACGTTATTTATGACCGGCGTCTATTTAGTGTCACGCCCGCAGATAAGTTTGTGCAAACGCCAATTTTCACTTTGTTGTAACTTCTGCAAGTCCTGGTGTGGTAGTACGCATGGGTGCGCGAAAAAACTATAGCCTACTGCAGTCGCTTACTCGCTTACTCGCTAAGTCGCTTACTCGCTTGCCCAAAGTGGGCAGGGGATATTTTGCGTATAAAGAAGGCAAAATATAGCATTCCAAATTTTTCTAAAATGAACCTTACTAACAATATTCTTCACTGATTGCCATCATCATGGTGGGAAAACACATTTCCCCAGAGCACCATCCGAGAAAGCCGCGCCACTGTGACTCCCGCTTTCAGCACTTGAACGGCCATTGCATCCGTCAGCAGATATTCGAAGCGAGCGGAAGCCTTTGATGTCTGTGACAAGAAGGTGCAGACATGCTTATCTCTGTAGCCGGCGATATCAAATTGAACTCAGAGGTCACAAACGACAACGAGTGGCTCAGTTTTCTTCTTCTGAGCTATAAAACCTCAGAGCCGCCATTACTCATAGCCGAAGTGGACGGAAATCCTATTCCTAGCGTGGGATCAAAATTCCGTATTTAGCAGGTTACACCAGGAGCCGAACTTTAGCTACCACCAGCAACCAAGCTCATCGGTCACTTGCAGGTGAGCGCACAGTATTGATTCTGTTTCTTATTCACTCCTTCTGCTCCGAGTATCCTGTATGAATTACAAAGTCGCACGACAGTGAATGCCAAAGAACTCAAAACAAAAAGTATAAGAAATCCCTTACATTACGGGGGATTCTCACTGAGTGAAAAGATGCAGCTCGAGCTGCAGTTTTCATTGTTGTCAAAGCACAAAAAAAACTAGATGGCTGCTGCAGCAAAGTGAACCATGAAAGCTCGAACAAAAAAAATCTTGCTCAAACTTTGCTTACGGCAGTTCGCTTACAATAACATTTGCGGTATCCAAACATTACGCTTTATTATAAAAAGTTCTATACGTATAAACCAAGCCGCTGTTTCAATGACTTCTTGCGGGAACACGAGTGCGTGTGGAAGAAAAAAACAGGGAATAATTTCAGTCTACACAATGCCAAAATGAGTTCACTCCCATCTTTGAGCAGAAACTTGTGATACGAAAGTTCAATCAAGAGTGGGCCCAGAAATCTTCGAAGCCCACTTGGTCTACAAGAGAAAGAATTCCTCTAACGGCATAACATCAAATGACTTGCTACGTACAGATCGGGTATAAATATCTTTATTCGGGAATGTCATCTACGCTCGTCCAACCAGTGTTAATATGAGTGAATTTTGTATATGTTTTCTTCTTTCAATTTTAATATATATAATTTAGTAGCCTGTTTTTTTTTTCTGTGCCTACTAGCCGTCGCTATCAATCGTGCTCATCAAACGTCCGCGGACATGCGTAATTGCTGCCAACCGGAACCTACGACTGAGGCAGGAAGATGAGAACGCCCGCCTATGTCAAGAATACGTAAAGAACCAAATAAATTGTGGAATCGAGGTCTCATCACACGGCCGATACCAAAGAACTGATATGTTCATTCAGCATGCACTTCGTCCGTGCCTGTCGATATTAGAATGGTCAGGAAACAGCCACAAGCACTGTTCGCCACCGACGCTTTCACGCCAAAGCGGCTCTCCAGTGTGAATGATGCCGCTTCTAATCTTACCGGGCTGAAAAAGGGACAAATATTTTGCGCAGCATGTTAAACTTTAGACAAGTCCTTTAATATTAGCATAAACGAAGAGAAATATATCCTAGTAAAATACAAAAATAGGCACCTAATTACTGTAATTTCTAAATGCTTTTCAAACATTTTCCGACTCGGTCACCCATGCAAGGTTGTTGGGAACGTGATTCATGGCTCCCACAGCTCAAATTAAAAATCACACGAACAATAGGTAACGACATCAGTTAAGCGAACACTCACACAAGAATCCACTGCACGGACTTTCTGAGAAGTTGCACAGGCGTTCTCACAATCGCCAAAATGCAGTATTTCATAATGTAATTGGATACGTTGTTCAGGGTTTAACCAGCGGAACAGCAGGAAAGAGTGAAGAAGCGATAAGACGTTGGAGCTGTACTCGTGGAGAAGAAAGTGGCGAAACAATCAACTAGAACACCGACATGAATACTATTATTAAACCAATAGAAACATCACTACAGGCTGAATACCTAAGCGTTTCGGGAAGATTCTGGCATGCAAAATGACTACCCGATTACATCGAACCCCGCGCGAGAACGTCTGAAAAGAAGCGAGGCAGCTGACCAATCAGCACGTGAATTCGTATAGCGTTCTCCTTGCGAACACGATTACAACCCTGCCATTCCAGAAATCCGTGAAGAACGTCTTATCTTCAGTGCATGCCAACATTGATTATTGATTGTAGGGTTTAATGCGCCGACGCAACGCAGGCGATGAGTCGAGCCATTATGTAGGGCTCCGGATACGTACCATACGTACTTCAGGCACTGTAAATTTTGGCTATTGTGAGAACGCCTGCGCAACTTCTCAGTAAGCCCGTGCAGTGGATTCTTGGTTGAGTGTTCGCTGAACTGATGTCGTTACCTATTGTTCGTGTGATTTTTAATTTGAGCTGTTGGATCCATGAATCACTTGCCGAACAACCTTGCAGGGGTGACCGAGTCGAAAAATGTTTGAAAAGCATTTAGAAATTTGAGTAATTAGCTGCCTATTTTTGTATTTTACTGGGATATATTTCTCTTCGTTTATGCTAATATTAAAGGATCTGTCTAAATTTTAACATGCTGCGCAAACTTTTTGTCCCTTTTTCAGCCCGGTGCTATGCAGGCGCATCATTTCCGCTGGACGGAAATACATTATAGCAAAAAGCGAATGCGCGCTTCTCTCGCATTCTCATGGTTCTACGTACAAATTTCGAAATAAATTATTTCTTTTTCTATTCCTGAGCCGACGGCCATTCTTCGTGCCGTATGTGGGCTAAGCGTGCCAGGTTGTCACGCTATCATTTTAAATAAAGCATTCGTTATAGTTAAAGCTATACTAAGAAGTGCACGTGGTGAGATTAGTCCATGTAAATAAAAATTACGAACTATGGGATGATATCAGTTAGGGAGTTTCTACGGGTTCTGCTGGAGGGATGTCATTGGCTTGCATGTCAATTTTTTCTTTGCTATGGTAGTTCACTTTCATACCGGTAACTTTTAAGAGATTGTGCTTTGTTAAGCCTCCAGTGTTGCGCACAGCTTTCGATTGCGACCTGCCCTAATTAATGAATGATGCCTGTCACGACGACATGAAAAATAGACAAACCGGCTCGAATTCTGTGATCTCTTTGTTTCAGACAGAAAGCATTTGCCAGCGCCGAAAAAGAAGTCCACCATGGTTCACTCCGTGACCATGTTGCTCACTGCCGCTGCCCTAGCAATTTTCGTGTTTTCCCCCACAACGGTAGAGGGAACACAGGACCTTGCGGGACTCCTGGGTCGACTT
Organism: Haemaphysalis longicornis; assembly: GCA_013339765.2. Taxonomy (NCBI): domain Eukaryota; kingdom Metazoa; phylum Arthropoda; class Arachnida; order Ixodida; family Ixodidae; genus Haemaphysalis; species Haemaphysalis longicornis. The sequence goes on along the minus strand of CM023455.1, from coordinate 87,950,713 downwards.
CAAAGTAAGCCGTTTTGTCGTCTGATTGGAATTTTATGGTCGGCCGCATTGCAAGCTAGAACCGCTTGAAATATCTAGTATCTAAGGCTGGGTGTGAACAGCGCGCCACTATAGAACTCCTGTATCTCTTCAAGGGAATCAAAATGCGATGCATTCTTTTGCTTTGCCCATAAAAAGCATAATAAAATACATTTCCAGCAACCTTACCAGTGTCGCAATGGAGGCAGGTGTCAAAAATAATTCCATCAGTTATGCGCCCTTTTTCAAGCACAGAGCTGAACTGGTGGATTTATCTGCTTTCTTTAGATGTCCTACGACCCAGACATTGCGGCCACGTGCGTCAAGCTGGTCAAACGGCGGATGACATGTACCTAATATACCACGAGGCGGCAAGAGATAGCGGACAATTTGTTTACTGCGTGATGGAGTCAAACGATGTAGGCTGGACGGTAAGGCCTTTCAGCGTTTACCACCATTACCACCGATTACGTCAGTTCAACTGACCCAAAATCCTGGTCAAAATGGGCGGAACTCTTGAGCTTGGATTTAGCCTTAGTGCCACGGATTGGTGCGTCCTGACGTCAGCCGAGAAAAAGGGGAAAAGGGGGCGGACCCAACCTGGTTATTTATTCTCGTGCGCGCAGGAGCGCAGAGCCCTGTTCACTCAATCAAACGCCATGTAAATATCTGTACATGAAGTTTCTTTCTTCGCCCTACTCCGCTCCATGTTTCCCCAAACTCCGGATCAACGAACGCTATCACCGGTCACGCTACCAGATCCGCAACAATGGGCAGATGACATCAAGAAGGTTGCGGGGATACATTGGACGCAGTTAGCACAGCATCGGGATCATTGCATATCCATGGGAGAGGCCTTTGCCCTGCAATGGGTGCAGATAGGATGCTGAGGATGAGGATGATGAGAATAATAATGATGACCATGTCTTCATGACTTAGGAAGAGTCATCACCGCAGATGCAGCCAGCCCTGCTAGGGGCCCGCCGTTCCGAATCACCGGGTCGCCGAGATGTCTGTGTTTGGGCAGCGCCACGATGATCAGCTGCCCATCCCTAAGTTGGAGACCCTTTTCAGTACCCGCCACGTCTTCGAAGGCGGGCGGCCACCTTCCCTTTAAGTCATCCGAGCATGCTAGGCAGTCCCACGGAATGTGCTGGAGCCTTGCTACGGCTGTGCGACACACCCGACAAGTGGCTTCACGGTATTCCTCCGGGTACATCTTGGTCTTTAGGTAGGGGCTCGGAACCGTCTTCGTTTGTAGTTGCGCCTAGGCGACCACCTTCTCCCTGCTCAATCCTTTGCAAGGTGGCGAAAGTGTGGGTCTGAAGAGTTGATAGGCCTGAGTAATGTCTTTATAAGTAGTCATCCGGTCTTGTGTGCTGTGCCACAAATTCTCTCCAAAACTGGTCGGCGTGGTTACTGAGTTTGCCCGCAAGAGCGTGGGCGGTTACATTGCGGTTTCCAGCACTTCCCTAAACAGTCCCTGCATGTGCCGGAAATCACTTGGTTCTTGTCATTGTCATGAGGCTTCGTTGCCTTCTCGGTTGTCTGTACGTTGCGTTTGGAAACTCTGCGTCTTAAGAAGTTTTTGACAGCTTGCCCGCAATCACTCAGGCCCATTGTGCAGCCGGAATCTTTGCCGACCAGCACGACGATCGCCACCTCCTGTGATTCCTATGGTCTACCCCTCGTTCCGCTGGTCACCGCTTGGAGGTTGCCATCGGCGTCGTCCACCATCCCCCGTTCGTCCTGGTATTCTGCTGCATCGACGTGGCAGGCTCCGGAATCCGCGGTGTGACCTTCCGCCAGTGCTTTGGTTCAATGTTTACCGCCTGCCTTCGTTGTATTCGGGGGCATTTTGCTCTAGACTGCATTCACCTGGATTTTGTTCCGTGATGTCGTCTCGTTGCGCGTCTTGGCACTCTGCTTCCCGTGGTAGTTTCAGCCCAGCTTACTCAGGATTCTTCTGCCAGCTTAGTTTATGATCGACCCCTCTAGCTGCGGCACCCGCTGGGCCTCTATGACTTCGTCCAGGGCGTTGTGTACGCCCAGGCTTAGCAGTCACTCGGTAATCATGGACTCACGTAGTCCGATAGCCGTCTTCTACGCCATTCGTATGATCGATTCCAACTTTTTTTCTCTTTGGTCTTCCACTTGTGAACTGCCACCACGTATGTTATGTGGCTCAAGATGAATGACTGCACGAGTGGTGTGAGGTTTTTTTCTAATGAAGACTCATTTCCTGAGCCGAATGGCGCTGACCGCCTCCCCGATGATCTTCATCACTGTGTCCCCATTCGAGCCCTTCTGGTTAAGAAGCATGCCCAATATTTTAATGTCGGATTTCCTGGGTATCGCAGTGCCGTTCTACATTCAGAGCTTGGTCTTGTCTCGTCCGGTTCTTCGTGGACGCCATTGCCTGTCCTTAAGCTTGTGCAGTAGCCGTTCAGGCTTACTCAGAGAGTATCTCAAGCCAGTGCTCTATAGGATCCCCTCGACCGTCTTCACTGCTGTTTGCCGGATCTCTTCCACATTGGCGTCTCTACCTGCCTCGACCCACTGCGTGATATCGTGGGCTTATATCGTATGCCCAACGTTCTCTACCTCTGCTAGCCTGTGGGCGACCCCGAAAATGAGCAGGGTGAATAGAAGCGGCGACATCTCTGACCTTCGGCTCCCGACCTCCGCGGACTTGGTATCTACTTCTCCAGCGTCAGCATCGGCGTTCGCCATGTTAGGAAGCTCTTGACGTAATTGTGAGATCGTTTGCCAATGTCAATCCGCGATACGTGTTCGAGTATTGCCGAGGGGTTAACATTGCCAAACATTCCTTATAGGTCGAACCCCTCCACAGCCCTTGTGTCTTGGGGTCCCTGTCAATGCTTAGGTGTTTCAATTGCAGTATGGCGTCTTGCGTGCAGAGATTCTGTCAAAACAGAATCAGAGTTTCCCGGTAGAGGTGATTGGCTTCGAGGTAACCTTGCCATCGCGCCATCTGGACGTGCTCGAACACCTCGGGCGGAGAAATGTTTGTCTATTAATCCGGTAAAACTGGCCAATGCCCTTATAGGAAGAGATGTTGTGGCCGCCGCAGTGATGCCCGGGACTCGCTTGGAAACTTCGCCAAGCTGTTCATGGGCGGATGTGTTGCCCGCTACCAAGCATGCACGCCTGCCCAAACGACTTCGCATTGTTTAGTTGGATGGTAACATTGAAGCACACGGGATTTCGTTGGTGGCACCCTCCCTTACAGCAAACGTCGGCACGCAGCTTGAGAAAAAGTGACTAAGACTTTTCTAGCCGAATAAGTGAGAGCTAATGCAATGGTTTGCATAGGGTGGCCGTGCCGTCCAATCACAGTTATCAACGCTTCACGATGGAGATAATACTTGCACGCACTCGGCGTTGCGTCTGCATGCGTAAGCGGGAGTGGACATTATCCACGGGTGTGGGATTTCGCTATATCACGCGGCTTCTATTCCTGATACCATGGCATACAAGGCTGAAGTCGTCAAAAGGATTCCTATAACACGAGCTTTAGGGGAAGGTATCAGAATATATTTTGGGAATCTCTTAAAAATAAAAATATGGATAAAATAGTGTTGTCTTTTGGGAATTCTTCTAAATTGATGTACCATTACACAGGTGATCCAGGAGCGGGGACAAGACAACCGTGGTATTTTCGCCTTCTACAAAAACTGGTCCGAGTACGCTTCTGAGTTCGGCATTCCGACGCGGGAACTCTGGATCGGTAAAAAAACGTTTTCTTATTTACAGCCAGAGCACTGGAAGAATGCAAATAGCAAAATTCGAAGAGTAACGTGAAATCAGGGTCTTCATCTCCCGACAGCTCAAACTCATTCCGAAGAATTCAGCTTTTCGCGCATAAATGGCTCGACGCACGAACAGAGTATATCGAAAAGAAAGCCTTACAATGAAGCAGTTAGTGTAGATATACAAGTAACATTTTCGAATTACGAATTGATGGAAAAGGCGTAAAGACATTTCCCAGCATTGATTATTCGTGGCTTAGAAATATTCCCGCTCTATGATACAATCTAAGAGTTATTTTATTTAACGTACTCATGCATGGTTCATACTCGCGACGTCAAGCTTAACCCGTGCATACTCAGCAAAATGTTCTGACTCACCGTGAGTATGAAGTTAACGTGAATATAGTAGACCCTGGTTGTAGCGTACCATGGCGTTACAAACCTGGACTTTAGTACACCACCATTTCTGGCTGTAGTAAACACGACAATCTGTTTGTATACTTAAACCCGAACGTTTTCGTACGTCTGTGTGTTTGTCTCTCTCCCTCCAGTCAGCCTTTCAGCCAAAACTGAAAATAATGTTACAAAACGAGATTTCTATAGGCAAAACCATTCAAAGCTCCTAAAACCGCTGGCATTGGTCATTGATTCCATATACATTTAGCGAAAAGAAACATTCAGGCGCATTTGAAGCAAAAACGTAAACGGCAGTTCTCGTGTTCCTTAAATCAATGATATACGCGGAGTGGGTTTTTACGACAGCAAGCTAAAGAAAGAGGCCACGGCATAAAAAAATGACGAATTACCCATGGCGCAGAGAGTCTGCAGCACGTGCAAGATGAGAACAAAAGCAAAAAAAAACAGAACTCCCGCTCGTGCTTTTCCAGGCCGAACGAGAAACAAAAAACAACAAAGATACGTGCTGTTCCAGGAAAAGGTGCACGAGGACTGCGAAGGCGAAAAATTGAAGTGAATTGGACAGACCTCCATTCGATGTATCCCGACAGGAGCGATAGAGGGAGGGAAACGGCGTGAGGGGTAGTAGGTGAGCAACAAAGGGGAAGGGCAGAAGAGACGACAGATGAGTGTCGTCTTTCGACGGCATTTGCAGTGACGCAACCAAAAAAGTTAGAGCAGTTACAATCAACATGAAACCTGCTAAGCTGTTAACTGCAATCAGTGATTTGTATGCAGGGATGGGGTGCTTCTCTTCTCTAGTTTCAGTATCAGCTTGATGCTGATATGGCAAGTGATCATGAGAGGCTGCCGCAGCCCCTGGCAACGCGTACAAAAAAGGAGTGGATTGAATGTTTATTATCTTTTGTGCAATAAATTGTCATTTCACGATTACTTTACATTTGATGTTATTGTATACTGATTTGCGGCCTAGCAACGACAACCTCTGTGGCTACTTCCTAGCGAACTGATCACCCCAACACTTTCAACCTGAGCAACCATTGTCTCCGTGAAGCAAAGAAATTCACATAATGTTTGTAATGCGAGGGACCCAGTTTGATGCCGACCAAATCAAGCGGTGATCTTTCGAATCCTCTGTGGGCAACGCAATTGCTTGCTTCACTGCAAATGTCGTCCAATGAGCAGAGCGGTGGGCCCCCATTGGCACGTAACCCATTCTCTGTACTTCGCTACCATCCTTCACGCTGTTCCCGTCACTGGCTCACTCCTTACTTAATGAATTCAAGGAAATTCAAGGAAATTCAAGGAAATTCAATTTTCTCGCTTTCTCGGTGCTCGCTCTCTTTCTTCTGGGACTGGTTGAACCCTCTTCTATAGCTTTTGTTTCTTTTTCTGCCTCAAACAGCACCAGCGGGAGTTCTGATCTTTTTGTGCTTGCCTTTATCTCGCACGTACGTTTCTGCGCCATTATTCCGGAGCGGATTTCAGAATAACTACAAGCCGAAAATGTGTTTTGACGGGTCTCGTAAGCCGCAGGAACCGAGGAATTACCTGGTTGGTCTTGCAGGTCAGGGTAAAGCGCAAGTGCGTCAAAAATGCTGCCAGTCAGCTCGAACTGCTTATGAATTTGCTAGTTTTGAACGCCATCTGTACTCGTGGGAGAGAAGGTCTATGTTTTTGTGTTTAAACCCATCTTGGAAGGTGCCTGGATTGCCAATCTCTACACTCTATCAGCCACAAACAGTCCGTTGTCACGACGTTGATGAATCGTGCTAGACGAACCTGCTCCGATAAAGTTGCCCTTTAGGAGGAATTGCTATGAAAAAGATCTCATGAACGGCTACCTACGCACATTCATGAGAAGCACGCAGAAAAGAATGGCGACAGAGCGGCCTCTTTTCGATGAAGGTGTAACCTGTTAGTGCAGAGAGAAGCCAAAAAGTGATGTTGTTCCGTACGTACCCAGGACCAGTGAGGCGCTGGCACATGGTTTCCACAAACAACGTCCAACTTGCGCACGCACCTACAAGCACGTTGCGTGGTGAGCCGGTTAAAGACCAGCTGCCAGTTGCGAATTTCTCGGTGTCCTTTAGTGGAACAATTGCGCGGACCGATCAGCAGTACACATAAGTGAACCTGATAAATTTTGCAAATGCTTGAAGCAACACCGGTGCGATGTCCAAAAGGAAAACGCCATGTCCTGCGCTATCGCGGAACACGTGCAAACGACTGGACACGAGATGAAGTGGGATAAAGCCGAGATACTGACAATGGAGCGCAACCCATCGGCCCGCCTTAATATGGAAAGTTTATACATACAGACAACGTCGCACACGATGAACAGAGATGTCGGGTGCATACATCCAGGCTACGCCAAATCTATCAGAAGTACACTTGCTGCTATTAGGTCGGCGGCTGCAACTAATAGCTCTTATTGCGGGCACGCAAGCCGTAGCACTCCGGAAACGTCATTTGTATTGGCTTGGTCACAGACCTGTTATTCATTATCTGTATTAGTATGCCACCTGACCAGACGTTATGCCGCCCAACCATCGACATCATCAACCTACGCCATCATTGCGGTCAAAATTACCGTCACTAGACTCCGTCGAACCATAAGCACCTCCGGCTGATGAAGTCGACAGCATGAGGGAATCCCGTCTGGCCGAGAGGGTACATTCGGGACAAAAAAATACACCGACCGAAACGTCAGTACGTTTTGTTTGGACTGGTCGGTGTCTCTTTTTTGTTCCGAATGTACCCTCCCGGCCAGGCGGGCTTCCGTCAGGCTGTCGACTTCATTACCATGCGTCAGGAGTATCGCCAGTAATGCACCACCCAGATCCAGAAATACCTTAACCTCAACTGTCGTATTGCCTCCTTTAAATGCCACGTGATGTTCAACATAATGTCCAAAGCCCGCAACTTAGTTCCCCGCTCTTTGCGTTTCAACAGGCCTGTGTGTACGCCTTTCGGTCACAGCGTGGTTGGCAAGGCGAAAAGGCTGCTACTGCAAGCCAGGATCCTGGACGGCAAACAGAAAATTCGCGCACTGGAGAACGATGCCTGCTTTGCCCGTCGCCGCCTGGAATACCAATGCCCCATCGAGTTCCCCAGCATTCAAATGCACACTACTCAGAACACGCAACACCAACGCCTGAGATGCGAGCTCGTGCGTGACTATAAGCTGGCCAACCTTCTCGCTGAGCAGTCGTTCAAAACGAGGGCGCCTTATAAAGCCATTGTGCGTAACTGTTCGTCATACAAGCCACGCCAAAACGAGGACAGTGTTCTCCACGTAGGATTGAATTTCAATCTAGGACCTGCAGCGGACAAAAAAAAACTAGTATGGGCGGTGGAGAATGCTATCAGGCATGTCGAAAACACTCGTCCCGGAGAGGCCGGCACCCGAGTGGTTGGCGTACTTAACGCTGCTCAGCGCGGACCTGCCCGCTCAGCGTTGACACGTGTGGAATGTTAATCAATCAAGAGTCTTTGTGAAAGCGACGACATCGCGATCCCGCCAGCCGACAAAGGCAATGATATCGTTCTTCTTGATAGGGCCGACTACGAGAAGATGCCTCTTCTTCTTGATGAGAGTGACACGTTTATCCGCCTCATGAAGGATCCGACGCTTAAGGTGGAAAGAGAATTCCCATAGCTGCTGTCCGACGTATTTCTCACCGTTTCTCCTAACCACAAAGTACTCTACTACAAGCTACTCAGCCACAATGGATCCGCACGTGCACTTTATGGACTGTCAAAAATTCACACGCCAGACATCCCAATGCGCCCAATTGTTGATTATACACGTTCCCCCCTGCACAGCCTGTCGAAGTTCCTGCACCAAGTTCTGGCTCCACTCGTCGGTCAAGGCACCACTCACGTTCGTAATTCTTTCCATTTTGTCGAGAATACTCGCAACACCGCGATCGAGGAAGACGACTTGTTGGTGTCATTCGACGTGAAGTCCCTGTTCACGAGCGTCCCGATTGACCTGGCTGTCAATGTATACACCGCTGCTCTCGAGGCTGATGAGACGTTGCCCTAGAGATCCCCTATCGATGTAGCAGACCTAGGCAGGCTTCGGGATTTTCGCCTTAACAATACGTACTTCGTTTTGATGAGCCATTTCTACAAGCAAAGGCAGGGGACTCCGACGGGTGGCGCTATTTCGGTCACGGCGACGAACGTGACCATGGAAGCGATGGAAGCACGGGCTCTAGCTTCCTTTGCCCCTCACCCGAAAGTGTTCCTCCGCAATGTCGACGCTTGTTTTTGCGTCATTCAGAAAGACGCGGCGACAAGCTTGCTGGCCAACCTCAACAGTATGAAACGTGCCATTCAGTTCACGTTGGAAGAGAAGGCCAATGGCAAACTTCCGTTCCTGGATGTTCTCGTGTCTCGGCAGGGCCAGAGGCTACGTTTCCGCGTGTACCGTAAGGATACACACACAGGCCGCTATCTGAACTTCAGCTCCATGCACCCCGCTTTCCACAAAAGGGCTGTTGTTAGCACGCTACTGCAGCGCGCTAAAAGATTCTGCTCGAAGCCCGAGGATGCGGTGGTTGACACGGCAAAAATACGGGACGACCTGGCAAGCTGCGGTTACCCGAGGCGCTTTATTAGCGCAACAGACCGCCAACTGACAAGACGGGAACAAATGAACACGCCCCTTCCCCCGATGACCAGAGCCACTGTACCATACACTCCATGGACAAGCGAATGTTTGGCACGTGTCCTAAAGGAATATCAAGTGCCGGTGGCGCACGTTCCAGCCAAAAAAATATGCGCCATGAGCTCGTCAGAGCCAAAAATCGCTTGCCCAAGGAGTGTTTCCCCGGTGTGGTATACGAGATACCTTGCGCAGACTGCAGTGATGCTTATATCGGGGAATCAGGGAATGACAAGAATCGTCCGCAGCAACGCCCGTGACGTAAAGAATATGAGCGTCCGCAATAATGCTTTAGCCGGACATGCCTTCGTGAATGACCACAAGATTGATTGGGGCAACGCAAGAATCATGGCAACAGGAAAACTGACAGCATCCCGGCTTCATCTGGAATCCCTAATTATTCAGGCCACATCTAACACAGTCAATCGTAACGACTGAAATCTAAACGCGATCTACGTGCACTCTGTGCTGCGATTACTCAACCCCACTTAAACGACCCACTTCTGGTGATGCATTCATTGTAAACAAGGTTTCCGGGCTGGAAATTGAAACGTCAGTACGTTTTGTTTGGACTGGTCGCCGTCTCTTTTTTGTTCCGAACCTCCCACAGATTGGAAGCATTTTCGACGCACTTGCGCTTGAACCTGGCCTGTAAGACCAACCAGGTATTTTCTCGATCCCTGCGGCTCAAGATAACCGCCAGAACACGTTTTTAGGTTCAAGTTTTTGCTAACGCTGAGCGCCACGCCCTTCAAGCAAGCATTTAAGAGTGCATGCTAACCGAAAAGCGCCTGGTAAAAAACACGGGCGGTGACTAACAACTGCTTATTATTTGGTAAGAGAGAATGTGTATATGAAAACAGTAATGCATGGTTGCCTGAAGGCATGAGCAGTACCACAAGCGTGAAGACAGACTGAATAAAGCTAAGAAACTGCCACGAAATAGACGTAACATGTACACTACGATTCCCGGCTCGTCCTATATCGACAAATATTCCATTTCTCTTTCGTGCAAGGCAACGGGTGGTCTGGGCATGAAGGATATTCCTCTGCTACGTATGAAGAACGCCTCCTATATCTTACGTGTGCGTTTGTCTCTGTAACTCTTTAAGATACTGCAGGCTGCGGAATTGGGCCTACACTTGCTGCTGTTCGCATACCGAATGATCATCCTGTATAATCATTCCGTCCGTTAACCTGCTGAAAAAAAAATTAAATATTTGTCGAGATAGGCCGATCCCGCCTTTGAAGTGTAGGATACGTACATTTTAGTTTTATTTGCTCGAGCTTTCTTAGCTCTGACTGGTCTCTTTTCAGGCGTGTCGCACTGGTCATGCGGATGATATGACCGTGTAAATATTTCTGTCCGATACGTAGTCCTTCTTTCTACATAATAAACAGTTGTTAGTCAGCACCTTGCCTGTTACTCTTCACTTTGCTCCATCGCAACTTACTTCAGTTTATGCACGCATTTATGCAACTTGAGAGCTAGCACGCCCTCATGCCCTCCTCCTACCTTTTAACAGATACAGACACGGCACACTGCCTCAGCTGTGGGCTCCCCTGTATGTCATTCAGTTAACTTGTGTGGCTTTGAAAATATGCCAATACAATTAAATGAACACTAACAACTTGCACCCTTCCCTGTTCTTATAACCTCGTTCTATGTTATAGTTCAGAACAATATTTAACAATTTCCTCGGTATTAATGGTTGAGAGTACATATTGCACCGATCTTTCTCCCTTGACTCTATTCCCTTAGTTTTCAAAACAGCGCTAGGACAGGACACAGGGAGGACAGGACAGGACACGCTAGGACAGGACACAGAGAGGGCGACATGAGACTGGGCGCTCAGTCTCGTTTCGCCCTCTCTGTGTCCTGTCCTAGCGCTCTTTTCAAAATAAGTACGTACCAACAAGCCCGTATTAATACAGACTCTATTCCCTTTCACAAGACAGAGACACCCCATGTGTCTAACTCGTATGTGCCTTCCTTTATTGCGTCCTATTTAGAAGTATACAACCACGCTAAGAATGAAATTTCACAATAAATATTTATCCACTGATACCAAGCATCTCCAAATGACACAGAATCATCGCCATCATGCTGTCACAGGTAAATTCATGGCATGTGCGGCTCACCTGAGACTCGTTTAAATGTTCGCATAAAGCGCCAAGTTTCTGTCCTGCAACGCGTCTCCGGGAGCAGGACCATGAATTAATACCTATTTTTAAATACGTTTAAATACGTAAGTGTGCAGCGAGATTTCGCTAATCGCCAGTTGGGAGAGCTTTCAAAACGAACCTACCTTTGTAAGCCTGAGGACTTTACAGTCTTCTTGTTATTCTGCTTTCTAGTATTAGCCTCGCCATTGTATTCAAGGCCCTTGTATTCCCCCATCTTCTGTAGGACGCTCTTTTTCTGAGCACGAAAAGAGTTTTTTTTTTTTCGATGTATCTTTAACAATTATAGCCACCGCCGTGGACAGGTTCTGTACAGGTGCTGAGAGCTGAGGGCCGAGAATTGGAGTTGGTTACTCATACGAAGTGGTGGCCAACTACAACACCAGGGGGGCCAAATTCTTCTCTTGTGAGGGAGCGCTATTTATGTCCCTGAGAGTCCTCATAGCATGGTTGAGCCTTTCTAGTTTATCCCCTTAGGTATCGGGGATGATGGTTAGTTTCGGAGCAGGCCGCACTCTATACCTGCATAACCTCAGAATAGACAGCCATACGAAAACAGCCAAGAGAGCGAGAGGCGTTTCTCGCCGGCGACGTTGCCCCACACGCCTGCACACATATTAAGCCAGCGTTTGTAGGTTTTTATTTTGCACACGGGGTTCTTAAAAAGTAAGCTGACACGCTGGCTTACTAATGAGGTCCACTGACGTCTGGACATTGGAAAGCTAAGCCACTGCCATGCTCTTGAGTATAGCTACGAAAAAGGCTAGTTTAACGCATAGCTGGCCAAAGAGAAGCTGAGCGTCTCACTTGACGCTCAGCTGGCTAGCTTTAAACTCACCTCCAGCACCTCCATCCAAACGCGAGCGCCATGAATGAAAGCTTCTGGAACGTACGGTGACTGTTTGCTTACATTTCTCCTTTTCACTGCAACTTTACCGAAAATGCGCCTTGCAAGCTGATTTAGCTTGCCGAACTGTAGGAACAGGAAAGTGATAACGCGAGTATGGCGTTTAGGCGTCCACCCCGTCGCATTTGTCACGGTTTCTATATACTGACTTTTACTCTACGTGTGAGCTTTCAGAGCACCATTCCTGCATCATTCTTTGACAAGGATGCCCTTAATTACTGGGCAAGAAAATCTGATCCGCATATCTCACAAGGCGACAATGTGGTCGGTTTCCTCGATTTATTTAGTACTCTGTATCAAGCTTCGTAACTACTCCCTCTGAACATGCAAGCTTTAAAATGTTTTCGTGTGATGTAGTCTATATTCCAGAGTTCTCTATTAACTCACGAATATTCATGAGAGAATTATGGTACAAAGATGGTAGTTCCTTAAATTGTCCTTAAGCCCGGACAATCTTGTTTCATAGAAATGTCGAATAATGTGGAGCTCGTAGTAACAAACTCGTTCTAGTTATGTTATACAGATTTCTTTTGTTAGACTAGTCAAACGATTCGTACCTGCGGTTTTATGACATGACGGATTTGTTATATGCTTGCCGTCCACACTGCACCCATTGGAGACTTTTCACATTCCATATGCTTACCGCTGATCTCTCAAGGCCATATAACTTACAAGCGTGCAAAGCAACCAATTTCGCTTCGTAGAGTAGTTCACCAAAACGGACCACATAAGTTCACGTTGATCTCAATCGAAAAGGTTAGTCAATTTGTCTTCTCATTTTTCCGCAGGAAATCGTGCTATACACGCGCTTACATCCGGTGAAGAACCAATGACCCTCCGCGTGGTATTGTCCAACTCTACGCATAATGTGACAATCGACTACGGACGGTTCAAGATATCATCAGAAGATGATAATTTCAGACTCAGTGTTGACGACTACAAGGGACCAGAGGGTACGTTATTTTGAAGAGCATGACACCTAGCATCGCCAAGCACTATTTCGCTTACGTTTACAGTTCACATGCTTCCCTTCTGCATTTTGCTTGTGTTCCTGACTTTTAGGCGTACATTTTCTGGTGCGTTCTGTCATCGTCACAGCTGAATGGTGATAACAACGCCTACTGTGGTGCTTCATCAGACAACATATTTGTTGCCGCAAGAAAACCGGATTTGGAAGCGGGGTAAAAAGAAATGGAACGAATATCTTAAACTAAGACTAATTTAAATGCTCTACCGTTCTAGGAACTCCTGGGCGTGCGCTCTCACTCGTAATAATATTTATTCCGAGAGGCAGTTTAAGGGTTTACCTAGTTTAATAAGCCGTTCCCTCTGGACGTTTCCAACAACGGAACTTGGTATAATGAGTGCGAAGAGATGATAACAACAATGAGAGGAAGGTTATTATTGACTGGAAATCCTACACTGTGCTGTCCAGAATGATTATGCTAATGAAAGATTGTTTACAAAGGCGTATGCGTTCGAAAGCGCGTATATATATTGTGAGCTTTGTTTGAGGTTACAGCTTGTCTGCCACCATAGGTAGCAATTGCTCACTATCATCACCACCAGCTTGATGTGATCACTTCTTCATTTCCTGTACATACTCATCATCATCGACGAGCCCACTTCTTCGGAGATCATCATCAGTGCTGGGGTTTGATCGCCATCTTGCGTTCTCGTCGACTCGCCTCCGAATAAAGGAGCTGGTCGCCTGCTATCTACGGCCTCAGAAGTGGTGGAGCTGCAACTTGATCCCGACCTGTACCTCTCCTTCGACACCCCTAGAGCTCCGTTCCGGTCGCCGCTTGCCCTCGGGACCAATGCCCATGTCGCAAGATACTCCCAGTGGCGCTGTCTCCGCGCCCCTGCAGTGCATCGTGATCAGCCCCCAGCGCGACCCGCCCCATTTCTATGGTCTTCGGGGAGAAGACGTGGAGGAGTGGCTGAACAGTTACACCAGCGTCAGCCAGTTCAATAAGTGGGATGATCTCAACAAACTGTTGAACGTTGGCTTCTCTCTTAAGCAAGTCGCTGAGACATGGTATTTAAACCACCGACACGACTTTACCGACTGGGCTGGCTTCACTACGGAGCTGCGAAAGATTTTTGGCTCCACTAAAGCTCGGAGCGACAACGCAAAGAGGATACTGGATGTCCGCATGCAGCAAGCTAACGAGACCTATACCTCGTACATCGAAGATGTTTTAGCACTGTGCCGCCGCGTCGACAAAGATATGCAGGAGTCCAACCGTGCCCGTCACATTCTGAAGGGGATCGGCGAGTTCGCGTTCAACGCACTTGTCCTTCAGAACCTGGACACTGTATCAGACGTAAGCTCTACCTGTCAGCGTCTCGACGAACGTCAGTCGATCCGCCTTCCACGGGACATGGCGTCTACTCATCATCTTGGAGACGAACACCTTCGTGCGATGATTCGTGCTATAGTTCGCGAGGAAATGTATGGTGACGTCTCTCGCTGCACACATGGTGTCCCCTCAACGTCTTCTGCTCCTGGCCTTCGCGAGATGGTTAAAGAGGAGCTTGCCGCCATGCTGGTGCTATTGCCTCCTGTTCATCCTGTGGCTCCTTCAACGCCGTCTTACTCTGAGGTCGCTGGACGGACACCCCTGCCGCTGTCCCCACTCACGGCTCAGCCGTCATCTGGCTATGTGGCGGCCATGCCTCGTGTGCCGAGCTCGCCGCCCTACTTTCCGGCCCGCCAGGATGCCGCCATCAACCGCCCCGTGTGCTACTATTGCGGCATTCGAGGTCACGTCTCCAGGTTTTGTCGACGTCGCCAACGGGATGAACGACGTGGCTACGCCGCCTATGAACGCGAACACCTGGCCCCGAATTACTACGGCTACCGGCCGCGTGCGTACCTGTCGCCTTCCCGCCGCTCCCCGTCTCCGCCTCAGTCTAGTGACGTTCCCCGCAGCTCCCGTGGACAACGACCCCGCTCGCCTTCACCAGGTCGCCGCTCGGTATCGCCTCTTCGCCCTGCGTCTTACGTCTCCGACCACCGCCCGGAAAACAAGTAATGCAGTTTTGGGAGGGAAAACTGCATCTCCTGCGAATCTTACACGTCCTCCAGAGCGTCCGTCGAACTTGCTGTCTGTTTTAGTGGAAGGTGTTCGCATCGATGCCCTCATTGACACTGGTGCTAGTGTTTCAGCCATAAGCGCGGAATTGTGTGCACGCTTACGCAAGGTACGAACACCATACAACGGACCTTCTTTACAAGGAGCCAACAGCAGTGTGATTAGGCCCTCCGGACAATGCACGGTGCTGGTTTTAGTCGGTGCCCTTCGCCATCATATTCCGTGTGCAGTGTTGTCTCCCTGTGCTTATCATTTGATTTTGGGTTGGGATCATATTCCACCTCCGCCGTCATTTCCTGTCACCAACCCGAAATTGCAATGGCAGATACTGAGCATCACAGCATTTCGGAGGTGCAACCTACTATGCACCTAACAGCCAGTGCCGACTGCGTTTTATATCCAGACCAAGAGACATTACTTTGTGTTCGTTCTGCGCAGATCAGGGACGGTGACGTGATGATAGTTCCATCTCCGCGTTTTATGTCCAAAGGAGTCGTCATCGCAACGTGTATCGTCCGATTCACAGAAGGCTCGGCGACGCTGTTAGCTACCAATGCCACTTCCGAGCCGATTAGGCTCCCTGAAAGCACCAACGTTGCTTCTGTTGTGAATGGAGAAGCCGTGTCCCTTCTTCCCCTCTGCTCGGTTTTCCCTGTTTCACGGCCTTCAAATTCTGGACAATCACTTTCCCGACTGGCGGCCACTATAAGGACAGACCTCACAGAAAGGGAAACACAACTCCTTCTTCAGCTCCTAGAAAAACACAAGAACTCCTTTGACTGCTTTTCCAGCAAACTTGGACAAACATCCGTGGCAGCGCATCGTATTGAGGCGTAAGGAACACAAATCGTTCGTCGCCGCCCGTACCGCGTGTCTTCGTCGGAACGAAAAGTGATTGAAGAAAACGTTGGGGACATGCTTCAACGCAACATTATTCGTCCGTCCTCCAGCCCGTGGTCTTCCCCCGTCGTCCTGGTGAGGAAGAAGGATGGTTCAGTACGTTTTTGTGTCGATTATTGAGCTTTGAATAAGATCACAAGAAAGGATGTCTACCCGATGCCGCGCATAGATGATGCGCTCGACTGTTTGCAAGGCGCTCAATATTTCTCGAGCTTGAATTTGCGATCTGGCTATTGGCAGATCCCCATGCACGAGTCTGACAAACAGAAGACAGCGTTTGCAACGCCAGATGGCTTATACGAATTTAACGTAATGCCTTTTGGTTTGTGCAATGCCCCTGCTACATTTGAGCGCATGATAGACACAGTCTATCGCGGCCTTAAATGGAAGACATGCCTATGTTACCTTGACGATATCGTAATTTTTTCGTCGAGTTTTTCTGAACATCTCCTACGACTTGATGAAGTATTGACTAGTCTGGCTAACGCCAACCTGACTTTGAACACCAAAAAATGTCACTTCGCCCAAAAATCTATCAAGGTTCTCGGTCACGTCGTCAGTAAGGACGGTATCCGGCCCGACCCAGACAAAATTTCCGCAGTCGCCAATTTTCCTCGCCCCCAACAGCAAAAAGCCCTTCGCAGTTTCCTCGGTCTAGCATCATATTTTCGTCGTTTCGTCCGTCGTTTCGTCGTTTCGTCGCCCCTCAACCAGCTACTGCATTCCGGAACCTCCTTCGTCTGGACTGATGACTGCGAAAAAGCTTTTGAAGACCTCAAGCAGGCACTTACTTCTGGACCAGTACTATGTCATTTCGATGACACAAAACCCGCCATACTCCATACCGATGCTTGTAGGCAAGGCATCGGCGCCGTTTTGCTACAGCGAGATGCCCAGTTGCGTGAAAGAGTCGCAGCTTATGCGAGCCACTCTCTGACACAATCGGAACAGAGCTATACAATCACTGAGCAAGAGTGTCTGGCGGTTGTATGGGCTGTACAAAAATTCCGGCCATATCCCTACGGCCGACATATCACGGTCGTTACAGACCATCACGCATTGTGTTGGCTGTCTTCATTAAAGAACCTGTCTGGGCGACTTGGTCGGTGGGTGCTACGCTTGCAAGAATACGACTTTACGGTTACGTACAAGTCCGGAGTCAAGCACCTCGACGCAGACGCGCTTTCACGGTGCCCGCTCACGCAGTCGTCGGACGACTTGGTGTCACCCACCCATGCGCTCCACCTGCCCATTGCACCCATAGATGTCACGTCTGCCGATCTCCGCGATTTGGTTGCCCGTCAACGCGCCGACAGCTACTGCCGAAACATAATCGATCGGCTCAGCGGTTCGACGCAACCACCTAATAGCCGCCTACGTCGGCAACTACGAAATGCCCGGTTCGTTGATGGCGCGCTGTACCGTATCAACCACCACACCGATGGTGCCGGATGGGTTCCAGTTGTGCCTCGTTCCCTTCGTTCAAGCATCTTACAAGCTTTTCATGATGACGCAACCGCTGGCCACCTTGGATTTTACAAGACATACGAGCGCATTCGAGGTCGCTTCTTTTGGCCGGGACTGTCTACTAGTGTCGCCAAATACGTCGCCTCCTGCCCGCCATGTCAACATCGCAAGAGATCTACGTCTCCACCCGCCGGTCTATTGCAGCCGGTTCCATGCCCAGCTACACCGTTTGAAGTGGTCGGTATTGACCTTTACGGTCCATTCCCTATGACGGCCACTGGTGACCGCTGGATCGTCACGGCCGTTAACCATCTAACTCGCTACGCGGAGACGGCTCCACTTCGTTCAGCCAGCGCTGCTGACGTCGCTCACTTTTTCTTGCACAATATCTTACTTCGCCATGGCGCACCTCGCGTCCTCCTAAGTGACCGGAGCAAGAGCTTCCTGCCGCAGGTCCTCTCCGATGTACTTCAAGCTGCTAACACCTCTCACAGGATGACATCGAGTTACCATCCTCAAACTAACGGACTTACGGAACGCTTTCACCGCACTCTTTCCGACATGCTCTCGATGTACATACAGCCTGATCACAGGAATTGGGACACTATCCTACCTTTTGTTACTTTTGCCTTCAACACCGCAGTTCAACTCACCACAGGATACACCCCATTCTACCTTGTGTACGGTCGGCACCCTTCACACACTTTGGATACCTCCTTCTTTACCGCTCCGGTTTCACCTTCTGCATCGTCCCCCGAACAATTCGTTTCTCGCATTGCACATTGCCGCCAGCTTGCTCGCACGCGCACTGAAGCTAGTCAACAGGACCGCAAACAACGCTATGACACTGCTCATCGATCTGTTCACTTCTCCCCTGGTGACGAAGTCTTGATCTGGACACCAGTTCGCGTTCCCGGCCTCTGCGAGAAATTTTTACACCGCTTCCTTGGCCCTCACAAGATTGTCGAGGCGACCTCACCCGTGAATTATCGCGTCACCCCAGTTTGTGAAACTTCGGACCGTCGTTGTCGCGGTACAGAGATTGTACACGTGTCCCGGCTTAAGACCTTCACTCGCCGTGATCCTGCCTAAACCGCGGCCAGGCGGCCGCTTTTCCCAAGAGGGGGCATTAGTGTGAGCTTTCTTTGAGGCTATAGCTTGTCTGCCACCATAGGTAGCAATTGCTCACTATCATCACCACCGGCTTGAGGTGATCACTCCTTCATTTCCTGTACATACTCATCATCATCTACGAGCCCACTTCTTCGGAGATCATCATCAGTGCTGGGGTTTGATCGCCATCTTGCGTTCTCGTCGACTCGCCTCCGAATAAAGGAGCTACGAAGCCACGGTCTGGTCGCCTGCTATCTACGGCCTCACAATATATATATATAATATATATATATATATATATATATACACGAGAGCATCATCGTCGCAGTCAAGTGGCAACAATACACGGCCGCCGCATCGCCAACGCTTAGAACGCAGAAAAGGCTGCTTCTCGCTTTTGCCCTCGGCCAACACGACAGAGCGGACTTCGTGCTCTGGACTTCGTGGTCTCCCAGTCCTTCGGTCTAGGAATAAATCCTGCTTACAGTTTTTGGCGGCGGTGCGGGGTACTCGTTTCCTTTCCCTCGAGCTCAGCAATCGGACACTTGACCCTCCTACAATGCCTCGCGACGATAACCCGCCGCCTACGACAACCCAATTGTCTGCTCTGGTAGGATCCGTGGGCGGGACCCTCCCGATGGCACCGACAAGCAAGACGTAGAGGGCTGGCTTGCTGTGTTCGAACGGGTGAGCACTCATAACAAGTGGGACAACCGCCTCAAGCTCAATAACGTGGAATTTTCTTTGAGTGGGGTCACGGAGCAATGGTTCCGGAACAATGCAGCCCGTCCTGAAACGTTGCCAGAATTTAAAGCGGACTTCGAAGCAGTATTAGGCATTTCCGCTGTACAAAAATTCCGGTCGGAGCAGCGCCTGCGTGAGCGTTCGGAGCCAAGGGGTGAAAACTTCACTTCGTACATCGAGGACGTCGTAGATCTCTGCAGGAGGATCAACAGTGCCATGCCCGAAACAAACAAGATCAAACACATCCTTAAAGGCACCGAAGACGATGCCTTCCATATGCTCCTCGTGAAAAACCCCCAAACTGTGGCAGAGGTCGTTACCTTTTGCCAGAGTGCCGACGAGCTGCGCAGGCAGCGGGCTCTAACTCGGCGACCCATCGCACAAGATCAGTTTATGTCCAGCTTGACCGCTGACGAAAGCGACGGTACCTTGTTTCAGCGAATCCAGCAGTTTGTGCGCGAGGAAGTGGCTCGTCAGTTGTCCCTAATGCATAACGTTCTGGAGCGTAAATCTCTCAGCGCTGACCTCCATACCATTGTCCAATAACAAGTTGCTCTCTCCCTTCCAGCTGCACTGCATTCAACTCCTGTTGTCGCCCCGTGCCCTATTCCGACAATACGCGGACAGCCCCAGTTACCACAACTATAGGTTATGCCGACGCCATACCCTCCATGCCGACGGCCGCTTGACCGATCTTTGTGGACTCTGTCCCAATACGACCTTATGCTGAAGTCACAGCCAGATACATACATTGGAACCCCGTCGTTCTCTCGCACCGCCTACATGTACGTCCACCGGTATGCCCTGGCCCGCGGCTTACTAACTCTTGGAGGAAGCTTGACAATCGTCCAATTTGATTTGTTTGCAGGGCTAGGGCCATGTGGCCCGCTATTGCAGCCGCAGAATGACAAATGAACGGAACCCTCCCACGGCTTATTCGTACGCCCCATCGCAACTCATTCAGGAAGGCACCGCCTATTCGCCGGTGACATCTATGCCCTTTAAAAACCGTGACTTCGCCAACCGCCGATCTTCATCTCCGCGGCGACGCTCGCTGTCTCCTATGCGTCGTCGTCCTGTACCAACGGAAGTGGAAAACTAGGCGCCGCATTTCCGGAGGCAAGAACTGCATCGTCGTCGATCTGTCCAAGACCTCCTCCCTCTCCAGAAAGCATCATTAGTTTTGCCATAGATGGCACCGAAATCTTAGCCCTTCTCGACACTGGAGCCGCCGTTTTCTGCCATGGACGCCAAACTCTGCCGCCGGTTGAATAAAGTCACGACGCCGCACCTTGGGTTCTTATTACGCACTGCTACGGCTCATCCCATTGATCCACGTGGCATTTGCACTGCCCGTGCCGTTGTTCCAGACGTCATATACGTTATTCAGTTCGTCGTCCTGCCTTCGTGCTCCAAAGATGTAATACAGGGGTGGGACTTCCTTTGGAGCTGTAAACGTGGAGCTGTAATCGACTTTGGCTGTGCCGAAGTAGAGTTCTTCCCGTTCATGGATCCTACCGCTGATGAACCGCCCGCTACTGCCGCCGTAAGAAGTTTCTCGCGGAAGACGTTAGCATTCATTCCCATTCGAGCGTCCTTGCACCTTTATCCTGCCCATCTCCGTCCAATGCGACAGTACTCTTTACGCCTTCTAACCGGTTTCACCAGTGACACAATCTTCAGCTTCCTTCCTCCCTGCTCCCAATCCGTAACAGCCTAGCTACACTTCTCCTTTCTAACTACGGCTCGTGTCCCGGCATCTTGCAACGCGGAGAGTGCGTTGGCCGCGTCGAGACGAGAGCTTCTGTTGTCGCTGGGGATTTGCCGGAAGATTTAACAACCCGTGAATTTAACAACCCTTGAATCTGTAGATTTCTTTCTTGGCGCCGTTGATGGCAAGCTTCGTCGTCCGAACGAGAACAACTTCTCGCACTGTTGCACCCATTGGTGCTTTACTGCTTTCGCTGACGCTCTGCTGTGCACGTCTATTTCTTGACTACTTTTTTGTTTTTGTACCTTGCTCGTAACTAAGTTCAGAGAACCCATTCTGCACGAAACTTTACCCGTACAAGACATTCTGCCGTTGCTAACTACAAAACAATATTGTATAATGAGGTGACGAGCAATTGATGCTGATTTGTTTTGTTTCGGGGATACATACAAGCAGGTCTTCTTGGCCGGAAAATGATGGTAATAAATAAATCGGTGATACCCATCCTCGTCTTTCGTAGGCATCTATGGGTAAGCATTATTTCCTCGAGGGCACTCTAAAAGCCTACATAGGTGGGAACGAGCGTTCTTTGAAACAGCGGTGCGAAAAGATGACTGCACGTGTCTTTTCCTGCTTCCTCTTTTGCCACAAACAGGTTGGGACGCCCTGACAGTCTCAAACGGCCGGCCATTCCAAACTTTCGACCGCGGTGCAAACGAGAATAGCGGACACATGAACTGTGCGGCTCAACGCCGTGGGGCGTGGTGGTACACCAGCAACTGCGAAGGAGCCAACCTTAATGGCGTGAACTTCGACGGTGAACATTTGTACCCAGGCAATGGCATACAGTGGTTTAATCGTACTTTCGATGGGGTGGATTGGAGCAGATACTCGTACAACCACGTCCGCATGATGATTAAACCAGCCTGAGGTCTCCAGTGTCGGCGCCGCCTATAGTTATCTTCCTGGTCACATTTTTTAGGGGTACATCCAGGTGAAGCGCAAACACTGCATTGATTGCGCAAATGCAAATCAACGTATTTGATCGTATGCTAATAAACAATAGCAAGTGTGCCTTGCAAAAGCCGTACGCAGATATCTTCCCCTACACGTGCAACACCGCACGTTTATCATCGCTTGCACCTCAAAGCTCACGTTTTTACTGAATGACACTTGCTCAATAATGGTCATTTTATGCGGAGTGGATGTGATCTGGTCTATGTACGAAGCATTTTTATATTCTTCTTTGTCTCCTGCATGTCAGTACCACTATGAGCGAAGCAATAAACAATCTGTACAAAGCTTTGTATGGCTCCATTCTGGCCTGTTTGGGTGTTTATGTATGATAAAAACCCTTGTTTTATATTCACTCATGGTGGACCGTTATG
Organism: Haemaphysalis longicornis; assembly: GCA_013339765.2. NCBI lineage: Eukaryota > Metazoa > Arthropoda > Arachnida > Ixodida > Ixodidae > Haemaphysalis > Haemaphysalis longicornis. The sequence goes on along the minus strand of CM023455.1, from coordinate 87,928,315 downwards.
TATATAAGTCTACGACACCATCCGAACACTGTATTCACTTAGATGACGAGAGCGGCATACTTGGTCCCTCAGCATGTGGAGAGGGTGGCCGAGGGTTCTTGCAGCTGCTTCAGAATGTTCTTTCACAGCGTGTCCTTAAAGGATTGCCACCAAGAAAGTTTGAGCGGTGACATTAGTTTTATCGAGTCAGATTGTTTAGTGCACCATTACAGTTACCTCTACAGCACCTCAGAGTGAAGTGACCAATTTTACAGTGTATTACCGTAGATGACGAAGGAAGCACAAGACACCATGAACGCATTGTCAGCTGTAGTCTAAAGATGCCGTGTCTTCTGTGCGATGTATAATACATTGGCAACGAAACGTTAATTGGGGTAGAGGTGCAGGCCTCATTGAACCAGACGTTAAGAGCGTAAAGTGGTGGCTGATCGAACACAACGATTTGCAAATGAAAGAGCCTCAACCCCACGATTTGAACGTCTGTGGCATCCAACGATTCAAACGGTCATGACGACGGGCGTGAGAAACGCAGGCGAAGGCTCTCACATTCCGTGACGACAGCTTTGACCCCACGTTGAATATTTCAATAGAAGTGATATATCTACCCCCCGTTAGAATTGTGTATGGGGTTTTGTAATTTAAGTGGCATGCGTGCAGCTTGGCCAGTCCAGAATGGACAACGCTTATTTATGGTTTTAATGGACTGAGATTCTCGCTTCCTTCTATGCATTACGCTGTTCTTTTAGGTAAACATTTATACCAAAGTTGTGTGTCGCCACTTGGTGGCAGTTTGTACAAACAGCAATACTGATAGCGATGACTAACTTCGCGTCTTTGTAATACGGTGGGGTTAATAAAATCCAAGGTTTGACGAAATCTCGTCTGGTCGGGTAAAAGGTTCGTATTTAAAAACTGGGGGTAACCGACCAGAGGTTTATTAAAAGTGTAATAAATGTGGTCGTTCCATCTTCCATGGGAACCAGTAAAACACGAAAGTGAAATGTGCCTTCACAGGAGCAGTTGAATGTTTATTGTGCATCGGTATGAACTTGTACGTCGCTATTTAAATTTGTCGGCACGGCACTGTTAGACGCATCAATGTTAGACACGAGTGGGAGCATTACGTAAATTCGGCTGAAAGCACAGGCGCTCACAAACCGTCCGTGTGAACGAAACGAAATGAGTTATCAGCGAATTATTTGGGGAACACACGCTGCAGCGGACAGCGTCACGTCACCACACGAGCGCGAAATCAGCAAGTCGGCTTCTCCGAGCTTGCGCTGCGCGTCCCCCGTACACGTAGGCGCTGGTAAAGAGGCACCAACTGTCGGCGCCTCGGTGCCTCTCCTAGGTAAGGCGCGTTCGTCGCCCTATTCAGGCGTGTGCTAAAAGTGTAGTCGGGAGCGCGTTTCGTACCTCCCGTCGCGACAGAAGAGTCCGTGGATCTAATCCCGGCGCCGGCGCGTCAATCGACGTTTTTCTGGTGATGTCATTTCTGTGAAGGATATAACGTCAGTTAGATCGTGGTGGACCCTGGCATAAAACTACTTCGTTTTAAAAGATACGTTTCGGCTACTCAGTAAACAAGGCTTCCATTCGGAAGCCGATACGTACGTTTTAACGCTTCTAATAACGTTTGGTCGGTGACCACAAGCTTTTAACTATGATACGGCGTGCATTAAAGGATATTACGGATCCTGGTACACAACAACCTGCAATGAAGTGGTAAGAACAAATGATGAAGAATTAGCGCAAGCTTAGCACATGTGAATCAGCGCATGCGTAATAACCAAAGCGAGAACCTCCTGGGGCAGACAGACAGACAGACAAGGAACTTTATTGGTGGTCCGAAGAGACTCGGATGACCCCCTATTCAGGGGGGTGATGAAGCCGCGGGTCGCTACCACGTTGGGACGGCAAGTCCAAGCTCCACCGCCGCATCGTGGCCTCTTTGGACAACTCATAACTGACGTAAAAACTCGGAGCTTCGTAGCGCGGAGCTCCACTCTTCTTCGGTGCAGCTGTTGGGGCCTCTCTTTAATGAGGGGCATCCCCAGTGCATGCGTTTAAATTACTTTTCTGTCCACATCTCGGGCAGTCCGGACTATAGCCGTCTGGATAGATGGAGTGAAATGAAGGCGAGTTTGGATACGATCAGGGAAAATGTTTAAACTTGACCGTATCCCTGAAGCGGCTTAGCACGCTAAACACTCTCCAAGGAGCGATTTCCGGAAACCAACGCCTGCATGATACAAATGATAATCTCCTTGAAAGAATCCTTGGTCAAGAATTGTTGCCGTTCGTAGAAATGTAATGAGAAGAGATGGAGCAGAAAACAATACCCTACCCGCCATGCCATCATTTGCCAGCTCTAAAGAGCCTGAAGCAGTAGAGGCAGCTTTTATTAGCTGCCGTATACGCGCCTACATTCCCAACCCAAGGAGATGCTTTAGGTGTCAACACTACGGCCATGGCACACAAGCTTGCCGTGGCGAGCTCACATGTGTTAAATGTGGCAAAAACGATCACTCCTCTGAAGACTGTAAAATGCAATCAGGAAATGTCCAAACTGCAGTAACTCATACCTTGCGTACTCACCATTTTCCAACTCTTCCAAGAAAGAAAACGGGGCCATTAATGTCAAAGTAACCAAAAACGTCACTTTCCCAGAAGCGCGCCAAAAGCCCAAGATGTTTTCGGCCGCATCCTAGTCAGACTTCGCCCGTCGGGGATTGTAGCAACGTTTGGTTAGTACGTAATCACTAGGGCACAGAAAGCCTCGCTTTAAAAACTGCGCGAGAGATAAAGATACGAAGAATAGCCAAAGCATTGGTGGTTTGTTTTTATGTAATTTGCTGTGATTTTCGCCCGTAATGTTCCCTTTTTTACTGCCGCTTCAACATTGTACGAAAATACGTGCACGGTTTTCTCTTGCGGCCTTTCTTGACCGGATACATGGCAGCTTGAGCCTGCTCCCAAGCTACCCGCAATATAAGGGGAATGATGCTAGAAATAATTATCTTCTTGTAATCCTCGCAGACCTTTCGGGCGGAATTTTCGAAGTCTGCCACGAAAACAGTCTTCCGGAAATTTAGACACAGCTCGCACTATTGGAAAAATCAAGGCGAAGTGCTACGGGCCCCACCTTACAACAGATGTGTCGTACTGCCTCCTAATCTGCCGTGACGGCCAGCGACGAATAAGGCCGCTGACGAGATCATCCCGGAAATCTGCAGCCCATCGCCGTCCCATCAAAGCCCCTCTAACAGATTTGAATGGACCTTCTGGGCCCGTTCCCTATGTCACGATCCCAGAGCAAATGGATAGTAGGAGCGACAGACTACATGAAGCACTACGCAGAGATCGCCGCTCTTATCAGGGGAGCTGCCATGGAGCCCCTGAAGTCCTAATCGTGGACCGCGGAAAGGCCTTCACGGCGGATCTTATACAAGGAATCTTACGCTACAGCAACGCGGATCACCGAAGAACGGCGGCGTACCAACCCAAATGAAAAAAACTATCTTCTGAACAACTTCTCAACTTCCCAACAAGACGATCGCGGATATGCTATCTGTGTATGTTAACGTCGAACATAAGTCTTGGGAAGAAGTCATCCCGTATGTCACCTTTGCGTACATCATGGCTACCCTGGAGACGACACAGATGACACCGTTCGAGCTTATCTACGGAAAATGGCGCACTACAATGCTTGACGCCATGCTTAAGCACGTAGAAGACGACAACCTCAACGCCGACGTGCAAGGATACTTTCAGCGTGCAGAGGAGGCCCAAGAGCTCACTCGAGTCCGCAGAAAGGACCAGCAACTGGTCGATGCGGGACGCTACAACCTGCAATGCCGAGACGCCGAATTCCACCAAATAGATCGTGTGTGGTGTTGAACTCCCATTCGACGACGCGAACTCAGTGAGAAGCTTTTGCGATAGTATCTCAGACCTTGCCAGGTTCTACGACATGTTGGCCAACTTACCTACTCGGTGATCCCCGATGGTATTTCCGTAACATCGCGACGACGCATGCGGCCCGACGTTGTCCACGTAGTTCGTCTAAAACATTACTACGCAAGATAACGGACTTTTTTGTTCGGACTGTCGTTTTATGTTATCATTGGGTCGATGCAATCTTAAAAGGGGACGGGGGTAATTGCACGAACCAAGTATTGAGTGTGTTTATGTTTTGTTTTTCTTCCCGGCCGCACCAGTTTTTGTTATCTGTGTGCCAAGTGAAGCCCTTGTATCATTCTTTATTTTTTATGCCGCGCGGGTTATCTCATTTGAAAGGAGAGTGTTTCGCCCTGACGTCACTAACCTAGAATATTCTTTGTCCTGCACCGCTGTCCATGTACATCCAGAAAAAATAGTACCGAAAGATAAATACTTGCAGAACTGGCTCCGCCGCATTCGATTCGCCGATTCTCGCCTACGCACGTCACTTAGTTGAATGCTGCTTCGTCGCCTGTTCATTTTATGAGTTAGGGGAGCACAAGTTCGCTCCAAAAAACTTGCTTTCCCTTCAAGCCAATGGTATCATCTTGGGCTTCGTGACAATATTCATGAACCAACTTGCACAACAATGCGTCTTATTGTAGTAAGTTTGTGAGTGAGTGAGTGAGTGAGTGAGTGAGTGAGTGAGTGAGTGAGTGAGTGAGTGAGTGAGTGAGTGAGTGAGTGAGTGAGTGAGTGAGTGAGTGAGTGAGTGAGTGAGTGAGTGAGTGAGTGAGTGAGTGAGTGAGTGAGTGAGTGAGTGAGTGAGTGAGTGAGTGAGTGAGTGAGTGAGTGAGTGAGTGAGTGCGTGAGTGAGTGAGTGAGTGAGTGAGTGAGTGAGTGAGTGAGTGAGTGAGTGAGTGAGTGAGTGAGTGAGTGAGTGCGTGAGTGAGTGAGTGAGTGAGTGAGTGCGTGAGTGAGTGAGTGAGTGTGAGTGCGTGAGTGAGTGAGTGAGTGAGTGAGTGAGTGAGTGCGTGCGTGTGAGTGAGTGCGTGCGTGAGTGAGTGCGTGCGTGCGTGCGTGAGTGAGTGAGTGAGTGAGTGCGTGAGTGCGTGCGTGCGTGCGTGAGTGCGTGAGTGCGTGCGTGAGTGCGTGAGTGCGTGAGTGCGTGAGTGAGTGCGTGAGTGAGTGAGTGAGTGATTAGTAAGGCCAGCATGCGGATTGCATAAAATTGTACCTCCAAACAGCACCATGCAGTATCAAAAACACGCAAAGCCACACATCGCAATCTGAGTTTCTGCTCGTACGAATCACCAGCACAAAAGAAACAAAACAGCGAAACAAATATGTAAACACAAAAGCGACGTCACGAATACCCTACGCGGAAATCCTTGTATACGGAGACCTCAAGAGGTGTTTCCCGCTCCAAAGTTTATTTGATCCGTTGGTCAAAGTCAAGCCGCTCTCGAGTCTGCCCTTACGTGACTGGGGAAAAATGCGTCTACTTTACTAACACCCTTCCTCATGACGGGTGGACCCATTAGAGTCCAGAGCTACTTCAAGTGGTAATGTGTAACCTCTTTCGAAAGCAATTGGTTGTGTCAGCCCCCTACCACAACCGTCATAATATACAATACGGCTTCTTGCTGCAGGCTAACGAATGTTTCCTTTCGTGTTACTCGTACGTCATGTCGGAGTCACTGTATATTCATACTGAAACCCTCAGGACAGACTCACCTGCCGATGCGCAGAGAACGTGGGCGCGGTTTTTTTTTTTATATATCCCCGTTAAACACGTGGACACATGACCTGAAAGGGACACGGAAGTGATTTGTAAACATTGCGGGATTACTAGCGCAAATTGTATTACGGAGTCGATAGGCCATGTTTCGACCATTCTAAGCGCGTTTACGCGAGTTTATTTATTAGAAAAAGCAATTCGAAAACGCTGTCCTCCTCTCTTTACGCTCGCCCATTATCTGTGGCGTTTTCGTGTGACGTCGGGAGGAGATGAGCCGGCAATTGGCTGCGCTACTACACGGCTCGCCGACCTTCCGACCGAGTCAGTCAGCCCTGCGTTTAGTCCGCCGGCCGCCGACGGGTCGTCGCAATTCGCTCGCTCTGTTGAAACTAAGCCACAACACGTTTGTGAATAGAAGAATGTGCCTTTCTTTACTTTTTAGTTTTTACACTGTATCAAGCTCGAAGTCCGAGTCGCTCCACGCAAGCGCTGCACAAGTGCACATGCGACGCTTCGCTGAGTTTACGCTAGTAGGAAAATCTAATGCCACTTGAAGGCGGAAGAAAAGTCAGCGAAGTCAATATAGGTACTAAGGAAATAAAATCAGCTGAAACTTTTACCGTACAGCGCAAAACTAGAGAGCCGGAAGCCCTTTTTTTGCGCTGGGTGAACACGCACAGCGGTCAGCAGCACGACTACGCATCTGCGAACGCTTTTCCATCTAAGCAATGTAATTGCTAGAAGTGAGATATTGTGAAAGTTTGCGGGACGTTTTTACTGCATGAGCGCTATACAACAAATAGTCACCTAAAGTACTTGAAATGCTTAAACTAAATGAACGTGTAAACTTGTTGTACGTTATATACCTTATATATCCCGCTTCGGCAGGGCTTGCTCGTGGCCGAGTTTTCTGAATCCCTAGGATTTTGGTTTTGCAGGTCGCAAGTTCGAATCTTCGTGGGTGCATGCTTTTTTTGTAAGTTGATTTTTTTCTTTGCAGTCGATGTTTTCTAACCTGAGTTCAGCATTTTTGGGCCGTAACGTTCACTGCTCCACGAGGAAGTTCGCAGAACGTGCGCCTACTGACACTGACGTGCTACCCAGTTCTCGTTGTCGTGCTGTTGCCCCAAGCACCGACTGCTTGCGGGCAGTGGGCGCAGGCCAAAATCAGCACACCCTTGGCCTGGTACGAACACGCTTTTTACGATATAGGCGTGAGTGAGGCAAGCTCCGAATATGCGGAAAAAGCGCATGGCATTTGAGCGTCTGCGGTGACGCTGAGGGCGTTCACCAACTGCGTGGGTCTCGGCCAGTGACTTCTACGATGCCAAGCCGTCCTGGGAGGCTTATTTGAGGCATATAACAGCCGAGAACATGGCAGAAGCACGGTACGACGATTACTGAGATATCGAGAATGCCCATCCAACGCTGCTGTCGGGTGTCAAGCATGCTGTTTTACAGAACTGAAACCGAAACTTGTTTGAATGCTAACCTTGGACATCGTCCAATTACGGTGCCACCTCCTCCCGACGTCATAGCCTTTAGTTGGTGCGGCCGCCACAGGCCACGCATGGTAGTTTTTCTTTTTTCCCGCTTTATAAAAAAATTACCGACTTATCAACCGGATAAACGATCAAAAATGTGGTAATTTGAGCCCGTCTACGCAGTGCAAGAAAAACCGGGAGCTTGACAAATTCACTTCAGTGTCCCTTGAACTTAACTAAATGTTAATTTCTCAAATTAGGTAATGATTTTTAGTCGTAAACGTAATACCTCCGACTAACCCTACACGTTTAAAGGTGACTCACTAATTCGAACGTCGACATACAAATATCTAGGTATCATTCTAACTCCCGATTTGTCTTGGTCTGACCACATCTCTATCGTTCGTGCAAAAGCATCTCGATCACTTTGCTACTTACGACGCAATTTTGCGGCATGCCCCACCAAACGTTCGACAACTAGCATATCAAACTTTCGTTCTCCCACAACTGGAATTTGCTTCGTCCATTTGGTCACCACATCAAAAATATTTAATTGACAAGATTGAATCCATCCAAAATCGAACTGCTCGCTTCACAACTCGAAATTATAAGGGGCGTTCTAGCATTACACAAATTAAACACCAATGCTGTCTCCAGCCATTACACACACGTCGCTCTATCGCAGTCATATGCCTTTTCCATAAGTATATTTACGCTTCGACCACACCACCGTTTAATCTTGAACGCCCATCTATCATGTCACGTCGTCTCTTTAACCACTGCAGCTTTTCACGCATTTACGGTGCCACACATGCGTTTAACTCATCTGCCCTCCCAAGTGCTATAGGCCTTTGGAACGATCTGCCCGATAATATCGCATCTGTGTCATTGTCATGAACACTTTAGGGGCCTTGTGTGTGATTTTTGTGCTTCTGAACCTGTCACGGACACTTAGCCCTTTGTATATTTTTATTAGTTATTTGCTTGTCACCTTCGGCAAGTGTCTGATATTTCAAAGTGCATTGATAGGATTCTCGCGTCCTGTATGATACTGTTTTTTATCAAATATAGACATATGTGCGGTAATCAGCGAAATTTCTGTTAACGCGACTTGATATTTCGAGGCTCGCGCAAGTGCTCGATTTTGCGTGTGCGTGTGTGTGCGTCTGTATGTGCTTCACACAGTTGACATATTATCTGTTGTTAGCGTTACCTACCAGTGTTATATAATTTGTGCGCTAACTCTGTTGATAATTATGTATGTGCTCCCCCTTACTCTATGCCCCATCCCGCGGGCCTTTAAGGTATCTTGTATTCATAATTAAATAAATTGCGATGGATTGCTCTCTGAGATTTTGTTCTCACGTAACACGGCTCTATGGGCGACGCATCCGCTAGCAATAGATAGAACCATACATTCCCTCTAAAACAAAAAACTTCGTCGGCTTGTTGATAATTCAGTTCAAAAATAACATGCGAAACGGAAGAGTTCTTGACAGTTTGCAACTGGTGGGTGCGTTCTGCGCTTGGTCCTCGTCGATAGCGGCACTTGTGCTGTTTTGTTCTGCTTTTAGTCCTCCTTTGTACTACCTGCGCACGTTTCGCACTCTAGCAGCCCAAAAAACATGCAACACGGGTATCACAATGGCCGCAGCACGCGACATTTTTTTTTGGTGGGAACACAGCCAACTAAATATTGGAGTACGCTCAAGCTACCGTCTCACACCCGCCCTGTGATCAATGGCCAATAATTTTGCCTCACCCATTGTTGCGCAACGCTTGAAACAAAGGTGTTCAGTAATCAACGCGCACCTCTCGCCTGCTAAATCAAAGAGCAGGTTGCATGAGCAGCAATAAAGACGCCTGATGATTCGGCCAAAAACAACTCTGCAAAGATTTATGTCATCCCCATCATCAACAACAGCATATTTAGGTACCCTGCAGGACGAAGGCATCTTCCACTCTCCTCCCCCGACTCCTTTCCTGCACTGCCCTAGTGCATTCTTCGCCTCAGAATTTTCGCATTTCTTCTCTCTATCGAGTTAATGCTCTCCCCATTCTTCTACTCCTGTCTCCAGGTATCTATGCTGTTACGCTCGTGGTCCACCGTCAGTTCGTCTCACTACATGGCCAGCCCAATTCCACTTCATCTTCATTTGAACTATGATATCTTCTTATATCTTCTTCTTCTGATATATGTTATGATACCTTCTAATCGAGTTTTCTCCCTGATTCAGGATGCTCGTTCTCTGTCCCTGTGTGTAGCTTCTATCCTTATTCACTCCATGGCTCATTGCGCCACCTAAGTTTTCTTTCCAGTTGTTTAGTAAGGCGCCAAGTTTCTGCTCCATAATCATAAGCAGTAGAATACATTGGTTAAATACTTTTCTTTTTGGGTATACAGGTCACTTACTTTTAATTGATTGTGAGAGCTCACCGAGAGAGCCCCAACCCATTCCTATTCAGCTCCGGATTTCTTTCTCGTGTTTGGGATCAACAGTGACCACCTGTCCAAGAAGGCAGTTATATTCGTCTACTTGTTCCAATATTTCGCTCCCTATGCTGAAAAGGGTGCTTTCGACAGGCTTATTCATTATTGCTTTAAATTCAGTCATATTAATTCTTAACCCCACTACGAAGCGTTTTGATTGTAGATCTTCAATCATTTTTTGCAGTTGTGCTGCCGGTTCACTGAGTACGACTATGTCATCTGCAAGCCTCAGATGACTCAAGTATGCCCCGTGTATCCGTAAACCTGCGTTTTCCCACTCACGGTTCCTTAATACCCCGTCAAGACAAGCTGTGAACAATTTTGGTGAGGTGGTATCTCCCTGTCGCACTCCCTTTTGCATCTGAAACTTCTTGCTTAGATTATGAATGAGTGTCTTGCCCGTACATTCCTGGTATATGTCATCTACAGTATTGTAGAAATCTCTTGTATTCCTTGCCTTTTTTAACGCTGCCAACACTCGTCCGGAGCCTATTGAACCAAACGTTTTTCAATCTATAAATATATTGTAATGAGGATTATTATATTCTGCTGATTTTTCTATTACGTGATTGATGACACGGAAGTGATCTATTGTAGAGTATCCTTTTATAAACCTATCCTGTTGCCTGCGTTGTTAAACAGCCTTGGTAAACAGCCTTGTTGGACAGCCTTGGTTAAATGCCTTGGTAGGCTGGCTCACAGTAGGCTGACGGGTATCTACTTATTAAAATCTTTATCTCCCTTCTCGTGAATCAGATTTATGCTGGCGTTTTTCATGCTATAGGTACTTCTAAAGTCCTTAAGCATTCTGAGAATGGCTTAGCTAGCATTTCCAGTACAATATCTCCACCCTCTCTTAGAAGTTCCACGTTTATGCCATCCTCACCTGCGGCTTTTCCTTTCTTCATACCTTTTTTTTTTACTTTCTGTCTAGTTACTAGCGGAACATCGCAAGATAAGCTTGTGGGTTCAGTACAGTAGTTTTCTCTGGTGCAACGTAGCTGGCGTATAGACCTTTGTGAAATCAGTGTTACTGTTCTTCTCTCTGCTACACTGTTCGTCTCTGAGTGCGTACATTCTGTCTCTGCAAACCGCGAGAGAGAGAAATAACTTTTATTTGTCCAGTTTGTGGAGGAGAACTAGACCTCCACCCTAGGCGTCAGACAGGAGCCATTGGGTCCTCGCAGCGTCTTCGGCTAACTGGACGGCCCAGACTTGATTCGCCGGGTCTGAGCTGAGCAGTACGGTCTCCCACTGCTCATTACTGCTAATTTTGCGGCTCTGAAGAGTCGCCTGAGGACATTCCCACAATATATGTGCAAGATCGGCCCGTTCCTTGCATCTCCGACATGTCGTCTTTTTTGCCGTCAACAAACTGTTTACCATCTCGTCATCGTAACTAGCTGTGGGTGTATAAGGTTTTACTATCTTTAACCTTTTTGCTTTTTCGGCTTCACCACAACCACTTCGACCCTTTCGTTACCACTGGAGAATTCTTCTATGTTCCCTGCTATGTCTCTGTGGATTAGAAATCGCACCCTGTGTTCATTCTTTTTGTGAGGTCCTCGGTAGCAAAAATTATGCCCGCTACTCAACTCCATAAGGCCGTCTCCTGTTCTAATCTCCATTAGCCATACGATATCCCACTTAATATCCGAGAGCTCCTCCAGTTGTACAGCTAGTCTTCCCTCGCTAGGACAGAGTTCTCACGTTGAACGTTGCCAAATTCAAGTTCCATAGGCGGCCCGTCCGGAACCCAGAGATTCTTAAAACCCTCGGCTGTGTCGCTGGCCCATCGCCGCCGTGGACAAATGTTCCACAGCTGCTGGGGACTGAGGACTCAAAGTTGGGTTGGTCCATTATAGGGAGGACGGTGGCCAGCTACTACACAGGGTGGCCAGATCCTATCCGGTGAGGGAGTGCTGTTTCTGTCCCTGAGAGCCTTCCTAGGATGGTTGAACCTTTCTAGTGTAGCCACTTAGGTATCCGGGCTGAGGATTACCTCCGTACCAGGCAGCCCGTACTTCGTACCAGGCAGAACCCAGAAGGAAAAAAAGAGAAAGCCGAAGCGTCACGCGCGTACTTTTATTCCGAATCTGTTCGTGTTTGTCTGGATAGGATCCCAGACGGTGGTTGCTGCTCTTCTACATCGGAGGTTTCGCGTTCTCCTAAATAACTGCTGTTGTTCTTACCTATGTCGTGTTTAGGGGTAAAACATAGTCTTAGAGCAAGGACAATCTGGGTGAGTGCGCAATTAAGAGCGGTAGGGCGGTCGTCCGCGAAATAGATGAGCATTCCTATTTCGCTCTTTGTGAGATAATCACTTTGCGGTGCTCGTCGACTAAATAAGCATGAGAGAACAAAGCACTGCGGGCAGCGCTCGCAGGACGGGGCTGAGCTCTTATTCTTATGGTTCAAAAATTAACACCAACAACCCGGAAAATAATTATATGGAATCTGTGAGTGTCACACCAGGATATGTCACAAATGACTCAAAATGGAATAAATATCCTTCACGTTTTTCGTGCACAGTTATGGTACCTTGCATCCTATCAAACTACACACAGTGCTCGTGTATCCTCGTTGACTAACAAATCAAAACGGCCCGCCCTCATTCAATACCAACCCCGTTTTGTTTCCCGACAACTCATATATCAACGTTAATGAAGCCATAAGTCGAAGAGAAGGGAAAACCTTGTGCAGATTCTTTATTAATTCGTTTGCTAAGTTACAGATATGCAGAAGGTAAAAAAATAACTCAAAAATACTTCGCACTCACAGCAATTGACGTATCTTAGGCTAACAAAATTGAGCAATTCTTGTAGAGTATGGTGAGCTTTGAGAGGCAAACAATAATTAAACCGGCGGTGTTGCAAGGGCCCTGGGAGATTCCCCTCTACGGTCATAGGCAACAGCCGATTCTTAGGGATTACGACGACACGCCATCATTTCCCGAGTTTTCTTGTTTTCGTAATCCGGTGTTTTCGCTCCAGTTTGAAATTCGGTTCCCGAATTCTCGCGGGAAATCGCTGTCGCGTCGATGTATCCTTGAGGCCTCCTGCAGGTCTAATCATCATGCGCACGCTGGGGTACGAGTATTTTCTCCAGTCGGACACTCCGAAAATGCCGCGACCCTTCCACTGGATGCCGTTTCCGGGGTAGAAGTGTTCACCGTTGAAGTTTACGCCGTTCAGGTTTGACCCATTGCAGTCTTTGAACCACCACGCGCCACGGTTGAGGGCTGCGCAGTTGATGCCGGGGCTACTATTGCGGTCGAATGTGGAGAACTTCCGCCCGTTCATTTCACTCAGGCCATCTTGATCTGATAGTTGACAAAAAAATATGAGAAAAACACAGTCAACTTTAAGCATTTGTTTCAACGAGACGCTCTTGTAGCAACGCTACTATATGCGGCTTATAAATCTCCGCATGTTTAGCCATTTATTCTTCAGTAATGCATAGAAAATACTTCCACTAACAACAGAAAGAGGCGTACACAAGACAGCTATTGGGTTTTGAATGGTAAGTAACATCTTTGCTGGGTAATAAAACCTCCTCGCGTATGTCGTGGAAATATCGCGAGTTAGTACCGATTGCATTTTGCTCAGTACTATATTGGCTGCTGCTCTTATCTATTTGCTGATCCTCTCTGCTCTTGTCTTATCTAGCTGCTCTTATCAATGTAGGTGAACAGTTTCATTCCAGCAAATCGAGGATCGCTCAACAAGATACTCAGTCAACACACCAAGTTAAGGTGTACCTAACTCGAGCACCTCCCGTTTATTTCTCCCACGCCTAGCCTAAAGTCTTCAAAATTCTCTAGCGGCAAAAGTGGCCAGAAATGACTGGCACATTCACTTGAAGATTATCTGTGCACTACTCACTATCAGCATCTGTGTTTTCACGGCGTCGAAACTTAGGTTTCGGGGTTGTAATAGAACAATCAGAGGGGACGTTATTAGGTGCCCCAGTGCCGAAGAAATGTTACTAGATACGTTGTAAAAAAGACGGCCGCTAGCACAATTTTTTGCGATAATCACGTTACAGAAATAACAAAACTATCGTAAAGATCTCGTGGAAATTTCATGGGAGATTCAAGGCATATGTGAACAAAACAATGTTAAGATGCCCCGAATGATTGTCAGATAAACAAGTCTGCACGGTAACATTACAACGAGGCTATCCTGACTAGCTGGATACAGCCCTGAGTCACACGCTTGCACTGAGCTAATGACGACGCACTGGTAAGTTTAAAACAGATAAGCAGATAAGATAAGATAATAAGATAAGATAAACAGATAAGATAATTCGTTTACTTGAATAACAGGCACAAATCTAGCAATGTACTTTTATTTTGATTTAACGTGGGCAGGAGTTCAGCTACTCGAAAAGCGTAAGGCGTTGCGCTGCTGAGACCAGATCGCGGATTTGTTTCCCGGTCGCGGCGGGCCGCTTTTCTGATGGAGGCCAAAAGCAAAAACGCCCGTGTGTACGATATTTCGGCCCCACGTTAAGATGCCCAGGTGGGTCAAAACTAATCCGGAGCCCTCCAGTACGGCGCGCCTCATCGCCTGCGTTGCGTCGGCGCGTTAAACCCGACAGTCAATCAACTCGGAAAAGCGTCAACAGATATGAAGCGTGCACCAATGCTAATGCGTCGGAGAATTATGTTTTCGCGATACCATATACTTCTTGGTATCATGCAATGACACGACCAGAAATGCGTTTTCAACAGTACGTTCCTATAAAAATCTTTTCCAGAGAGTTGCGCCAAGAAAAATACAACCGAAGTATGCTGCCGATAGAAAACCTGCAGGAGTAAATAGTAACTGAATTCTGCATCGTGGTCACGTAATATGCAATATCCGCCCACACATGTGAACGGCACCCGTGTAATGCCTTCATGTGCTAACCCTTTTAGAAATTTCAACCACAGATGAATATTAGATGGTATAAAAACTGCGTTACTTATACTTCCCGGTCGCACCACCACAGTCTCATAGAAGCTGTTCATATTGGGCGAGGCTAATGCTTCTCCTTTAAGACGAGAAAGTGATAGCGATATCGGGCAGTGCTCGCATGGCATTATCATTCGCTTGCCATGCCCATCAGTCTGCAATTACGTAACTGTCATGACATAGCACTCCTTTATTTGTACGGAGCGCGCGAGCGGCGAAACATTTCCGCTTCTGTTTTCACCCAATCAGATGGGGCAGCGTATTGCGATCAGGGCGTTTCAGTTGGCGCAACAAGGCGCTGCGGCATTTTTTCCTTACGCCGATTTTTCCCCTACGGTCGATGCCACCGACCAACTGGTTTTTCTGCGACACCGTGCCCTTCACGAGGCCATGAACACAAAATACCTATTTGTTTTATCTGACATAACTAGGCCTCAGTGCCTGAATAACTTCATCCAGCCCCTGAGGACGTTTTATACCGACAAAACAGAGGGAAGTGTTGAAAAACATTCACATTTCGCGCTACATTAAGTCATGGGCAAGAGTGACTTCATATGCGCCAAAACCCAACAATTTTCGGTGTGTTCACTGCACGTTAGCATTGAAGGGAATGCGAACAAACGAAACTAGAGGCCCCACTACAACCGTGCAGTCATATCTTAGCCATGGATCAAGTTCGGCAGCCGCCAATGACGCAAATAAGATTCTGTGACGTCATAGAAAAGTTGCCGGAATGGAGCTAGGGGGTCGTCATTGCTTCTTTATATCTTCTTTTATTTGTACAAAGTTCTCGATAAGATTGGTATCATTGCTATTTTGACGAAGCACTCTTTCCAATGAACCAACTTGTATTCTTCTCTTCATGGCACCTTTAACGCTATCCGCAAAAGAAATGCAAAAAGGAGCCAGTCATTCTTAGATATGTTCAGTGGAGTTGTGGTTCGTGCGAGTAGCCCCAAACGGTGACGGATGGCTTGCAAACCTCGCTTTTATAGAATAACTGTTTGAATAGGAATCAGGGGACGACCGGGACGCCCATTTCCAAACGCTTCGTACAGCGCCCCACGGAAATGCTCTATTCGCGTGATGCAGAGGGTTAATAACGTGCTCATAGGCTATGCCCAAACCTAAAGCAGCCTAAAACATGCCAAATCACCCTATTAACACAACAACGCAGAATTTAATTTAGAAAAAAAAATGTTCTCAATAAAATTCTAAAAAGCAAACCCGCTGGAGCTCCAAACCAGGCAGTCAGCGCTAGCACCCCTGGACAGAACTCTACCTGGACGCTGCAGAGCCTTTTTCTTGTTTTCTGTTTCCACAGTAGCATTTATTGCACTACTTGCAATGTAGAAGAAATATTTACAACACATAATTAATTGATTGATTGTAGGGTTTAACACGCCGATCACAACGCAGGCAATGAGGCGTGCCGTAGTGGAGTGCTCCGGATTAATTCGACCACCTGGGATCTTTAACGTGCGCCGAATCTCGTACAGTCAGGCGTTTTTGCTTTACGCCTCCATCAGAAAGGCGGCCGCCACGGCCGGGAATCAAACCCGCAACCTCGTGCCTCAGCAGCGCAACGCCTTAGCCACCGAGCCACCGCGGCGGGTGGCAACACATATTTATAAATATGTACACATACAAATGAGTTGATTACGTACACTACAAACGAGTTGATTACAAGCTGAAAAACAAAACTAACACAATGAGCAATTATGTACACCCAGTTTTAAAACGGGGCAACAGTGACCAACTAATAAGGAGGGGATACAAGCACCTGGGACACCGCCAGCGAAAGCGCTTGTTTACTTACGGAATGCATCCCTGCGACGAGAGGACCGGCGTTCGGAGCCTAAAACGTATAGCAACAGCATTTCAGAACAGTTGTCACAACTGCACAAAAACCAGGGTTACCAAGACAGCTTGCTACACAATAATGGTGGCTGCCTTTATGTTTGCGAGCAAAAAAAGAAGCAAATGAATGAAGAAAGCAGATGACGAATTTCCGAGTGCTTTCCTTCGCGCATGTTTTCAATTGTCATTCCGATAACAGAAATATCGGACAGTGTGCAGAAGCCTTTTCGAATCCGGTCAGGTTTATCGGTTGTGATTCTAGAGTGTCGCTTATGCGGCCGATAATATTTCAGGAACGACTTCTACCCATCAGAATGTTGGCAGATGTGTCCATTTGTTTAAATTCTTCGCCGTCACCCTTGCTGCGACCTGGAATAAGGTTTAACTTTTCCCAGGAAAGCGGTACCTTTATGACCATAAGAACTACAATACCGGTTTTGCTAGCTGTTCCAGTACAGCATTACTGCGATCCTTGAGCAGGTCTGTGGTTATTTGGTCATCACCTTCTGCTTTCTTCCTCCTCAACGAGCCCTACCAGAGTTGTCCGTTCAGTACCGTTTCCTGTTCTAACGAGGTTGAAGCATTGTTCTCTTCCAACCTGCAGAGTACTTTTCCGTTCCATTCGTGGTCTCATTCCATATTTCGCTACTTTTTGCCCTCCGCCCATACATTCTATGTCTGCAAATAGCACGCTTCCTTTTTTTTCTTTTTTAGCTCCCTTTTGTGATTGCTGTTTCTTCAATCCTCGGAATGTTCTGGGCACTGAAGCTTTGGTTGTCCTCGTGTTCATCAATTTTAACAACTTCGCCAAATCTACCTGCAAGATCGTTCCTGTTTCATATTTCTTCATTTCTCTACACGTTTATTCTTTTTTGACATATTGTACGTGCCCCTGTGTGGGTTTTATGCTTTACACTGTTACTGCTGTTTCTGCGATTGTCATTGTGGGGTTCTCAATCAGTACGTTTACGCTATTTTCGTCCTCTCGTGTTAAACCCGTCAATTTGTTGCCAGGCGTTGTTCCAAAGAGCCGTGTCTTGCGTAGCACAGATTGCGCTTTTGGTTTTTTTTATTCTTGGTAGTTTTGTCATTTCTCTAGATAGATCTAGTCCTATTCTACTCCTCCACGTCCTGTGATTCCAGCTTGTGGTCTCGCCTACCACCTCAATATCTTGCGAAATACTGGTATCGTCAAATAGAATGAAGCTGATTTTATTGCAGAGGGAAAGCTGAATTTCTCCAGGTACAAACCAGAAAAGATTTGATTCCTCATAGCACCAATCCTACCTTCAAGATCAGGCGAATTTTATCTGTTTTTTTTTCAACACTACGAATGCATCTTTCACAACGACACTAATTATGTCCATCCGACTGGTTGTCCCAAGTAGGACGGCCAAATAAGTTTTTCGTGCTACCGTGGCAAAAGCTTACTTCAAGAGACAGTTATCCTATAGCTGAACAGTTTAGCAAGGAAATTATTAGCGCAATGTAGGAGCACATTCCTGTCGAACTTGAGTCGAACAAAGCAAAACTGAGCTACGTTTTTCGGCAAACCATACCGCCTGCTCTTCGGAAGTCGCTGATGCTGATCCTGAAATGGTCCTCTTCCGAAGCTATCTTGAAGCTCCCGTAATCGAAGGACACACTCTCTCCACTGCTTTTGCTCAGCACCACACGGAGAGCCATCTGGTCTTCCCCGTTCGTCAGCGCATGCAGAGCGCGATTTCCTGCATAAATGCAAGAAAGGGATTCGATTACCGTTGTCCACCCGATCAACAAAAAGACCAGTTTGTAAAAATTGAATGGTTTGTTTACCCTCACATTTGAATGCAATGCCTTCAAGCATGAAGCAATACAATTGAGGAATTCTACTGGGACAAAAACAGTGCTAGTATACACAAAAGTGTATTTGAAAAGCCTACCTGCATATATGCTTTACGTCATCTAGAAGTCGCTTCGCAAGGAGAAAAAAGCCTCTGTACCCCTATGAGGTGCGGCCATCTGTGTAACATTTACCAAAAATTCTTCCCCAAATGCCAAAAGGGCGAGTCAAATGGTTCGTCATAATGCATCGCTGGAACCAGCCAAACATAGATATTCCAGTCAAGAGTAGGACAGTGATGGTTACACCCATTTACAGTTATTGTAACAAGGCCCAGGTACCGAACTACACGTTCGTAAACGTTTTTACATATCCATGAAGAGTTGGATACACTTGAGGAGGCAACATATTTTCTTGAAGTCGACAGGTTCAGGCGAGGCTCATCGGTCGTGTGTTATTCGCACTTTAAATGGCATAACCTAAGTTTCAGATTATGATATGCTGCACGATATTATTCCATTGCTCACTACATACTGGGAACTTAAAGTTTTTCCGCTTTTTCGTAATGCTAATAATGGTGATAATTGAGCAGGAATACATTTATGCAATGTCATAACGTCACCTGTCCCTTTCGGTGTGTCGAGTCGTGTACGTGCAGCGCGCTTAAACTCAACGGAGTCATTTCTGACTTCCTTGACTCCATATGCGCGATTTTGTGGTCATCTTGTCGTTGGACGACGTTCCTTGTTCCACACCCTTTGCTTTGCAAGAAGAAACATGATTTTTTTACCAATCCAGTATTCTTTTTCCGTGGAACCAAAGCCGGAAGCATAGTCATTCCACTTTCGGTAGAAGTAGAAGATACTGTTCCCATATTGGCCCCGCCTCTGGATCACCTGCATGTAATGGTACTATAATATGAGAAAAATTCCCCCCTCAAAACAACCTAACGTATTTACTTGGGTTTTGTTTCAATAGAAGCAGCTGCGCCGAGTGAGGTGTTCACACACATAAAGGCCAATTCCCGTCGCGTGGAGATGTCCGGCCATGCAAATGGTTCTCTGCCACGTCCACTGAGCCATTAAACAGCGCATGCAGTGCGATGAGTGCAGCAACCAGGGCTGACTGATGTGAAGTGTTAGATGGTAAACTGTGTGGCTAGGACACTCCTAGCATTGTTTAGTGAGGTAGTTCGGCCGTTTAAAAGGGAAAGGGCCATATATCCGCATCCGTATCCTTATCCGGGTAAAGTCTACAGGGCAAGTCAACCTTTTTTCCGCGTGCCCACCCTCCACTTATACGGCCACTCAACCCGCCCCCTCAGCGGTCAGTACAAGAGATTACATGTTCGAACCCACTTTTTCCGAACCTTTGTAATATAGCGGTAGAACCGCTTTTAGCCTTAATTTCGCTGTGTTATTTCTCTTATATTGTTATGCGTAACTGTTGTTTTTGCTATCTGCCTATTAGGAGGCAAAATCTTGTCAACAAACAGCCATTACAACATCGGTTTTACACCGGACTAGTTTTTCAGTGACATATCGCAAGCTTTATTGCAATATGTTCGGCGCGCGCAGCTCTGCTGTGACTAAGCGTTAGAAATAAAGCCACGAGCTCGCTGTCAGTGACCGGCTCTTCAAATACTGTAAAATTTATTCGGCCAATTGATTTATTGTGAGGTTGAACGCGCCAGCCCTACAAAGGCGATTAGGCGCGCCGTAGTGGAGGGCTCCGGATTATTTTTCACCACCCGGGGGGTCCTAATGTGCGCCAAAATCTCGAGCCCACGAACGTTTTTGCTTTTCGCCTACATCAGAAAAGCGGCCGCCGCGGCCGGTAATCGAACCCCCGTCCTTATGCTCAGCAGCAAAGCGCCTTAACCGCTGAGCCACCGCGGCGGATGGGTTTATTCGGTCATTCATTCATAGCTACCTCTTAACTCTGACATTCTAGCCAATCTTGGGGGATTTTGTTCACCGCTTTTAATGCCCAGCTAAATGAAGTGCTACGAATCTTCCAAACATTTGCGCGTGTCCTCGTTTCGGACTGAAGTAGGTTAAAATATTATTTCGGTTTTGTACAAACATTCCGCTCTTAATTCTTAGAAGCTACCCACCCCGGTGGCGCAATGGCTAAGGCATTGTGCTGCTGAGCCCAAGGAGGTGGGTTCGATCCAGGCAGCGCTAAGGCTGCTTTTCAGAAGGACGCGAAAAGTGAAAACGCCCGTGTGTTCGAGATTTCGACGCATATTAAAGATCCCAGATGGACAAACGTAAACCCGTAGCCATACAATACTGCGCGAATCATAGCCCTTGTGTAGCTTCGGTGCGTTAAACCACGCAATCAATCAAGCAAGCAATCAATCAATCACCAATCAATCAATCACTCACTCAATCAATTATTGATTGCTTTGTGGGCTTCAGTGATTTTACCCCTTATATAGATCATTATCAAGTGGTCGCGTTTTGACGACTTTCAGGTATTCTTTATTTACCCAATGTTTCCGACACTTTTGCATGATTGAAATGTCTTGACGCGAAAACACCCAAGGTATCACTCAGACATCATTTTTATTGGAGTTGTCTGCTTACTTGGGTTCATTCGCTGCGAAGGCATTGTTTCAGTTTGCTCTTCCGAAGCCGTTTTCAAAGGCCGTACAGTTTCAGGAGTAGAGTTGTTATGAAAACCGGATCAGGATGGTGTGAAGAAAACAACGTTTTCGAACGCGTTTTTGTCGATATTTGAGCGAACCGGTCGAGAAAATTATAACGTCCTTTTCAATCCTACACA
The DNA here is from genome assembly GCA_013339765.2 of Haemaphysalis longicornis. Taxonomy (NCBI): domain Eukaryota; kingdom Metazoa; phylum Arthropoda; class Arachnida; order Ixodida; family Ixodidae; genus Haemaphysalis; species Haemaphysalis longicornis. The sequence continues at coordinate 87,907,227 of CM023455.1, read as the reverse complement.
TTTAACAGATAAGGTAATCTTTGGGGAAATGACTTCAAATTTCGACCGCCAACTCGAGCCTCCAGTTGTACAGACGTGTTCAGGAACCGAAATTTGCGGATATAGGCTTATTTCCTCTCTTGTGTACGTATTTTACTTTTACGTGATATACTAAAATACTAAAACCAAGCTCTACAGGCATCCGCCTTGCCCCTCTCAACGTTACTTTAAATGAACTGCGACAGTTGGTCATGTCGGTGGCCGACACTATGTGGTCTTACCGTCCATCCTCCGCCATCCATCTCCATGTCGCAGTAAACAAGCTCCCCCGATTTGTTGGCCGCCTTGTGGTATATGGTGTACACGCCACTCGACCTTTGACCAGCTTGGCGCAAGTGTCCGCAGTGTCGAGGTTGTAAAGCATCTGAAGAGAATTCAGAAAACGAAGAGTCCATGCCTGTGCGCCAAAAGGATCCAATAGTTGGGGCAGTTCTTAATGCATTTTCCCGCACTGTAACGCTGGTTACGTTTAGAGAGAATGTTTATTAGATGAAAGCAGAGAGGTTTGCTGGAATTTTCTCGCCTACATGCTACTCTACGGGAATGGGGAGAAGGACCCAGGGAACAGGCAGGAGGGAATACGGAAAAGGGAACAGGGCGGAAGAAAGGGGAGAAATGAGAGGAAAAAATTAGTAGTGGCTTAGCTCGGCTATGCCAGGATATACGTAGCGTGAGCTAAGGTTCAGCTGGTTATTCTTCGGTTTCCTGGTTGTCTAAGATTAGCTGATTATCATGCTTACTGCTGCTAAATCGATTTCCAATCCAATCCAATGCAATACAATACATTTTAATCCAATCCAATTCAATTCAATTCAATACAATACAATCCAATCCAATCCAATCCAGTCGCGCCGGCGGCGACTCCGGCGCTCCAGCTGTGCGCCTTCAGACGTCACTGCTCCTTGCGAATGCGCCGCACGGCTCTACAGGAGCCACACGAAAATGCTCAACCTCGGCCAGTGTGGCTCACGCTAAAAAAAAACGTTACCGTGAAGTTCTGCGTCACCGACGTAAAAGCCCAGATGGCCTGACATATGACATTCTGAAGCGAGGTTATTTTATATGCTATATTATTGCAAATCAAAACAAAACTTTCTTTTTCCAAAGAGGATCACCGTAGTTTTCCCTTGTTTGTTCGACCTTGTCGCGTTGTGATCACTGCACATTACTGAAAAACAAATTACGCCACACTTGGACATTAATATGCTAGGAAGATTTAATTTCCAATAAGCTCACCTGCTGACATTCACATAATTGTTTGAGCATCCATTAGTCGACGTTTAGAAATACGTCAGCATCTCGTCGCTCTCTATTATGAAATATGCTGTTGGGCTAGTCGGTGCATATCACTTTAAGAAAAGGAGCGCTAAAACCACGACAGCAAAACGGACACCGATGACACAGACAGCGGTGCATCTTTCTCGTCGTTCTTCGTTTTCCTCTCGTGGTTTTCAGCGCTCTCTTTTTCTGAAACCTCTATCGTGAACTTCAAGAACCTCTATCGTGAACTTGAGGCTAGACCCAAGCAGACTCCTTGCTACTGCTTCACACTTCCGTAAGGCGACGTTTCTCGCCTGTCGCTCGTACATTGTGCGAACCGTGTTCATCGTCCTAATTGTCTCAGCGCTCCCGCTTGCTCGCTTTAGCAGCTGCATTGGCTGCCTCTCGTTCCTTTTGTTGCACAACAGCATCAGTCTTTTGTCGCCGGCATTTCCATTCCTTCCCTTTCTCACTCGCACTGTCTGCAGACTCAATTTTAGACACTGACAAGCATTGCGGTTGTCGCAAGCGCAGTGGTGGTCGTAAGACACGTGGCGATCGTTCGGAAGGCTCTCCGAGCATTATCTCCACCCAATAGCTCTCTCTTCCTCCATTCCTCCCTCTGGTTGCAAAGAAACGCGAAACTGAACAAACTGCCATAAAAATTTTGCCGATGTGCCCCGTCTATTGCTCACGCAGTAATAAAACAGCCGGGGCGCTCACTTTGAAGTCGACCCAAGTGAGCCGTGAGATCCGTCGCTCCTGCTTCTGAGATGGCGGAAAACAGGACACATGGTAGGGCAACCGCCATGCACAGCATGCCCACGGAGTGAGTCATGGCGGATTGTTTGGTGATGGTGCAAATATCTTAGGTCTGCAAAAAGGAGATTAGGGTACGTGCGTTAAGTTTAACAGCGAAGCTCTACAGAAAATCGCAATTTTTCGAGTCCAGCGTTAAAAACACCAAGAAATTGCCGAGTGCCCGCATGTGAGCGCGGGCCTCCCGGCGACCGTCCAGCGTACCCTGCGCACGTTTGTCAAGCCAAGATGACCAAAAGATTGGCCAAAACAAAATCTCCAGCGTTCACCGTAATCGTGGCAACCTCGTTCGGAACAAGAAAGACACGTCATAGCGTACGCCCCTCCAAGGTGATGTCCAATGATTATCAGTTCCAAAAAAAAATTACAGGTACTCTTATAGCAGCAATGATAGAGTAAAGGTCGTTGCGGCAGCGAAGATGAAGCAAATCGGCTGCAATCGTGGCATTAAACCTTCGTGATGGTCGTGAAGGTTGCGTAAAGCTTCGCCACCTTCAAATCTTACACGTTAGTGCCAGTTTCGTGAGCACACTGTAGATGCCGCGGCGAATTTACCCAGCGTTCCCCGCGCGGAAGTGCCTGCGAGCCGGCAGCGGCGTCGGTGGTAAGGCTTTGTCGTCGGCTTTAGCGACGTTTTGTTCTGGGTATGTTTTGGCACAGCTTCGCATCCATTGCGCACTGCCTTCACATGGGTTAATTAACTTGTTCGACAGCACCTCTAGCGTAACCCGCACCCGACGGAATTAAGTCATCGCATGGCAAACATACATAAGTATTGGTTTGCAGAGTTAGAAAACAAAACGTACAAACCTCATACAGACATCTGGCCGCTAGAGAAACGCTACATATTGCGCACTGCTTGCCACGAATGGGACTCCGTTTTGTACATACGTAAATACAAATTCGGTTGTATTTTAATAGGTATTCCAAAGGAGAAAGTAGCAACTGGTTCTGACAAATAGCGATTATAAAAGTTCCCCCGGCTTTCTCGTAATTCGCAAACTTACAAAATTAACTAGTTTAAATCAGCATAAATCGGAATCACTAAGCTCACACGCAGAATTGTTTCGGTGTCTGCACTTGTGTCGCGCGGTGGTGTAGCCCCAAGCTAGCACATCAGTACGGCTAGGTTCCGCTGTCTTACCCTTCGAAAGGCACTTCTGTCCGCTTTCTTTCTCCCGTCTCACGGACGGGCTGCAGCGGCGGCGTCCGCCGCTCGAGCCTAGCCGTGGCCGCCGCTGCTGCGTTAGAGACGCTGCCCCCACGAATTCCAGGCAACGGTTGGCACAATATCTGGTTTCACTCTTTTTAAAGCCACGTTCCCGAATTCAAGTGCCGTCACCTGGGCGATAATGCTGGGTGTCGTTTAAAGCTTCGCTTTGCAACCACCTTGATAGCGTGGATTGGATCCAATTTTTTTGTTAGCTGTTTGTGCCAACGCGACAGGCGTATCAAGTACGGCACAATTTCAATTAGCTCTCCAGCAGTAAGGCAAAATAATTTATTACGGAAGAAAAAATGTCATCACATTCTTTCAGCAAATTTCCAGAAACTCCGGTTTTGAAGTGTGCGGGCAATTACCCTATATATATATATATATATATATATATATAGTAGTGCCCTACAGTCGCGGAAAATGAAATGCGAAAACAAAAATATGAACGAGAAACGTTAAAATTGAAGCATACCGTTCAAGGAGGCGGTGTAATGGCGCGCTATTGGTATTCTTGGAAAGCCATATTTTCGAACATTGTTACTGCAATTATGTGACACGTCCATTTGACTTGCATGGGACGAAATTGCGCTGTTGGGTGTTTTGGTTCATATTTTTCTGATTGCGTTTCATTTGCTTGTCACCGCGCAAATTTACGTATACCTCGATACAAGAGCATTCCTACTGACCGAAAGATTGAACCGGGCTGAGGCTGATACCTTCTACAAAGTATTCTCCTGTGTGTATATATATATGCAGATATGTATATCGGCATTTGTGTGCCCATGTTTTCGTCTTCACTACACTGTAATCGACATCACACGAGACGTTCGAATTTTTCCCGTCCGGGATTTGTACTCAAAGTGGAAGTTATCTTCCGCATCCCTGCTTTCCCTCCAAAAGCGTAAGATTCAGTGCGTGTGACATAGGCTGAATAGCTGCGAACCAGCAGTCAAAAGTGAAGACAGCAGCCTTTCGGCGAGCTCACCCGCAAACAGAAGACGAGTTGGGTCACTGGCAGCAAATGTTTGACTGTTGCGCTCTCTGCTAGTTTGGCTTTCATGACAGGAATAAAATTCTTGTCGACTTCAAATGTGGGCATTCTGTGTTCTGAGCCTTTATAAGTGGCGCGTGAAAGCTGCTCCCCGTTCATTACCCTCGCTCATGGCGAAATTGCGTTTGGCATCAACGTCGACGGAGATAAACAGATCTGTACCGTACTAAGCGCAGAGAGAGAGACGGAAGTTTCCGGTCACTCTGTACATTCGCCAACAGAAACAACGACAATTAAAATGCAAACAGCGGATGTTGACGCTTTTTGGTACAAGACGTCAACTATGCTCCTATATATTTCCTGTGATATAAGCAGTCGAACTCATTTTTGGAGAGTTGACTGTACTTTACATAAGTAATACAGCAATACCATTTTTGAGCCACATTTACCGAAATCGGTAATATATTGCGGCGTGTGTTTTTCTCTGGTCTAGATACCACATGAAAAATTCAATATACAAGCGGCTAAACAAATCCGTGCAAGCTGCACCCTCCAAAGCCAAATTGTGACGCCTCTCATCATACTGTATGGTCATGCAGGGCGTGATGAATGTTTTTATCCATACTGCGAGCTTCATTTTGCATTCTGTGACATTCGGAGAGGTGTTTTTATTTTTGTGCTTCAACAAACTCTTCGTTTTTCAAATACTGTATTGCCCTAATGTGAATAGTTATAGCATATTTTTAGTTAGCATATTTTTAGACGTTCACCTGATAAAGCAGGAACTGTTCCTAAAATGCCTCAATTTTAACATAACCGTTGAATTTATGTTTCGTGTTTTAAATTTATTGGTAATCTGATATTATATACAATACCTAATGCAGAATATGGCAAGTAAAGAATATATTCTGTATATTCTGACCATTCTGTAGAACCACACCGGGAAAGGCGATCACCTCCCGCTCGCGATTTGCATAAATCTGTCGCCCTCACAGCCACATCCTATGTGTATATATATATATATATATATATATATATATATATATATATATATATATATATATATATATATATATATATATAAAGAAGGTCCCCGTCACTCCGAGTAGTCCGAGTGGCGCTGGCTACCACCCCCAAGTGCAGCAATCCAAAAATACCTTAACATAAATACCCGAGAAAGTGGTGGGGTGGTGGGGAAACAGCCCCGCCGGTAGCGTATTGGTTATCGCACCAGACCGGTATTCTGGATGTCGTGGGTTCGGATCCCACCCGGCGGGCATTTTTTCACCACTTCTTTCTGACTCAAAAAATTCTTCATCTCTTTCTATGACCCACCACAACCTCCCCTTTGCTTTCCGAGGTTTTTTTTGACTGCCAACCCTTATTTTCTGTCTGATTTCACCGAGCCCCTCATTTTCTCATTTCTCATTCGCTATATATATATATATATATATATATATATATATATATATATATATATACTTGTCTCGAAGTCGAAACGTCGAAATAAACCCTCCGCTGTTGCTGCTACCAAGGTTTCTTACTTTGTATACGTATATATATATATATAGTAACATGGCGGCAGATGACACGACCCATGTAGCGAGGAAGCGATGTATTTACATAATGGTGAAGAACTATTTACATCAAGCCATAACCGAGCCCGGCCTGGCTGCGCCGCGCACACAGCTCTTCTTCGTGGTCACCCTTCGTGGTGGGCCATCGCGCAACGGGGATTGTCCCCTCCAGTGACATCACCTCCCCGGTCGACGCCGAGCTAATTGGCGATTGAAGGCGAATGAGTTTCGGAATGGAGAATGCATTGACGAATCACTTGCCGCCACGGATGACGATGACGGTGTTGATGATGCCTGGCCCAGCAACTGCAATGGCGTCAACCGCGGCGAAGCACCAAATGTCCTCGAGCCACGTCGGACGGAAGGACGGGGAACACATCTTCGACTTGTCTGGGCACGGCTCGTTTCGTCTGGTCTTCATGCGTGCCTTTCGGGCTGGGGAACATGGGGCGGGGAACATCGTCTTGTTCTGGTCTCGACTGGGCTGGGGCGGCCCGGCGCTGCTTCGTTGTCGTTGGCGGCTGCGTCCACGCCGATGCGATGCGATGCTGGCGCCAGGATAGGGATGACCCGAACCATATAGCGATGAAGCGATGTAATTGCCTAATGGTGAAGAACTATTTACATCTAGCCGTAACTGAGCCCGGCCTGGCTGCGCCCCGCACACAGCTCTTCGTCGTCACCCTTCGTAGTGGGCCAGCACGCAACGGGGATTTTCCCGTCCCGTGACAATATATATATATATATATATATATATATATATACAGAAAGAAATTCCAGCAGTCTACAACGCCAAAGAAGGCATAGGGGAATGGTTGGACTATATTTTACCGTTAGTGACGTTACATTATTTTTTTTTTAATAATACTTACATGAGAAAGAAAGAAAGAAAAACACGCGCCCAGAGTGGGGACCGAACCCACGCCTTTCGATTCGGTTCGGTCCCCACTCTGGGCGCGTGTTTTTTCTTTCTTTCTTTCTCATGTAAGTATTATTAAAAAAAAAATAATAATGTAACGTCACTAACGGTAAAATATAGTCCAACCATTCCCCTATGCCTTCTTTGGCGTTGTAGACGGCTGGAATTTCTTTCTGTATTTCCTAACGAGCCCCTCATTTCCAAACCCTATATATATATATATATATATATATATATATATATATATATATATATATATATAGATATATATATATATATATATATATATTTATACATATATACAGTATAGCCCACTTATAGCGAACCCGGTTTTAGCAATATAGCGGCTATAACGAACAAATCTTCGTTTCCCGTTACCATTGGTATACATAGATTTTCTGTCCAGATATAGCGAAAAGCAGATATAACGAAGTGATTTCGGTTTCCCGTTGTGTTCGTTATAAGCGGGCTCGCCTGTATATATATATATATATATAATATATATATATATATATATATATATATATATATATATATATATATATATATATATATATATATATAGATATATGTGTGTGTGTGTGTGTGTAGCGAATCAGAATAGGAAATGAGGTGCTCGTTGAAAATAAGACAGAAACAAGAATTGGCAGTCAAGAAGACCTAGAAAAGCAAAGGGGAGGATGTAGTAGCTTAAGATAAAGAATTTGGAAAATAAGAAAGTGGAGAAAAAATGCCTGCAAGGTGGGATCCGAACACACGACCTCCAGAATACCGGTGTGGTGCGATGACCACTACGCTACCGGTGGGGCTACTTTAGCCTCCACTTCCTGGGGTATTTATGTTCAGGTGTTTTTGTTTCCTGCGCTTGGGGGTGGTAGCCAGCGTCACTCAGACTACTCGGGGTGAAGTGGACCTTCTATTTAACCCACGGGCCTCGACTCGAGCGTCTACGACATGTCGAGAGTGGTCGACCAGCGTGGAACCCTCTTAAGCTCCCTATGGCACCAAGACTGCCAGAACAGAGGCCCTCGCTTCTTGACTGCCAATTCTTGTTTCTGTCTTATTTTCAACGAGCCCCTCATTTCCTTTTCTGATTCGCTACATGCATAGCGAGGGCCTCTGTTCTGGCAGTCTTGGTGCCATAGGGAGCTTAAGAGGGTTCCACGCTGGTCAACCACTCTCGACATGTCGTAGACGCTCGAGTCACGGCCCGGGGGTTAAATAGAAGGTCCCCTTCCCCCGAGTAGTCTGAGTGGCGCTGGCTACCACCCCCAAGCGCAGGAAACAAAAACACCTGAACATAAATACCCTAGAAAGTGGAGGCTGAAGTACCCCCGCCGGTAGCGTGGTGGTCATCGCACCAGACCGGTATTCTGGAGGTCGCGGGTTCGAAACCCACCTGGCGAGCATTTTTTCTCCACTTTCTTTCAGTATATATATATATATATATATATATATATATATATTTCTGCTGTTATCCCCTGCCTGCCGGAGTAAATACACTTCAAGAATATTACGCTCAAGCTTAGCGCTTGCCTTCTTCAACTTTCTGTGGTCTAGCATGGGGGTGCAGTTACATTTTTTGAAGTGCTCAGTAAAATGACCTACTTCATTGTTTTTTACAGACCAGTTGTGATTCCTCGCCCTGTCATTAAAACACCTCCCAGTCTGCCGCGTGTACACTGTGCTGCAGTTCCTAGAAACTTCGTACACAACCCCCATTCAGCAATCAGTGTAGGGATCAGCGTGCTTTCTAGCACAAGGGCTCTTTTTTTTCTTTTATGCCACAAGACATAATTTGGCACCTTGGATGGGCCATCAAACCCACACTGACGCTGTGCCTTCGCGCTACGTTCTTAACGTCAGACAAGGCTTTGTTGTAAATAGGGTATAACGTGCGCCTTCTTTTTCGCTGTCGACTTTTTGTGGTCTTGGGGGTGTTTTTTTATGTGATATTCTAAAACAGGGCCTCGGCACGCAAAAAATAAGAAAAGACGGAAATTCCGCTTGGCCGAGTCTTGTAATGAGGTCGTGGAAACTAGCCTCTACTTTATGAATGCGCCAATTTTTCTGGGGTTCTTCAGGTTTTATTTTTAATAAACAATAGTTGGAAGTTCCGCACTGTGTTTTTGGACGTGTTACTTTCTTCTGCCTGGTGTTCTTCAGCCGTAGTTACCACCAGTTGAGGATTGTAGCCAGCGCCGCTACCACAACTTGGAATAAAAACTATATGATGAACAACCGATGGACGCTGTGTTTAATGTAAATGCTACAAAGGAACTGAAAATTAATAGGGGAAGGCAAGGCTCGATGTAAAAATAAGATAATCAAATCTAAGGGCAAAGATTGAACTCTACAAACTCAAACTCACTCCAGGAGCTGTTCAAGTTATCTGGGAGAGGCCGTCGTCCTGCTGTGGGTACAAATCCCTTTGATCATATTCAAGACGATGACTAGTGAATTCAGCCTTCCAGAAGGGCTCCCAAAAGGCAAGATCAGACGTAGAAGACCCATAGCCCGATGTAGCTATGAGATCAGGATATCTACAGGCATAGATTGCACTTTTGCAGGGCACGATAGAAAACGTTGGGAGTCTATGGGAGAGGCTTTCGCTCTGTAACGAACATAAAAAGGCTCTATGGGTGGGTTCGCGCAATTAAGAGTAGGATGTTGAAAGACGACAACGACGCACCTTTGACCGTCCTCGCCTTCGTCGCGCTAAGCCTCATATTCGGTGTGTGCATTTTTTGTCAAAATATAAGTACGCACATTAGTATGCACATAAAACATCCTTAGTTTGAACACCTTTACTGGATTTTCCCACAAGCGTGTATATGTAATTGTGGGTATATTTATATGTATACATATATTATCTATTCAACTATTGATTATGAATCTTCGCAACTCGTTATAGTGACTACTCGTATATGAATATTTCTAGAGCTCACTGCTGAATGCTCACAAGATGTATTCACACGTACGAAGACAAAAAAGTTCTCCCGTTTCAAACTGCTTTCACGTTTTTACCCTAACTGTTTTACCCCGTAAGTTCCAACCGTATTCGCTCCTACACCATATATACATTTGTTAACAAAAGCGCGGGTGGCTGCACTTGTATTGGGGAGGCTTTGTTTTGCCCAGAAGTTGTGCGGTCGAGATGACTAGTTGACCAAGTGGTCCAGATGGCTGAGTTATTCCAATCGTTATCTAGACAGCTGTGCTCCCAATGTTTTTGGAGCAGGGCGTATTCAGCCAACTGAGCGAGAGCCTCTTGCACAAGCGCAGATAGTCTAGAGAAGACGGATTAAAGGGTTGAAGGGTGGGATAAGTGCTTCTACGATATGTGCGGGCATTACCAAATGATGTGCTGACGCGGGACGCGTTTTACTCAGCAGAAGTGGAACGCGTCCTTATACTCATCAGAGTACATGATACACATGAGATTGGAGAGTAGGAAATTAGAGATTTCGAAGGGCTGCATGCCCGAAACTGAGCGATCAATGCGGGTACGGAAACTGGACATGATTCTGGCGGAAATGGTTGAAGATAAAGCTGAAAGTATGAAGATGGTCCTTATTGCAAAAAAATGGCTAAAATCTACGCTTTGAAGGTGGTTGGAAAGCAAAGCTGTGAACGACCCCCACAACAATTCCACATGCGACTCCACTTGAATTCACACACTTGGCTCTAGAAAGAGTGAAACCAGAGATTCTGTCAGCCGTTACCTGGAATTCGTGAGGGCGCCGTCTCGAACCTAGCAGCGGCGTCCACGGCCGGGCTAGAGCGGCGCACGCCGCCGCTGTAGCCCGGCCGTGCGTCCGAAGAAAGAAAACGGACAGGAGTATCTTTCGAAGGTGAGACAGCGGAACCTAGCCATCCTGACGCGCTAGCTCGGGGCTACACCACGGCGCCACACAAGCTCAGACACCGGAAAAAATCTGGCATGTGATCTTAGTGATTCCCATTTATACCGATTTAAACTAGTTCGTTTAGTAAGTTTTAGAATTGCGAGAAATCTTAGGGAACCCTTATAATGTCTATGTGTCAGAACCAGTTGCTATTTTCGCCTTTTGTAATGCCTGTTAAAACACAACGAAATTGGTATTCATCCATTTAGAAAACGCAGTCCATTTCCTCACAAGCAGTGCGCCAAAGGTGGCATTTTTCCAGCGGCCAGATGTCTTTAACTGGTCTCTTCAATTTTTTTCCCGCCCTGCCAACCAATCCTTAACGTATCTTTGCCGTACGACCGCTTAATTCCGTCGTGTCCGGTTTACCCAGAAGGTGCTGTCCACCAAGTTATTCACGCCTTGCGTAGTAAGTGCGCAGTAGAGGCGAACCTGCGCCAAAACAGGCCCAGCACCGTCGCTAAAGCTGACGACAAAGCCGACGAAAGGGTCCCCCTGACGCATCCGCGGCGTGAGAACGGGGAAGACTGGGTAGCAGCACCCTATCGCCGCGCCATCTACACTGTGTTTCGTGAGTTGAAAACACCCTCCGCCCCTGCAGCCGCGTTGGGAGTTTCTTGTCCCACACGACACGAAAGAACCGTTGGCCGGAAGAGGTAGAAAGCGTTGCTTTAAAAGAAGCTGTCAGGATATTTCAAGATTTACTACGAAGCTCTCAGCGCACCGTGTCTCCATTAGCCTCGTGGGCCCTCCCATTTCTTGTTAGTCCACAGTGCACCAGGAATCACCTAATAAAGTCCAGCTTTAAGGTTGCGGCCCTTGCAGCTGGGCTGCCAACGGTCTAGGCGATATTATGCCGTTTGGAACACTTTGAAAGTTCAATTTAAAGTCTGTAGTGGGGTTTATATTTAAAAAACAGCTTTTGGCTAAATTTATTTTCCTTTGCCTCTGTAGAGAACGTACAGCTAACGGCTGCTGTAGCGGTGGACCTGCCGTAGAGTATACCACCGCTAGTGTCGATGCGTCCCTGTGGTGATAAAGGCGGCATCGGTTTGTTCCCGGTTGACGTTGTTTGGCCGTGTCCTTTACTCTTGCCTCACCGCGCATCCTATTTTGGATGAAGTCCACAGGTCTAGGCGTCGGTGACACTCTGATGTCTTTCACAGGAGATGGAATTACGTTATGTGTGGTGCCATGTTTGTGGCACGAGGCCCACAGACATGAGGATGAACCGTCCTGTTGGGGTGTGAGACAGTCTCGCTGTACAGTTCTTCTCAGGTACAGTAAGATCGCAATTGAAGGGGGGTTCGGGAAGGCCTAGTGCTCGCTTGTGTGCCGTATGAATGAGGCTATCAACCCATTCTCGATTTGTTTTGTACAAGATGACAAAAGGCAATGCATTTATGAGGCGTTAGCTGACGATAGCGTGAATAATCTGAAGGCGTTTAGACTTTGAGACAACTCTGCACCTCTTTGAAACCCTGAATATGAGTAGTGTGGTTTGGTAGCCCCCTTCCGGATATTCCTGAAGCCGTCGATATTCCGGCCATGTCATTTGCACTCATGTCCCACACCCCAATACAGTCAACTATAAGACGCTGGCACCTGGTGATGTGTCTATTCTCTGTGTTTTGCACATCAAAAGCTCCAACTTTTGTAAGAAGCATAATTAAGCACAGCGGCGCACTCGTGAACTGTGTGGATGGCGTTGGCTCTGTCCGAGTTACCTATATTTAGGCACCCGAGCATAGAGTCATCCACAACAGGGCGATGCCGTCTTCATAATGGAATGATGTAGGCGGGGTACACCGGAAAGAAGCATCGGGAGTTCTTCGCCTACGTTGATGAATGACGGCGGCGATATAAGGCTCCATGCTCACCGCCATTGCTAATCACCTAACCTAACGTAATTTAACCTGCCCTGTACACACTGTCGCGATGAACTTACCTAACGTAATTTAACCTGCCCTGTACACACTGTCGCGATGAACTTGTGTTAGGGACGTATCCTCTCTCTGTGCATCACGGTGTCACCCCACCCCAACAAAGAGTTACAGCTATAAATTGACAATCAACTCAGGGGAACTAACTTCAGGCCTGAAACTAGAGCGATGCGGAAACTATTTGTTCGTGTAAGATGCAGGATTAAAATTTTATGAGAGAAAATATCACTTTCTCGTACACTCAAAAACGACGCCAGGCACTTCTCGAGTCCGGGACAGGGCTAAATAGGCTGGTGTAGGGTAGCGTTGCCGTTACTTTAATTGGCGAAACGATAATGTCCAGTTCGCGAGAAATAGAGGTGATTTTAATACCGTGAAAATATTCACGAGACAGACAAGCGGCGAAGTTCGTGACTTAAAGCACCGATATTGCTTTCAGAAGCGACCCCAGCGTAGCCCGGCCTTAGCCCAAGCGAAGTCGACTTATGAGCAGCAGAGGTAGAGCACGAGGAAGGGTGACGGAGCCATGCATCAGAAGGTCCGGTTTACTGGGCCACCCCGTCGGCGCTGTGCGCCACCTATACGCCTCGTGAACGAGATCCCGAGGGAGGCGAACAACACCACCACAATCACGACGACGAGGAATCGGAGTACGGCTCCGGCGAGGCTGACCTCGCGAATTGGCTTGTCATCTTCCTTGACCACGGCCGGTGTTGAGACAGCGCCACCAGCATCTGCATCGCCAGTGTCCGTCAGAACATGCACGCTACGCCCAGCGGATAATGCCCGCAAGCTCTGTAACATTTACCAGAATTAAATAGTAGGAAAACAGGTATTTCCAACTATCCAAAGAACCACTTTGTACACACCAGGTCACGAAATACACTTTGCTTGTACAAACACATAATATACCTACAATATACATGAAAAATACACGCAATGCAATACAGTTAAACCTGGATGTAAGGAAGCCATATGTAACGAATTCCTGGACTTGACGAAGTTTTTTCTATTCCCCATCGCCACCCTCCATTGAGGCACGTGTGTTTGCGGCTTCAATGTAACGAAGACGTGCCATGGTTAACCTTAACGTAACGAAGTCAATAAGCTGATCAGTAATTGTTTTTCTCAGTTTTACTGAAACATCGGATGAAGAGCTGCACTAGTTAAGCAAAACTACCACTACACTGTAGGGAGCCAGCAGCTATGAAAACGTCTAGAATCGCCTAAAAACTAATTTTGTCATCAGGATGATGACGATGGTGATGATGGTGGTGGATGTGGTGTAATGGTAGTGCAGATGATTATGATGATGATGGTGGTGGTGGTGATAGTGGTGGTTGTGGGGATGATTACGATGATGATGGACGTGGTGCTGGTAGTGGTGGTGGTGGCGGTAGTGATGAATGCTCCGGAGCGAGCGGCCAGTCCCATCCCGTGGTTAACGCAGAAGCCACTTCTGGTTCTGCTTGCGTAGCGTGACACCACACCAGGTACTAAATGTAACTTTTTTTGCCCAGTACGGCAAAACACAGTCTATGTTTTAACGTGTCAGTGTGGTTTAGGTTCGGGATTTGTGGTGCTATGCCTGCCTGTCGGCGTCTAGTCGGCAGTCTCCACTGCTATCCGAAGTATAGTTTAGTCGGTCATGCGTTCTGCTGCCAGAAAACTGTACGTTTTGTCTTTTCAAGACAAGCTCACAATTATAAACGCGGTCTACGCCACGAGAGAGAAGAATGTCGCCACCCGCTACAGTATCCCCGCTAGCACCATCTCAACAATTCGCGGCGCGTAAAAGAGCATTGTATTGCACCAAGATGGCAAGCTGGGCGAGTTGGTGTTGGTTGATGGTGATAGAAAATAGCCAGCGCAAGAAAGTTCGCGAAATGGCGCCCTTTCAGCATACGGCTAAAGTGATACCGAAGTTTCGTTTGTGAATAAAGGTGCAAGTGACCTTGATTCCTTTGAGTGCAGTTTAGTTCCCAAGCTCGGGCGAAGGCAGCAGGGGCAACTCGCCCAGTTTTTCACGGTCAAATAAACCCTTCATGGGTTACTTCACGTTCACTGATGTCTAGCACTGTGGCTTTGTTCCTGCTTTAAGACTCAGAACCTGCACGCAACGCAAACCTGTATGCGACGAAAAATTGCGCACTTTTTTCAACTTCGTTACATCTAGGTTTAACTGTATTCATATAATGTACAATACAATATACATACAATACAACGCAGGTGTACAAACGTATTGTGAACCCGACGCCTCGCATTGTTTTTGCCCCGTTACCCTCACCGCTAGCCTCACGGTAGAGGGAATGCGCGCTCGCCAGCACGTACCTGCGCGAGTAGTGCAGCCACATTTACTGGGCTACAGTCAAACCTTGATATGACGAAGTTGACAAAAATTGAAATTTTTGTTACATCCAGGTATTCGTTACAGGCAGGTTTCGAGTCAAATCTCTCGTTAACGAAGCCGAAACAAAACCGATATGCTAGGCATCAGTGATGCTGAACTCACCCTTGTTCAAGGATATATTTCACACAGAAAAAACTGCACGATTTGCCCCTCCTGATACTACACTGCCCCCGTATACACAAACGTAAATTACGGATCAGTTCTGCTTTTTGATACTTTTCGGTGCCTTAACGCGTTTCAAGAAGGAAACTGATGCTGAAAAACCGCCTCTTCACAAAATTGATGCTCATTTTGCACTCAAAATTGTTGAGGGAATGATAGCTTGTACACTGTACCGGGTGGTAACGTTCTTCGTTCTTACCGTAAGGTATGGCCTCTAGAATATCGAGCTTGGCTTAAAAAGACAAAACTTTCCCTTTTCTTTCAGCAGTCCTCATTTCCGAAGAACCGACACCACAGATATTAGTGGAGACGCGCGACTACACGCCGACAAGCAGGTCAATCACCTAACCGACACCGCACTCACAGAAGAGTATGCGCGGGGGATTGCGGTGCGGGCAAAATTTCTTAACGTGGTGCATTTACAAAGCACATTTTTTTAGAACATGGGAAAAACAATGGCTCATCAACGTAGAGAATTCGTAACATCATGGTTAACCGTCCCAACGTCTTCGTTACAAAGAGGTCGCAAACATATGAGCTTCAATACAGGTGGAAATAGGTAAATAAAAAACTTCGTTAAATCCAGGAATTCCTTACATAGAGATTCGTTAAATCCACGTTTAACTGTATACGAGAAGCGAAAGCAGGCGGTTACCTTAACGGCGGAACACACCTAAGCGGCGAAACACACATGCGGGGAATAACACGTTTCCGCACGTATTTTCCCTACCCACAATCAGGTCCGGCAGTTGCCTGGAGCAGACACGAAGGCTGCAGGGCCGCTTTGGGAGAGGGTAAAATTGCGTTTTCAAACGCGTCGTTCTACGCTCATGAGTTTTGTTCTTAAGGCAGCCGCCTAGCTGCTCCTAGTCTAGAACTCATCTAATAAACGTTAATTATTACCACTTCTCTACATGCTAACGACCTATTCTGAAGATTCCGCGAGACGCCACCACCACAGACGACACACCGCTTCAGTAATTCTTGGGTTTAAATTTCCGGTCATCAAAAAAGTCGCAGCACAGCTGGAAGAGACAGCGATAATAACCAAACTGAAATAAGCACACACGCTTCCTAACACTGAGTAGTCGCTTGAGAAGACAATGACATGACACGGAAATTTCTCCTTAAAAATATTGCTGCAATACGTGCCATGGCTATACAACTTCTAGAGCATTATGATCAGTGTGGCGGCGTTAAGAAGCCGGCGCCACAAAGGGAACCAAGAAGCCGGTGCAGCATTCATCACAGACAACTGCAACGCTAATCATTCGTAAACGACCTTGTTAGAACGACGTATCCTTCAGCCCAAGAAAATATATAAATTGCCATCATTGTCAAGTCTACTTGTGCCGCGAACCACGCCGATGATGATAACTGCCCGGTCCACTGCTTCGTCGTTCTCCTTGGTTCTTAATGTACAAATTCAATATCCTTGGGTGGGTAAAAAAGAGTTGGTACCTAATTGTTTATTGCTATCACCACGAGCGTAAATTAGGACGGGTGGCTTCCCTAATAGAACCTCTGATGAAGCAAGTTCCACTGCAGAAACTTTTAGGAATTAAATAATATAGCGGAAGAACAACATGCTATCGTCTCCCTCACTATTCTCTATGCCGAACTGGCACATTGAAGAAACCAGACCAGTGTGTATATACAAACACACACACACACATATATATATATATATATATATATATATATATATATATATATATATATATATATATATATATATATATATATATATATATTAGAAAGGTAAAGCAACGGGGCCAACACAGTGTTCCGAATGATCGCTTCCTGCGCCAGGGTACGACATTAGTAAGTCGGCTAGTGAAGACACCAGCCTATGATAAACTGATTGGACTTCAGATCTCGCAAAACAGAAAAAAAATTGCCAGCCGAGTCTAGTAAAAAGAGCAGAGTTACTTACCAACGGCTGGTGCGGCGGCTGAAAAAAGGACGCCAGTTTCTTCGTCAGTGCTCAAGTTTTCTTCATACGCTTCTTTTTTTACATGATATAAAACGTTTTCTGCCAGGCGGCAGAAGCATATCTCACTTGTGGACAGAATAAAAGATTAGTTTATACAGTGCGTGTGCTCGTGTGTGTGCATGTCCCCGTGCACATACGCACCTTCGCGCTTGTTTATGCGTGTGTATCTCTTTTCTCTCATGCGAAACTTGTGTTGCCATGCGTAGAAGCGTGACTTTTGACCCTGCTCTTTCTACTGCCACGAGGACACGGGTTCGATTCCCGGCCGAGGCGGCCGCTTTTCTGATATAGGCGAAGAGCAAAAACGCCCGTGTGTACGAGATTTTGGCGCACATTATAAACCCCCAGGTGGCCAAAGTTAATACGGTGCCCTACACTATCGCGCGCCTCATCACATGCGTTGCGTCGGCGCGTTAAACTCTACAATCAATCAATCAATCAATCAATCAATCAATCAATCAATCAATCAATCAATCAATCAATCAATCAATCAATCAATCAATCAATCAATCAATCAATCAATCAATTAATTAATCAATCAATTATTCAATCAAATCTTTTCCACTGCTCTTGGGAGGAGAATGGGCGTCACCTAGTTTCTTATGAAGGTGGGACACTCAGATGTACAGCGAGACGTACGAATAATTCGCAGAATCTTGCAGCCAGTGTTGTAAATCATTCCCAGAATTTGAACCTTTCTTCCATGGTGATAAGCGGTTCCGTTTATCTCAGTTTTATCTTCAGTCCTCCGGGTGGGTTCCCATTTGCTGCTTACACCGCGTCGCCCGGTTGCGCTAAAAAAGCGTTTAGCATTTTGGCAACCACCAGGGAATGTACCGCCTTTAATCCTGCTCTAAACCTGTGCTCAGAGAATATAATTCGCCGTTGAAATTTAAGCCCAAATTAAGAAAATTTTATATCTATGCGCTACAAAACATGCAGTCTTGTATTAACACGGCTACTCATTACTCCGCAAGCCTCGTTTCAGGAGTGGCGATTCCAGTCGCAATGAAACGGGAACGCCAAAGTGCTGTCCTTAACACGGCACCTTAAATCTTAACACGGTATCTCAGTCTTCGCCATCTCGCCAATGGAGTTGGCTCGAAAGACAGACGCTGCTTTCGACACTAGTCTTAACTGGTAGCAAAAAAAAGACAAAACGAGAAAGGGAGGAGGAAGGCGCGTGGGTAAGCAAGGAAGGAAGTAACAACTAAAGGAAGTAGGGAGGAAGGAAGAGAAGCAAAGAAGCAACAAAGTAGGAAGAAATGGCGGCCGTCTCGCTAAGCTTAAAGTGAGTACAAGAGCACAAGGACGATGAGTGAATCTTGATTATTTTCTTCGTTATATTGTTTTTATATACAGTGCGCTGTATAAAAAAGTGCATATTTTTGTTCGTACACACCCTAAATACAATTTCATAAAACTCTAAGCCATAGAAGGGGAATGTAGATGACAGTTTTTTCAGAAAGCGAGAAAAAAACTAGAAGTTTAGGCACAGCATGCGCCAAGTTGATTCCGAAACAAAGAGTCGCTGTGTCCTACAAAATGCGTCATTTCTTTTTGTGTGAGTCCTTGCAACTGCATCTTCACGGAGGCTAGAAGGCCTCAACTTCACGGGTGCCTACGAGCCACCGAATTTAGGAGACGGCAACGGCGGTAATGAAGCGCAAATATCATCCACGATGGCACGAAGGAGGCGGCAGGAGCTGAGCCCTGTAACCTCGGCGTCTTGAATCGAGACCGAACGACTTGAACAAGAACTGCGATGCTACATTCGTTGCACTAACACGGCTGACCGCTAACGAGACAGGGCTTACGAGGCCAACGAGGCAAAAAACATAGGGCAGAAAAAAAAAAGAAACAGCCGGAACCATAAAAAGCTGATTCTCATGCAAATGGGTTTCACAAAAACTTCTATTTCTGGTTTCGTTTAGATGGTGAGCGAATATTTTAGTTCCCATTACCGAGAATTTTTATTGTTATCTAAATACAAAACCAACCAACCTACAGGGTATTGTTCCGTTTAAGCGGCAATTCCGTTTAAGCGATTTCTGTTTACCGAGATTACACTGTACTTCCTAATTAAATTTTAAATGCCATAGTAGCGTCTCTTCCGTTTGTGACGTACCTGTACAGCGCCCACATTTTCTATTTGAATCTTTTCCGCTAGTGTTTAGCCACCTCTTCAGGGTCAGCAGATACGGGTTGACCGTTGTCGATATCATTGATACTGGTCCGAAGTACACGGCCCATTCATTCTCTCAAACAAACACTAGCGAACCGATAAAGGCGACAGAGGTGTAGCGCGGCCAAACATCAGAAGATAAGGCCAGGTAAGCCGGACCTTGGCTGTTCATGAAGCTAACCTTCTCTGCAGACTCACATCCTCTACACTGAGTCTGCAGCTAGCTCTCCCCACTGGCACACACAGCAGCCATCGTGCTTAGCATGCTCTATGCCCCTAGGCATGGATTAGCAGTGGTCTTTTTTGGAAACACGGCATTCCTTCTCTCTCTTACCTTGGTTGACTGGCTCCATGCTCCTACGAAACAACGTATGTGGCTTAAAGAGGTAGGGTACCTGGAGCCCTCACACTCAAAGAGAGAGCAAGGAAGGAAGGAAGGAAGGAAGGAAGGAAGGAAGGAAGGAAGGAAGGAAGCAAAGGAAGAAAGAAGGAAAGAAAGAAGAAAAGGAAGGAAGGAAGGAAGGAAGGAAGGAAGGAAGGAAGGAAGGAAGGAAGGAAGGAAGGAAGGAAGGAAGGAAGGAAGAAGGAAGGAAGGAAGGAAGGAAGGAAGGAAGGAAGAATACTCTTGCTCAAAAGACATGATTGAACAGTAGCGGCTAACGCTTGATGGTCCTACTCTTAGTCTGCCTTTGGTCACAGCGTCTACAGTGCTCTACTGCACTGCCCATTATCGATGCAAGAGGTGTTCCCGTGGCCGGAAGCGGATGTAACGTCACAATCAGAAGTGACAATCCTTCATTCACGGTATTTGTGACATCGCAGCCTGCGGCAACGTTGGCACTTACGTTTATAATTTCATGTCTGCGGAAAAAAATTGCGCCACATACTGCTGCACCAATTGCACCACATACTGGATTTCGGCTGCCCTTGTTGAGCACAGTGTGTGACGTTTTATTTATGCAGTCGCTTTATCCCCTAAGTGCGCGTGGTCACTTGGCGGACTTTATCATGTGGAGTAGACCATACGGACCACAGCACCCGGGTTACAGGAGTTGCATCAACCGCTATTGTTTGGTTTGCCCTATTTTCCAGGGGTCAAGTTGACATAATACAAGATTAGCCCATTGTAAACACTCCTTTGTGTCTACAACAATGACGCCGATTTTATGACAAGCTTCCATAAAAGTTACCGTATTATAGTAGGGATTATTGGCAGGATGTTTCCAAAAGTTGTAGCAAGTCTTCACTGTCCGAGAGCATCCAAGCGAGCTTTCGGATCTAGGAGCCGGACTTGCGTACACCACTCAAGAATGGGCTGTCTAGCCCAGATCCAAACGCATACCCAGTTGGGGTGGATTGTCCCTGATCAAAAAAATGGGCCCATCTCCCCGCGAGGGGGACTCGAGTAAATGCGTCGCATAGGGGTGGGTGTATTGCGTTAACGTTTAGTGTTTGGGGGGTTGGTGCTATCACGTGTACACCACGCAGCTATCACGCCGCTAGCACGCCGCTGAGTCGCCAACGCACGCCGCTGACGACGTAGTTTGAATGAGTCAAGGATATAAGGCGCGTTCGTAGCCTTTGATTCTGTGTCGGTTTTGTGGCGCAGTGGGAAGAGCACCATGTACCTCGCGTTCCGCCCAAAGGTAGTGAATGCGTTGTATCAGTAGCTTCTTGGCGTAGTTTGACTGAGTCAAGGATATAAGGAGCGTTCTGAGCCTTTCATTCGGTGTCGGTTTTGTGGCGCAGTGGGTAGAGCACCATGTACCTTGCGTTCCGCCCGCAGGGTCGTGGGATCGAAACCAGGCGCCGGTAACTGTTATTTCTTTTTATAGTGTAGGGGGAGGCTGGCTGCTGTGGACGCCGACGCACGGGTGACATCGTGAGTTATACAAATGCATTGCATTTAAAACAGATACCTCCTTGGGGTGGATTGTCCAGACTACGCACATACATCGTCTTTGCCTTGAGACATGTACACCGCATACCCATTGAAGGGAGCGCTTGCTGCCCGTAATGTCTTCATTACAGTATTAACAAAGACAGATGAATCTACGGCTACTCCCGATCCACCTTTCGACGATTTCTCGATGTCGTCTCAAAATTTTGATAACACGACTTGCGACTGCCGACGAACGCCATCGCCAAAAACACGACTGAACGATTGTAGTAAGGCCCTTACCGTTTTAGCATATCACTTGGAAGCTACTGTGAAATTGACGCACTGCAAACTATGTTTTACTGCAAAAGGGTGTACTGAATGGTTTTTTGGTGCACTGGATCGTTTAAAAACACCGCGAAAGGCGGAATATAGGTACACACAAGTGCTGACGAACAACTGTGCCGACCGACCCAACAGACACCACCTTCTCTGGGACTGTGTCGGACTCTCCGAGGAACGGCGTAGGTGTCTACCTCCTCACGTCACTTTCCTTCAAGAATGAGTAACGCCTTCGAGCGGCGTGAAAGTAATTTACTGACCCTGTTGACATTTGCTGGACGTACAGGTCTAGTGAAAATGACCAAAATTAAGTGGTCCGCGTGCGGGGCGGACGCGCGTTGTGATTGAACCCAATCCCCCCGCTGGTTAATTTACCTCTCCTTCCACCCCTTCCCCTACACGAGGCGTTCGACCTCTCCCTTCGAAATAAATTCATTCATTCATTAAATTCTCAGGGAAATATACATGAAACACGGTACGATGACTGCACGATAAATGTCTTTTCCGTGATTCCGTTCTGGTGCACACGTTCCCACATTGGACAAACAGGCCAATGCATGAATGAACGTTTGAGGTAGCACGCGAGCAGTCAGGTCATCGACAGGTGGCACGTACCCGTCGCGGTGGCTCAGAGGCAAAGGCGTTGTGCTGCTGAGCACAAGGTCGCGGGTTCGATTCCCGGCCACGGCGGCCCCTTTTCTGATGGAGGCGAACAGCAAAAACGCCCGTGTGTACGATATTTAAGGGCACGTTAAAGATCCTCAAGTGGTCAAAATTAATCTGGAGCCCTCCACTACGGCGCGCCTCATCGCCTGCGTTGCGGCGGTGCGTTAAACCCTACGATTAATCAATCAAATCAGGCGGCATATTGTCAGTGCACAGCGTCCCCGGTGGCCGCAACCCCCGCATCAAAGATTGTGCCAACCTTACAGCTTACCGTGGGCGAAGGGAGAGCGAGATCTTCGAAGGCTTCCGAATTAACAAGAAAGGGAGTGACTGCACTAGTGAACCGTCCTTGTCACTGCTAGATAAGGAGATCGTATACCTTAGATGACTGGGCGTCTAGAAAGCGTCAGGCGGCAAATTGTTGTTCTTATACTAACGAATCCGTTCTCACTTCTTTACGTCAAGGGTTTATTTCGTTTCGTTTTTGGGGTTTTACTGTGTTCTTTTTTTTTTGTTTCTTCCTCTCTTTCCTTCGGTTTTCAAGTATATTATCCTGCGAATCAAAATCCGCCCAGTGGTTCGCCAGCAGTTGTGTCCTTTGTTTCTTTGTCCTGTTTTCCGCGCTGTTTTTAAAAGATAGTTTCAATGTTTGCCCGTAAAACGTCACCCCTGCAGCCGTTATGTCACTGTAGTAAGAAACTTCAAGGTTTTTAATACTTGGCGGGATTCATTTTCGGGTAAAAACGGTCTTTTATAGCAGAAATGGAGCTTACTGAGTTACCAAAGCCTAGTTTTTCCGAACTGAACAAAGTTGCATTTTGTCTTGACGGTCCTTTGCACTGTTAATTGTTAATTTAGCTTTACGGTGAGAATTTCTGTTTTACAAAACTTAGCGAAGCGTTAACACACAATTCGGTGTTGTCCAGCTTTTGACCACTGTGGGGTGCTGCTGACTGGAACAGCGAAGGCTATCGTAAAGCTTTGATGGTGCACGAGCAACCTGTACGTTCGCGTATGCCTGACATGCAGATAAAGTACGTTGAAATAGCCGTAAAACAATATATCCAACCAAATGCAGCAGCCATCCAAAAATCAAGCTTTCATAAAACTCTTTCACAAAAGGGGCGTCCCTTTTACGCCACACTTCCAAACAAACTGGACAGAACTTGACAAAATGCATGCATCTCGACCTCTTTCTTTCATTATGCAGTTGAATCTCGCTATAACGAACACTGGTATAGCGAATTATTGGCTACAGCGAATTAAATACATGGTTGGTCACGCGTTATTTCAATTACATTTATTCTTTTATAATGACACTGCAACCGTGAGAGCTGCGCGATATCGGATATAACGAAGAAATCTTGGACCATGAGGCTGAGAAGCTAATTGGAAAAACCCCCCTAGTCTGAAACTGAAGAGGTATGAAGGCCCTTTCGTTGGTGGACACTGGAAAACTTCATCTTGCTCAGTGACCAGACGAACATCACATCCTTCATCAAATAAATAAGTACGCCGTCCTGTTTCTTCAAGTGAACTCTGCTCTGTTGTAAGTTTGTGTACTCATGTTCCGGTTCATTGAGCTCGAAATGCAGCAAGGAGAAAGGTAAGGGTTACCTTTTGTATAGTGCGTTTGAAGCATCAAAGAATGCAGTTTTGTATCAAACATGTTTGCGCGCGCCAGATTGTCGATTTGTTAAAGCTGACTTTTACCTCTGCTGTTATAACGAATATTGGTAATAACGAACTACTAACCTGTTGTCTCGATACTACTTCGTCATAACGACTTTCGACTGCACTGCGCTCCAGCACAACCTGCATATCTAATTTATTCAAGCTACCCACCAAACGGGGCTCACACTGCCGGAATATTGAGCGGGCGCAGTGTTGGCCTTACCCGCAGGCTGTGGCTCGTCGCTAGGTAGACTCCCCGGGCCAGAAGGGCAGCTGTAGTCCGAGGGCTTGATCTCGCAGGTGGCAGGCAGCGGCGGAGCCACGGGCCCCGACTCTGTCGCCTCTGTCACGTTTGTGGCAATGCGGGAGAGCTCAATCACTTTGTACTTATCGTCGGAGGTCTTCGAGGCATCCTTTTTGCGTGGCTCTTCTGCGTCCGTCCCGTGTGTGGTAGCGGGTGAGAGCTGGGAGCCTTTGTGATGATCCTCGACCGACATTTTTGAAGCAGCCTCTCCGCTCAGCTCTTCTTCCTCATCATTGATAGTAGATGATGATGGGTACTATGGCCTGTGTTCAGTTGGTTCGTCCCTCGGAGAAAGTGGCCTGTTGCTTATTGTACAGAAAGAAGACGAGGCTCCTGGAACATACCGCACCAGAATCATTGTCATTGTGAAAATCAGTCAGTCATCGCCATTGACGAGATGTTCCACCAGGGAATCTGATGGCTCCGTTCACTGGCGGCGCAACCGCAACGAGGTGGTCGCTCCGCAACATGGCCCAAACCCTTTGAAGGAATCTGGAAAGAAGCTATTTGTTAATTTTTAAGTCAGTGAGCCGTCTGCTTCTCGTAAATCGAGTTGGGGCTTCGGAGGATAAAGTATTCGTCCTGCGTTCGATGTGCGGACACCAGATATTTAGGCGAGGATGTTTAGGCAAACGTGAACGCATATCTATTACTGTTTCTTCGTTCAGCTGTGTGCTGGCGGAGCGGCGGCTGTACCTCCCATTTTTTCAGGAGAGGCCTTTGTCCAGCGATTGACAAATAAGATAACGCAATACTGCTGCTACTGCTGCTCATATCCACTTAAAAACAATATATATACAGTAGCTGGCCGATTTTTCCGACCTGGAGGGGAACATAAAATAGTCCGATTAAAAGAGCACTCCGATAAATCCGTGAGTCCTTACTCCTATGGGACCACTGGCAGTTCCAAGGGAAAGTCCGGAATGCCAAGCAAGTCCGAATTTCCGGAATCCGGAAACCAGTCGGCTTCTGTATATATATTGATTTATTTATTTATTTATTCATTTATTTATTTATTTATTTATTGCCGCGAACCATTCACTGGGTGGGTTTATGGGTCATTTTTGCCGACCGGCTGCGGCGGGCTGTGTTATCTGTGTTATCCGTGGGCCAAGTGTTCCATTTTTTTTATGCCCCACGTGTTATCTCTTTTGACAGGGAGAGTGTTTCGAGCTACGTTCAAAAGCCTAGAATAATGTTCTTTGATCTACAGCGTTCTGGATGAAATCGCCGTTTGGAGAAACACTCGCGCCCAAAGATAAATTTCCGCAGAGCAGACGCCGCGGCATTTCGACTCGCCGATGCTCGCCGGCACACGTCACTTTGTTGACTGCTGCTTCACCGCCTGTGCATTCTTGGAGTTGTTAGGGGAGCACAAGTTCACTCCAAAAAACGTGTTTGGCTTCAAGACAACTTTGTCGCCTTTCGCTTTTTGACAATGTATATGATGGGGGTGGAATTGTCCAATCAGCCAGGAAGAATTTGTAAGGGAAAATGTAATCACCTTTGCGGTTAACTCATTTATTATTTATTCAAACATTTTCGACTCTGGAACTGTATTCATTCGGGATGTTTATACGCGGGTTTCTGAACACTTATTTCTTCTGGTGCAGGCGGGAAGAAAGAACGCCCTTGTGTACGAGATTTCCGCGCACGTTAACAACCCCCCCGGAGTCAAAATTAATCCGGATCCCTCGCCTACGGCATGCCTCATCGCCTGCGTTGCGCCGGCGCGTAAAACTCTACAACCAACCAACCCAACACTTATATGCGTGTTCTATGCGATGGCTTCTTTTTCTCCTCACTCTCGTCAAGAGAACCCTTGAGGAAATAAACTACAGGAAAAAATAACAACCGATAACAAATGATGACTCTTCGGCAGTGAGAACGCACGGCCCTGAGAGGGAAGTGATACAGAAAGGAACTCATGCACCTCTCCATATAACGACGACGATGGTGTAACGTGAATCTTTGTCGTGATTGATATGCACTCCATAGGTATAACCGCATCATTGCAGTTTGTTTCTTTCCTTATGTGTCGTATTTCTGTCCTGTTTTGTCCAGTGTTTCCTTGTTAGTTATGCCCTGTGGCAAAACGACGCAAAAAAAGGTCTAACATTTTTCTTTGGAGTGTACAGCGTGAATAGGTACCTACTGTTTCGCGTACAGCGAGTACTTTTTCGAATGGCTGCCGGTGAAGGGGTTAAACTTCAAAATGTTACGGTAGGCCTAACGTCCAGCGGCTACCAACCTTACGGTATGCAGAGTAGCGTCATTCTCATCGCACCTCGATCTGTGGGTAATGGCTGTCGACGTTCACCTCAGACACATAACGTTAGACCTATATACTTCGTGGCGTCACACGCCAGGGTCTCCTCCTTCTTCTGCTGCACGATCAACTTTTAGCGCAGAGGCCCTAACAAAATTTCGTAACAGCGGAGCATTTTAAATTGTCTATACTTCCACCACAATCATCATCATCTTCAGAAAATTTGGCTTTTCCTGCACTGTGTTTTCGCGTACGGACATTTTCAGTGAGAGTCCGAAAGCTTCGCCGTAAAAAACTGAGAGAAAAAGGTAAGGAGAAAAAAAAGGGAAGAAAAAGAACGAAGCAGCGGAAAATTTGGAGATGAGAAGCGCGGCATAAGGGTTCGAATAGGTTAACGGCAACATTGACGAAGAACAAGAGATACGAAGTAAAACCAACGTTTGTCCGCAGACAGAGAAAAGATGGGGTTGTAACTGAGGTCTCAGTCTAGGCACAACACTTGCTCTGCGGAAAAACGCACCACAGTCCCAAATGAGAAGCATTGTTTTTACTAACACAAAAGCGGTGATAATTATAGTTTAAAGCCTCTAGACCCCCTCTTAACCTCAAGCCCCCTAGGCTAGAGCTTAAGATCGCGTCGGAACGTTTAAGGTACAGCGCTGTACCGGGCACTAGACGGATCTTGCGGCGAGACAGGGTCTCGGCCGTCGTTTCTCGAGCGGTTTGTGTACGCTCGGAGAATAGGAGAGTTACATGAAGTTGAGGAGCTCGAGTGATTTGTGCGCACTCGGAGCTAGAATCTAGCTGAAGTTTGAAGTTTTTCCTTTTACTACTCATGTACCCAGTTATCCTACTGTAAATAGCTGTATATAAACTTCAGTTTCACGTAATCAACCTCAACGCCTCGAGTTCGTCAATTCGACCGCCATCACCAAGCTTTCAACACCACCGCCCTAACAGCCTCCTGCCAAATCAACCGGAGCCCGGACGATTGGATTCCTGATCGACACCAGGACTTCGGGGAAACGAACCACGTCCATCTTTACTAGGAGCAAACTTTATTAACAGTGAAGTCGAGTGGGATCGTGGTCGGGGTCCTCATTCCAGGACTGCGTTGGTGCGGCCTGCCGTCTTCGCCCTTTCAGCCAGGCAAAGCTGCTTACTCAGGTCTGAGCTGGCAAGCTCACTGTCCCACTGCTCGTGAGTTGAATTAGGGATTGGATCAAGGTCTGGGTTTGACTGGCAGGCCCAAACCATATGGTATAGCGTAGCTTGGCTGCCGCAGTATTTGCACAGGGGGTAGTATAACGTGGGGTGGACGCGTCCGCGGCGTGAGAACGGGGAACACTGTGTAATAGCACCCTATAGCCGCGCCATCTACACTCTGTTCCGTGAGTGGAAAACGCCCTCCGCCCCTCCAGCCACGTTGAGAATTTGTTGTACCGCATGACACGAAAGAACTGTTGGCGGGTAGAGGTAGAAAGCTTTGCTTTAAAAAAAGTATGGCAGGACATTTCCAGACTTACTACGAAGCTCTCAGCGCACCGTGTCTCCAATAGCTTCGTGGGCCCTCCCGTTTTCTATTAGTCCACAGTGTACCAAGAATCACCTAATAAAGTCCAATTTTAAGGTTATGGCCCCTGCAGCTTCGCTGCCAACGGTCTAGGCGCTATTCCGCCGTTTGGAACAATTTGAAAGGTCGATTTAAAGTCTATAGTGGGGTTTAGATTTAAAAACCAGTTTGGACTAAATTTATTTTCCTTTGCCTCTGTAAAGGACGTACAGCTAACGGCTGCTTTAGCGATGGACCTGCCGTAGAGTCTACCACCGCTAGTGTCGGTGCGCCCTTGCGGTGATAAAGGCGGCATCGGATTAAACCGTAAAAGTTCCCGGTTGATGTTGTTTGGCTCTGTCCTTTACTTATGCCTCACGGCGCATCCTATTTTGGATGAAGTCCATAGGTCTAGGCGTCGGTGACACTCTGATATCTTTCACAGGAGATGGAATTACGTTATGTGTGGTGCCATGTTTGTAGCACGAGGCCCACACACATCAGGATGAACCATCCTGATGGGGTGTGAGACAGTCTCGCTGTACAGTTCTTCTTGCTCCTGTAAGGTCAGAGAAGACATGATGTATTCTCTAGGTGCAGTAGGTTCGCATTTGAAGGTGGTTCAGGAAGGCCTAGCGCTCGCTTGTGTGCCGTGTGGATGAGGATATCAACCCATTTTCGATTTGTTTTGTGCAAGATGACAAAAGGCAATGCATATATGAGGCGTTAGATGACGATAGCGTGAATATTCTGAAGGCCTTTAGACTTCGAGACAACTCTGTACCTCTTTGAACCCCTGAAGGTGAGTAGGGTGGTTTGGTAGCCCCTTCCGGATACTTCCTGAAAGGCGTCGATATTCCGGCCATGCCATTTGCGCTCAGGTCCCACACCCCAATACAGTCAACTATAAGACGCTGGCACCTGGTGATGTGTCTATTCTCTGTGTTTTGCACATCAAAAGCTCCAACTTTTGTAAGAAGCATAATTAAGCACAGCGGCGCACTCGTGAACTGTGTGGATGGCGTTGGCTCTGTCCGAATTACCTATATTTAGGCACCCGAGAATCGAGCCATCCACAACAGGGCGATGCCATCTTCACAATGGAATGATGTAGGCGGGGTACACCGGAAAGAAGCATCGGGAGTTCTTCGCCTACGTTGATGAATGACGGCGGCGATATAAGGCTTCATGCTCACCGCCATTGCTAATCACCTAACCTAACGTAATTTAACCTGCCCTGTACACACTGTCGCGATGAACTTACCTAACGTAATTTAACCTGCCCTGTACACACTGTCGCGATGAACTTGTGTTAGGGACGTATCCTCTCTCTGTGCATCACGGTGTCGCCCCACCCCAACAAAGAGTTACAGCTATAAATGACAATCGGCCTCAGGTGAACTAACTTCAGGCCTGAAACTGGAGCGATGCGGAAATTATTTGTTCGTGTAAGATGCAGGATAAAAATTTTATGAGAGAAAATATCACTTTCTCGCACACTCAAAAACGACGCCAGGCACTTCTCGAGTCCGGGACAGGGCGAAATAGGCTGGTGTAGGGTAGCGTTGGTGCTACTTTAATTGGCGAAACGAATAATTTCCAGTTCACGAGAAATAGAGTTGATTTTATTACCGTGAAAATATTCACGCGACAGACAGGTGGTGAAGTTCGTGACTTAAAGCACCGATATTGCTTCCAGGAGCGACCCCAGCGTAGCCCGGCCGCAGTCCAAGCGAAGTCGACTTATAAGCAGCAGAGGTTGAGCACGAGGAAGGGCGATGGAGCCCTGCCTTCAGAAGGTCCGGTTTAGTCGGCCGCCCCGTCGGCGCTGTGCGCCACCTATACTCCTCGTGAACGAGATCACGAGGGCGGCGAACAACACCACCACGATCACGACGACGAGGAATCGGAGTATGGCTCCGGCGAGGCTGATCTCGCGAATCGGCTTGTCATCTTCCTTTACCATGGCCGGTGTTGAGACAGCACCACCTGCATCTGAATCGCCAGTGTCCGTTAGAACATACACGGTACGCCCAGCGCATAATGCCCGCAAGCTGTGTGCCGTTTACCAGAATTAAATAGTAGGAAAACAGGTAATTCCAACTATCGAAAGAAACACATCGTACACACCAGGTCGCGCAATACACTTCCGTTGTACAAACATATAATATACCTACAATATACATGAAAACTACACGAAAAGCAATACAGTTAAACCTGGATGTAAGGAAGCCTTATGTAATGAATTCCTGGACTTGAAGTTTTTCTATTCCCCATTGCCATCCCCCCATTGAGGCACGTGTGTTTGCGGCTTCTATGTAACGAATACGTGCGATGGTTAACCTTGACTTAACGAAGTGGATAAGCTGATCAGTAATCGCTTTTCTCAGTTTTAGTGAAACATCGGCCTAAGAACTGCACTGGTTAAGCGAATACTACCACTATACTGTATAGGGAGCCAGCAGCTATGAAAACGTCTAGAATCGCCTAAAAACGACTTTTGTCATAATGATGATGACTATGGTGATGATGGTGGTGGACGTGGTGTAATGGTAGTGCGGATGATTACGATGCTGATGATGGTGGTGGTGGTGGTGATTTTGGTGGTTGTGGGGATGATTACGATGATGATGGACGTAGTGCTGGTAGTGGTGGCGGTGGGGGTGGTGATGAATGCTCCGGAGAGAGCGGCTAGTCCCATCCCGTGGTTAACGCGGCAGCCACTCCTCGTTCTGCTTGCGTAGCGTGACACCACACCAGGTACTAAATGTACTTTTTTGGCCAGTACGGCAAAACACAGTCTACGTTTTAACGTGTCAGTGTGGTTTAGGTTCGGGATTTGTGGTGCTAATATGCCTGCCTGTCGGCGTCTAGTCGCCCGTCTCCACTGCTATCCGAGGTATAGGTTAGTCGGTCATGCGTTCTGCTGCCAGAAAACGGTGACGTTTTGTCTTTTCAAGACAAGCTCCCAATTATAAACGCGGTCTACGCCACGAGAGAGAAGAATGTCGCCACCCGCTACAGTATCCCCGCTAGCACCTTCTCAACAATTCGCGGCGCGTAAAAGAGCATTGCATTGCACCAAGATGGCAAGCTGGGCGAGTTGGTGTTGGTTGATGGTGATAGAAAATAGCCAGCGCAAGAAAGTTCACGAAATGGCGCCCTTTCAGCATACGGCAAAAGTGATACCTAAGTTTCGTTTGTGAATACAGGAGTAAGTGACCTTGATTCCTTGGAGTGCAGTTTAGTCCCCAAGCTTGGGCGAAAGCAGCAGGCGCAACTCGCGCAGTTTTTCACTATGAAATAAACCCTTCAAGGGTTACTTCACGTTCACTGATGTCTAGCATTGTGGTTTTGTTCCTGCTTCATTCACGAGAGCCTTAACTCGGAACCTGCATATAACGAAAAATTGCGAACTTTTTTTTCAACTGCGTTACATCCAGGTTTAACGGTATGCATACAATGTACAATACAATATACATACAATACAACGCAGGTGTACAAACGTATTGTAAACCCGACGCCTCGCAATATTTTTGCCCCATAACCCTCACCGCTAGCCTCACGGTAGAGGGAATGCGCGCTCGCCATCACGTACCTGCGCGAGTAGTGAAGCCATATACCGGGCTACAGTCAAACCTCGATATGACGAAGTTGACAAAAATTGGCATTTTTTGTTACGTCCAGGTATTCGTTACAGGCAGGTTTACAGTTAAATCTCTCGGGAAGGAAGCCGAAACAAAACCGTATTCTAGACATCAGTGATACTGAACTCACCCTTGCTCAAGGATACATTTCACACTGAAAAAAACTGCACGATTTGCGCCTGCTGATACTACACGGCCCCCGTATTCACAAACGTAACTTAAGGATCAGTTCTGCTTTTTGATACTTTTTGTTATCATAACGCGTTTCACGAACGAAAGTGATGCTGAAAAACCACCTCTTCGCAAAATTGATGCTCTTTTCGCACTCAAAATTGTTGAGGGGGTGATAGCTGGGACACTGTACCGTGCGGTAACGTTCTTCGTTCTTACCGGCGGGTATGGCCTCTAGAATATCGAGTTTGGCTTAAAAAGGCAAAACTTTCCTTTTTCTTCCAGCAGAACACATCTCTGAAGAACCGACACCACAGATATCAGTGGAGAGGCGCGACTACACGCCGACACGCAGGCCAATCACCTAACCGACACCACACTCACAAAAGAGGACGCGCGGGGGATTGCGGTGCGAACAAAATTTGTTAAAGTGGTGCATTTCCGAAGTCATTTTTTTTAGAAAAAGAGAAAAAAGAATGGCTCATCAGCGTAGACAATTCGTTACATCATGGTTAACCGTCCCAACTTCTTCGTTACACAGAGATCGCAAACATATGAGCTTCAATACAGATGGAAATGGCGAAATGAAAAAACTTCGTTAAATCCAGGAATTCGTTACATAGAGGTTCTTTACATCCAGGTTTAACTGTATACGAGAAGCGAAAGCAGGCGCCTACCTGAACGGCGGCACACACCTAAACAGCGGAACACACATGCGGAGAATGACACGTTTCCGCACGTATTTTTTCTCTCCACAATCAGGTCCGGCAGTTGCCAGGAGCAGGCACGAAGGCTGCAGGGCCGGTTTGGGAGAGGGTAAAATTGTGTGTTGAAACGCGTCGTTCTCCGCACATGAGTTTCCTTCTTAAGGCAGCCACCTAGCTGCTCCTAGTCTGGAACTCATCTAATAAACGCTCATTATTGCCACTTCTCTACCTCCTAACGACTCATTTTGAACATTTTCGAAACGTCACCAACACTGACGACGCACCGCTCGTGTTTAAATTTCCGGTCATCAAAAAAGTCGCAGTACAATCGTCAAAACTGTTGACAATAACAAAACACGAGGTGCCTGCCTACGCACAGAGTGGCAGCTCAGGATGGCTACAGCCCGCATCTTTGGCGCTGGTTATCGGCACTAACGATTCTGCCCTACTGCGGTGCTTCAGGCGCATGCGCGCAGCCTGGCTTAGCAGCCCGAGCACTATTGTAAGTTTCCGCTCTGTGCATACGCTGGCACCTTGTTCTTTACTGTTGTTAACAGTTTTGACGACTCTGCAGCTAGAACCGACACCGATTGTAACCAAACTGAAATAGGCACGCACGGTTCCTGAAACTGAGTCATCGCTTGAGAAGACAATGACGTGACAGTGAAACTCCTTGTTACAAAACCTTGCCGCAAGACGTGCCCATGGCTATAGAACTTTTAGAGCATTATACTCAGTGCGGCCGCGTTTAAAAGCCGGTGCCACAAGAGGAAATAAGAAGCAGTTGCAGCCGTTTTCACAGAAAACTCCAACGCTAATCATCCGTAAACGACCGCGTTAGAAGTACCGATCCTTCAACCCAAGCAAATATATAAATTGCCATCATTCTCAATTCTACTTGTCTCGCGAACCACGCCGATGATAACTGTGCGGTCCACTGCTTCGTCGTTCTCCTTGGTTCTTAATGAACTAAAGCCAATATCCTTGGGTAAGTAAAAAAGAGATGGTACCTAATTGTTCATTGCTATCAACACGAGCGCGAATTGGGACGGGTGGCTTCCCTAACAGAACCCCGGATTAAGCAAGTTCCACTTCATATACTTTTAGGAATTAAATAATGTAGCGGAAGGACAACATGCTATCGTCTCTCTCACTATGCTCTATGCTGAACTGGTACATTGAAGAAGAAACCAGACCAATGTATATATATATATATATATATATATATATATATATATATATATATATATATATATATATATATATATATATATATACAGTAAAAGCTCGTTAACTCGACACCCGTTAATTCGGAAATTCGGATACTTCGGACAGCTGTGTTGGTCCCGGCCAAAGCGCATGTTAGTCCATGGGACCAAACCATCGTTAATTCGGCAGAGTTCGGCCCCGCACCGCTTAATTCGGACAAATGCCTGACAGCTGCCGCTACACAAAAGTGTGGTAGATTAGCAGCGCTGGCACCACTGGAATGAACCTGAAACCTGAGAGGCATCGCCATCGTCATCAACTAGTGGGGGCGATCGCAGCGTCACCGAACATCTGTGTCTTCTTTCTTCGCTCCACTGCGTTTGCATGCCACCACCATCGTGCGCTGCAGTGATGGCAACGTGGGCAAAGCGGAAGACGTACGAAGCCAAGAACTTGGGGACTAAAGTGGAAATTTTGAAGAAATTGTTATGAAGAAATTAATAATGATGTAACGGGCACCCAGGAAGACCACGATTCTGACGAGTAGTCATGCGAGGAGGTGCAGCCGCGACCTCATCGCACCTCACGAGAAGTCTTGGAGGCGCTTTTGATGTACGCGGACATTTGCCTGAGCAGTTCCGACAGTTTGCGTGCTGTTGGCCATTTGAAATAGTTAAGACAAATTGTAATGTCAGCCGGAATCTGCGCGAAAAAGCAGACGACTATTACAAAATACTTCAGCAAATAAAGGTATGCTTCTCCAACGTGATTTTAATGTTGTTTTTCCTGTTCATTCATTAATTCGGCATTCGGATAATTCGGATAATTCGGACATATATATTATATATATATATATATAGAAATAAGGGTTGGCAGTCGAGAAAACCTCGGAAAGCAAAGGGGAGGATGTGGTAGATCATTGAAACAGATTAAGAATTTGGAAAGAAAGAAAGAAAGTGAAGAAAAAATGCCCGCCAGGTGGGATCCGAACCCACGACCTCCAGAATACCGGTCTGGTGCGACCTCCAGACCGGTATCTGGTGCGACCCACGACCTCCAGACCGGTATTCTGGAGGTCGTGGGTTCGGATCCCACCTGGCGGGCATTTTTTCTTCACTTTCTTTCTTTCTTTCCAAATTCTTAATCTGTTTCAATGATCTACCACATCCTCCCCTTTGCTTTCCGAGGTTTTCTCGACTGCCAACCCTTATTTCTGTGTTATTTTCAACGAGCCCCTCATTTCCTATTCTGATTCGCATATATATATATATATATATATATATATATATATACATCAGAAAAATAAAGCAACGGGACCAATAAAGTGTTCCGAATTATCGCATCCTGTGCCAGGGTCCCACATTAGTAAGTCGGCTAGTGAAGCCACCAGGCTATGATAAACTGATTGGACTTCAGATCTCGCAAAACACAAAAAAACAGCCAGCCGAGTCTAGTAAAAAGAGCACAGTTACTTACCAACGGCAGGTGCGGCTGAAAAAAGGAGGCCATTTCCTTCGTCAGTGCTCACGTTTTCTTCATACGCTTCTTTTTTACATGATATAAAACGTTTTCTGCCAAGGGGCAGAAGCATATTTCACTTGTGGGCAGAATAAAAGATTAGTTTATACATAGCGTGTGCTCGTGTGTGTGCATGTCCCCGTGCACATACACACCTTCGCGCTTGTTTATGCGTGTCTTTTCGCTCATGCGCAACTTGTGTTGCCAGGCGTGGAAGCGCGACTTTTGACCCTGCTCTTTCTACTGCCACGAGGACACGGGTTCAATTCCCGACCGCGGCGGCCGCTTTTCTGATGTAGGTAAAAAGCAAAAGCGCCCGTGTGTACGAGATTTTGGCGCACGTTAAAGACCCCCAGGTGGCCAAAATTAATCCGGAGCACTCCACTATCGCACCCCTCAGCACCTGCGTTGCGTCGGCGCGTTAAACCGTACAATCAATCAATCAATCAATCAATCAATCATATCTTTTCCACTGCTCTTGGGGCAAGAATGGGCGTCATCATGTTTCATATGAAGGTGGGCCACTCAGATGTACAGCGAGACGTACGAATAATTTGCAGAATCTTGCAGCCAGTGTTGTCAATCATTCCTAGAATTTGAACCTTTCTTCACACGGTGATAAGCGGTTGCGTTCATCTTAGTCTTATCTTCAGTCCTCC
This sequence comes from Haemaphysalis longicornis, assembly GCA_013339765.2. Classification (NCBI taxonomy): domain Eukaryota; kingdom Metazoa; phylum Arthropoda; class Arachnida; order Ixodida; family Ixodidae; genus Haemaphysalis; species Haemaphysalis longicornis. The sequence goes on along the minus strand of CM023455.1, from coordinate 87,871,205 downwards.
GGGTGGGTTCCCATTTGCTGCTTACACCACGTCGCCCGGTTGCGCTAAAAAAGCGCACACATTTTCAGTAAAGGCACCGAATGTTTAGCAGATTGGCCAACACCAGAGAATGTACCGTCTTTAATCCTGCTCTAAACCGGCGCTCAGAGAATATAATTCGCCGTTGAAATTTAAGCCCAAATCAAGAATACCTTGTATCTCTATACGGTACAAAACATGCAGTCTTGTATAAACACGGCTACTCATTTCTCCGCAAGCCTTGTTTCATGAGTGGCGATTCCAGTCGCAATGAATCGGGAAAGCAAAAATGCTGTCCTTAACACGGCACCTTAAATCTTAACACGGTATCTCAGTCTTCGCCATCTCGCCCATGGAGTTGGCTCGAAATACAGAGGCTGCTTTCGACAGTAGTCTTAGCTGGTAGCGAAAACAAAACATGACAAAAGGAGAAAGGGAGGAGGAAGGCGCGTGGGTAAGCAAGGAAGGAAGGAAGTAACAACTAAAGGAAGTAGGGAGGACGGAAGAGAAGTAAGGAAGCAACAAAGACAGAAATAAATGGCGGCCGTCTCGCTAAACTAAATGTTAGTGCAAGAGCAGGAGGAAGACTGCCCCTAGAATATTTTCTTCGTTATCTTGCTTTTCATATACAGTACACTGTATAAAAAACTTCATATTTTTGTGCGTAAACACCCTAAATACCATTTCATGAAACTCTAAGTCCCAGAAGGTGAATCTAGCTGGTAGTTTTTCAGAAAGCAAGCAAACTACTGGAAGTTTAGGCACAGCATTCACCAAGTTGATTTCGAAACAAAGAGTCGCTGTGCACAACAAAATGCGTCACTTCTTTTTGTGTGAGTCCTTGCAACTGCATCTTCACGGAAGCTAGAGGCCTCAACTTCACGGGTGCTTACGAGACACCGAATTTAGAAGACGGCAACGCGGTAATGAAGCGCGAATAGCACCACGATGGCACGAACGAGACGGCAGGAGCTGAACCCTGTAACCTCGTCGTCTTAAATCGAGAGCGAACAACTAAAACAAGAACTGCGATGTTGCATGCGTTGCACTAACATGGCTGACCACTAACGAGACGAGGCTAACGAGGCCAGCGCGAATTTAAAAAAACATAGAGGATGAAAACAAAAAACGAAAACGATACAGCCGGAACCGTAAAAAGCAGATTCTCATGCCAATGGGTTTCACAATAAGTTCTATTTCTGGTTCAGTTTACACGGTGACGCGAAAATTTTAGTTCCCATTACCGAGAGATTTTTAACGTTATCTGAATACAAAACCAACCAACCTACAGGCTATTGTTCCGTTAAAGCGGCAATTCCGTTTTAAGCGATTTCCGTTTATCTAGATTCCACTGTATTTTCTAATGAATTTTTAAATGCTATACTCGGGTCTCCTTCGTTTGTGACGTACCTTTAGAGCGCACACACTTTCGATTTGAATCGCTTCCGCTAGTTTGTAGCCACCTTTTCAGGGTCAGCAGATGCGCGTTCACCTTTGTCGATATCGTTGATACTTGCCAAAGTATGCGGCCCGTTCATTCTCTTAAACGAACAATAGCGAGCCGATAAAGGCGATAGAGGCGTAATCCGGCCAAACATCAGGAGATAAGGCCAGGATAGCCGGGCCTTGGCTGTACATACGCTAAGCTCCTCTGCACACTCACATCCTCATAGCATAGTGGCGCACACAGCAGCCATCGTGCTTAGCATGCTCTATGCCCCTGGGCATGGATTAGCAGCGGTCTTTTGTGCTCACGCGGCATTCTTTCGCTCTCTTGCCTTGGTTCACGGGCTCCAGGCTCTTACGAAACAACGTATGAGGTTTAAAGGTGCCATGCAGACAAAACACAAGTTTTATATATTCGAAAGATGGGCTCGTTAGAATCATTCTGATACCATTTTTAACGTCAGATAACCTATACAATTAGGAAAAAAGGGAATGTCCATGCGACCCGCTAGCACATTTCCCGCAACAGAAACTACGACGTCCTATGTGGTCACCTGTGCAATTGGCTGAGGCCGGCAAAAGCAAACACGAATTAGTCAGGGCTTATAAGCTGGCGAACGAGCTATTTGTGAGTACATTAAGGGCACCTTCTTTTTATATCAGTAAGAATGGTTGGGTAAACAGTGGAAGTTACGGAAGTACACGGAAACATAGAAGTACCGATGCGTACTGCTCTTCTGGGTACTGCGCGCAATACGCTTGTTTTAGCTGCAGAGCACTGCGGCGCTTTTCGGGTTGTCTCAGACGACACTGCCGATTGGCGTAAGCCGCGGTGTCTTACGTGATCATATTTGTCGAGCGAACACCATGTTTCGCGAAACGGTTATTTTCTACCCTAACAAAAACAACCCAGGTACAAATACGGTCAAAAGCAAAGCAAAGGCAGAAAACGGCACTTCTCCGTATGCTGGCGCCATCTAGGTCGACTGGCGGTAAACGACACCCCGTTATCGGTTGCAGAGCGGTTCTTCCGATGCCATTTCAGACGTCCCCAAAACACACTATTTGGCGGGAGAATCAAACTTTTAACTGAAATGGATTACTTTCTCTGTACGAAAGAATTGTTTGCTTTCGGACCATCACTGAGGGCACTATAAAACACGAAATCTTTCGAATACAACCAACTTGTATTTTGTATGCGTGGCCCCATTAATGAGGTAGGGCATCAAGCGTTCTCACAGTCAAAGGAAGGAAGGAAGGAAGGAAGAAAGGAAGGAAGGAACGAAGGAACGAAGGAACGAACGAACGAAGGAACGAAGGAAACAAGGATGCTCTTGCTCAGAAGACATGATTGACCAGCGGCTATTTTAGGAGCGTCTAACGCTTTCGGTCTAGGCATTCTCTACTAGTGTAAGCCGCCCTTCAGTAACAGCATCTACAACTTTCGTGCACAACTGCACTGCACTTCATCGCTGCAAGAGTTGTTCCCGTGACCGGAAGCGGGTGTAACCTCACAATCAAAAGACACAACCCTTCAGTGATGCTATTAGTGACATAGCAGCGCGCGGCAATGTTCGCACTTATGTTTGTGGATTTTATGTCTCCTGCAAATAAATTGCATCAGCCTCTTGGTCCCTAACCTGCAGATTCATGCTGCACTGGTCTTGCACCGTCTGCGGCGTTTTATTGCTGCAGTTGCTTACCCCTAACCGCTCGTGGTCATTTGACGGGCTTCATCATGTCGAGTAGAGCATACGGACAGCGGCACCCCAGGTAACAGGATTTGCATCAACCGATATTGTTTGATTTGCTCTATCTTCCAGTGGTCATGATGACATAATACAAGATTAGTCCGTTTTAAACACTGCTTTGTCTCTACAACAATGAAACCAATTTTATGGCAAGCTTCCAGAAAAACTATCGTATTATAGTGGGATTTATTGGCAGGGATGTTTCCAAAGGTTGCAGCAATTCCTAACTGTCCAAGCGCATCCAAGCGAGCTCTCGAATCTAGGAGCCGGACTTGCGCACAGCACTCTCGATGGGGCTGTCTAGTCAAGGTCCAAACGCATACCCAGTTGCGGTGGATTGTCCCGGATCCAAATACATAGCCACTTGGGGTGGATTGTCCAAACACCACGCATATACGTAGTCTGTGCCTTGAGAGACGTACGGCGCATGCCCATTTAAGGAAGTCCTTGCTGCCCGTACATCTTCATTACAGTATTAACGAAAACGGTTGAACCTACGGCTACTCCCGAGCCACCTTTCGGCGATTTCTCGATGGCGTGACATAATCTTGCTTGTGCGACTGGCGATCGCCGACGAAAGCCAGCGCCACAAACACGACTGAACTATTGTAGCGACGACTCTAGTTCCGTTTGAGCATATCACTTGAACGCTAACGTGAACTCTAACACACTGAAAACTATGTTTTAATTGCAAAATGGCGTACTGAAGGGTTTTTTGGTGCATTATATCGTTTAAAAACACCGCGGAAGACGGGACAAAGGAACAAACAACACACGCGCTGACGAACAACTGTGCGCATTTTAATTCTCAGGAAAATATACATAAAACACGTTACGTTGACTGCATGAGAAACATCGTTTATGAGATTCCGTTGTCGTGCAAACGTTCCTACATAGGACAAACAGGCCGATACCTGAATGAACGTTTGAGGGAGCACGCGAGCAGTCAGGTCATCGACAGGCGGCACGTACCTGCCGCAGTGGCTCAATGGCTAAGGCGTTGTGCTGCTGAGCACGAGGTCGCGGGCTCGATTCCCGCCCGCGGCGGCCGTTTGTCTGATGGAGGCGAAGAGCAACAACGCCCGTTTGTACGAGATTTCGGCGCACGTTGAATATCCCCAGGTGGTCAACTACGGCGCGCCTCATCGCCTGAGTTGCGTCGGCGCGATAAACCCTACGATTAATCAATCAAATCAGGCGGCACGTTGTCAGCGCACTGCGCCTCCTGCTGCTGCACCCTCCGCATCAGAGAATGCGTAAACGTCACCACTTACCGTGGGCGAAGGGAAAGGGAGATCTACGAAGCCTTCCGAATCACCAGTAAAGGAAGTGTCTGCACTACTGAACCGTCCTTGTCCCTGCTACATAAGGAGATCGCATACCTAACATGACTAGTCGTCTAGAAATCATCACGCAGCAAACTGTTATTGTCATACCAACTAATCTTGTCATCACTTTTTTACGTGAAAAGTTTATTTCGTTTTTTTTTCGGGGGGTTTTTTCCCACTTTTTTTTCATTTCTTGTTGCGTTCCTTTCGCTTTTTTTGTATATTTTCCTGCGAATTAAAATGTGCACAGCTGTTCGTCAGCACTTGCGTCTTTTGTTCCTTTGCCCCGTCTTCCGCGCTGTTTTTAAAAGATACGTTTTAATGTTTGCCCATAGTACGTCACCCGTGCCCCCCTTACGTCACTGTAGTGAGTAACTTTCAATGCTTCAATACTTCCTGGGGTTCTTTTTTGGCTAAAAATCATCTTTAGTGAGTTGCATAAGGTTAGTTCTTCCAAACTGAACAAAGTTATATTTTGTCTCCACGGCTCTTTGCAACGTTAATTGTTAAGTTAGCTTTACCGTGCGACGTTCTTTTTTACAAACCTTAACGAAGCATTACCACGCGATTCTGAGTTCTCCAGCTTTTGACCACTGTTCAGTGCTGCTGACTGGAACAGCGAAGGCTATCGTAAATCTTTGATGGTACAACCTGTACGTTCACGTATGCCTCACATGCGGATCAAGTGCGTTGAAATAACCGTAAAAAAATGTATCCTACCAAATGCAGCAGCCCTCTAAAAACCAAGATTTCACAAAAGCCTCACACAACAGTGGCATTCCTGTTACGCCACACTTCCAAACAAACCAGACAAAACTTGACGAAACTACACACATCTGGCCCTTTTTTTTTCACTATACAGTTGAACCTCGTTATAACGAACACTGACATAGGGAAGTATCGGCTAGAGCGAACAAAAAACAGACTTTGGTTAGTCACGCTTTATTTCAATTACGCTTATGCTTTTATAATAAAACGGAAACCGTGAGAGCTGCGCGATATCGGATATAACGAAGAAATATAGGACCACGAGGCTGAGAAGCTAATTGGAAAAACCCATGTAGTCCTAAACCGCAGACGTGTAAAGGCCCTTTTGTTCGTGAACACTAGAAAGCTTCATCCTGATCAGTGCCGTGAGTATCCACCAGACAAACATGACATCCTTCATCAAATAAATAAGAACGCAGTCCTGCTTTGTCAAGTGAACTCTGTTCTGTTGTAAGTTTACGTACTCATGCTCCGGTTAATTGAGCTCGAAACGCAGCCAGGAGAAAGGTAAGGGTTACCTTTTGAATAGTGCGTTCGAATGATCAATGAATGCATTTTCGTATCAAGTATTTTTGCGTAAGCCAGATTGTCGATTTGTTATAGCCGGCTTTTACCTCTACTGTTATAACGAATATCGGTTATAACGAACTAATTTGCTGTCCCGATACTACTTCGTCATAACGACTTTCGACTCCACTGTGATTCAGCACAACCTGCATCTCTATTCTGCTTCAAGCTGCCCACCAAACGGAGCTCACACTGCGGGGATATTGAGTGGACGCAGTGTTGACCTTACCCGCCGGCTGTGGCTCGTCGCGAGGCAGGCGCTCCGGGCCAGAAGGGCCGCTGTAGTCCGAGGGCTTGATCTCGCAGGTGGCAGGCAGCGGCGGAACTTGGGGGCCCGACTCTGTCGCCTCTGTCACGTTTGTGGCAATGCGGGAGAGCTCGATCACTTTGTACTTATTGTCGGAGATCTTCGAGGCATCCTTTTTGCCTGGCTCTTCTGAGTCCGTCCCGTGTGTGGTAGCGGGTGAGAGCTGGGAGCCTTTGTGATGATCCTCGACCGACATTTTTGAAGCAGCCTCTCCGCTCAGCTCTTCTTCCTCATCATTGATAGTGATGATGATGGGTACTATGGCCTGTGTTCAGTTGGTTCGTCCCTCGGAGAAAGTGGCCTGTTGCTTATTGTACAGAAAGAAGACGAGGCTCCTGGAACATACCGCACCAGAATCATTATCATTGTGAAAAACAGTCAGTCATCGCCATTGAAGAGACGTTCCATCAGGGCGTCTGACGGCTCCGTTCACTGGCGGCTCAACCGCAACGAGGTGGTCGCTCCGCAACATGGCCCAAACCCTTTGAAGTAATCTGGAAAGAAGCTATTTGTTAATTTAGGCAGTCAGTGAGCCGTCTGCTTCTCGTAGATCGAGTTTGGGGTTCGGAGGCTAAAGCCTTCGTCCTGGGTTCGATGTGTGGACACCAAATATTTAGGCGAGGATGCTTAGACAAACCTGAACACATATCCATTACTGTTGCTTCGCTCCTCCTTCGCTGGCTAGAGTGGCAGCTGTACCCTCCCATTTTTTCTGGAAAGGCCTTCGTCCTGCACTTGACAAATAATATAACGCAATGCTTCTGCTGCTGATATACACGAAACACTCTATATGTATATATATAGACAGAAATAGGGTTTAGCAGTCTAGATTGCCATCGAAAGCAAAGGGGAGAATGCGGTAGGCGATTAATTATCGTTGAAACCTATGCAGGTTTTTGAAAGACAGAAAGAAAGCCGCTCACCGAGTGGCGCTGGCTACCACACCCAAGCGCAGGAAACCTTGACATAAATACCCGAGAAAGCGGGGGAAGGGGGGGGCGGGGGGGGGAACACTCTGCCGTTAGCGTAGTGGTGGCCCTCGCACCAGACACCAGACGTGTATTCTGGAGGTGGTGGGTTCGTATCCCACCCGGTGGGCATTTTTTCTTCACTCTCTTTGTCTTTCAAAAATCTGCACCTGTTTCAACAATAAGTGACATACCGCATTGTCCTCTTTACTTTACTTTCCTTGGCCACCTTGACTGCCAACTGCCAACCCTTATTTCTGTATTAACTCAACGAGCCCCTCAGTTTATATATGTATATATATATATATAAATATAAAAACTACAATTGCGCTCCTCGGTGACTTTATTTCCAACGTTTCCCCCTGCGACAGGTCTTCCTCAGGAGTGAACGCTTTGGGCAAACATCGTAGGGACTTAGGGTTTGGGCGGCGCCCCGAAACATCTACGTCGTTACGACTATATATATATATATATAGGCGAGGGTTCGGTTTGCGTGCGGTCTCTCTAGTCAAGAGAACCCTTGAGGAAATAAACTAGAGGGAAAAAATGACAAACATGATAACTGTACAGCAGTTAGAAGATACACAAAGGAAATCATGCAGCGCTCCGTCTTACTTCGACGATGTCTAACGTGAAGCATTGTCGCAATGGATATGCACTCCATATGTGTAGCATTTTAATTGGGAATGTACGGCATTACTCGCGGCCTGCTGCTTCGCGTACAGTACTTTTTCGAGTGGCTGCCGGACCAATGTTTGAAAACTCAAAATGTGATGGTAGGCCTAGCGTCTTGCGGCTAACCATCATGCGGTATGCAGAGCACCGTCACTCTCATCGCACGTCGATCAGTTAGGTAACGGCTGTCGACGTTCACCTCAAAACATAACGCCAGGCTATATACGTCGCGGCGTCGCACGCCTGCGTCTCGTGCTCCCTCTGCTGCACATCGACTTTTAGAGGAGGGGCTCTAACGAAATTTCGCAAAGCGAAGCGTTTTAATTCTTCTATACTTCCACCACAATCATCATGATCTTCAGAAAATTTGGCTTTCCTGCACTGTGTTTTCGCGTACGGACATTTTCAGTGAGCAGCCGAAAGCTTCGCTTTAAAAAAGCAGCGGAGAGAAAAAAAAAGTTAAGGAGAGAAAAAAATGGGAGGAAAAGAACTCGTAGAAGTTCGAGATGTGAAGAGGGGACAAGGATTTGAATCGGTTAACTGCCGACATTGATGAAAAGGGAGAGGACAAAATACAACCAACTTTTGTCCGCATACAAAAAAAAGAGGGGGTCGCAACTACGGTCTCAGTCTAGGCCAACACTTGCTGCGAGCACAAACGCATCACAGCCCGCAAAGAGAAGCATTGTTTTCACCACGAAAGCGGTGATAATTCTAGTTTAAAAGCCTCTCCCAAAGCCCGCGACGTCGTGGAAGAGAAAATTGTGATCCGGTAAGGTGATTGTTCTTTTTTTTCTTTTAGACCGACTGAGTGGCTCGCCGGGTGGTGCTTGCTACACATTCAAAACTTTGTTGCTCAGCGGTTTCAATGCTTGTTTCGGGTCGGGGCCTGATTTTGAGTGAGGACATAAGTGCCGTTCTTTGGTGTCATATTTATGTTTGCGCTTTTTCGGCCTGTTCTGAGTGCAATGTGCGTTCTTCTTATCCATTTGGTGTTATATCCTAACATGCAGTGACAGGATAAAAAAAATCCCGCGTCATCTCCACTAGCGTATAACTTGGGGAGCGGCGAAGCATGCCTTGCATAAGTGTATTCTTGTCGCCTTGGAATTTTTGCCCACCGAGGTAAAATGGTTGGGGGCAAAGGTTTGCTGCAAGTCTTGTGTCTTTGAAGCACGAAGACACAAGTCCTAGCGCTGGCGTTGGAAAACGAGGGTCCCGGTGTGTCCTTTTAGTGCGCGTTTTTTTCACGGAGATGAAACGTTCTAGCCCGAGGCATTGAAAAACGAGTGTTCCGGTGTTTTAATACCGTGAAGACATGATACCACGACGACATGAGACGCCGACAGCAAGAGTCCCTCAGGGAATTCACCCCTAAAACAACATCCCGGTTAACCGTCTAGTGGGCTAATACGAATCCGTTGCCGTGCGTCGGCGCTTCCATCCTCGTCTTGCCGCCCCATAAACTAGCGTTTCGAATTTTCTGTTCATGGTATCCAAAACGGGCGCCTCCTCTAGTAAAAAACAAACGTCTCGTGAGTGAACAGTGTCATTTGTACGTCATTGCATCGCTTCCCTCTTTAACCCCCCCCCCCCTCCTTTGTCTTGCACTGTCGGAGTGTGTTAGGACATAACAGGGGTGCAATTTGGCGGTCTTTCTTCTGACGCCTTTGCTTCCGCTTTCACGCCTTCCGTGTTATTAGTGTATCTTTCCTTTTCTTTGCACTGCCGCTGACGAAAGATGGACCACTATTCGTCCTCTCCGAACTCAACGCTCCGTCTGTTTCTGTAAAGTTATACTGGGCTTCACTGTTGGCGGGCAATCCGCTTCACAGCTCGCTGCTAACTTAAGCGCGCTGTTTACTCTCCCATCATGACGCTATAGTATTCTAGAAGAACACTATATCCACGCACACTTTCAATGGAGTGGCTATTCCGCCTGAAAAAGAACTCAAACTATAATTACCCCTGGGTTGCTTGGTAAAATCAAGGCTTCTCCTCACTGCGGGCTGTAATGCGTCCGTCCTCGCAGAAGGTGTTGTGCCTAAACTGATACCTTATTTACAACCCCCCTCCATTCCCTGCGGTGGATTTAAGTTGGGTATACTTGGTCCTCTTCCTCTTCATCAACGTCGCAGTTAATCCGACCAAAAGCCTTGTGCCCGCTTTTCATCTCCCACTCTCCCCTGTTTCCTTCTTTTCCCAAACCTTTTTCTTCTCTCTACTCAACTTTTTTTCTCGGCTTAGTTCTTTTAAAGCAAAGCTTTGCTACTTTCATCCAGCGCTTTCGCGAAGGATGCGCAAGTTAACCTTTTGACCGGAGACATACCCATGCAAGCGCATCGCGTGATTCGCCGGGCCCGCTGTCCGCACTCCGCACAAGGCCCCGTTTTAAGTCGTTCTGCTCACGTAGCGGTGGCGGCTGCGGCGGCAGCGGACGCTCCAAGCCGACCAGGCCCGCAGCCTCCCACGCATGTGCCGCTCGGGTCGTCTCGGGCTATGTGACTCATCTTGCGCCGCGTTCGCCGTGAAAGAGGAACGCCGCGTTCGTCAAAAATGAAAGCGAGGCCGGGCCTCCTTTTGAGAGCCTTGCACGGGACCGAACGGCTTTGAGCCGTGGTCGGCAATACAGTTACATCAAAGGTTAACCAAGCGAATCAAAGACTCAACCAGACTAAGCCAAGCTTTGCCTTGCATATCCAAGGTTAGCTGAGGTAATCCGCAACAATTTTTTTATCCCTCTCAGCCACCTTGCGTTGAAACTGTCGTATAGCATCCAATTTTACTTTTTCCCTTTGGTTTATTTTCCTTCATGGTTCCTTGACGGGAGTGAGAAGGAACGAAAGCATTTGCATGCAACATGCTTATAAAATTTTTGCAACCAGGGTAGAAACACTCCTTATGAAGACAGTTTGAATTACTTGACCGCAGAGTTCATTTCTCACCTATATATTCCATCCTTGCTTCAGGAGCACGGCGGATTTTTGTCGGCTCCCATTTTCGCTAATTTATCCCTGCATCACAAAAGGAAGACTTACCTCATTAGGCACTTCAAAATACTGTCAGAACCACGCACGCGTGTGCGTGCATGCGTGCGTGCAAGCACGTGCGTGCATGTGTGTGTGCGCGTGCGTGCGTGCACGTGCGCGTGTGTGTGTGTGTGTGTGTGTGTGTTTGTGTGTGTGCGTGTGCGTGTGCGTATATGTGTGTGTGTTCGTGCGTGCGCGTGCGTGCGTGTGTGCATGTGTGCGTGTGTGCGTGTGTGTGCGCGCGCGTGCGCGTGTAAGTTGTAAAATTGCACGGAGGATGCTGACGCTTGTTGCAAAACCTCCGCAACCTACCACTACTCCAAAACACACGATGTTGTTTGAAACTTTCAAACTGCAACAGTGGTCCAACGAATGGCGAGATTTTAAGCACGTATGTCGAGAGGACCTAAACATGCTGACGCAAAATAAAGATATCCGTCACTTCTTGACCATTAAAGAACGTTACTGGGAAAGCAGCACCAGATCGAAACCAGTCTTTGATCTGGGGGCCAAGCCGGAAACGCACAGGTCACAAAACAATTAATTCACAAGCTTACGTCCTGAGTGATGCTGAAACCTTTTATGCGGGAAAGCTAGAGAAAACACCTTTCTTTCGTACTGATTTTGTCACATTTAGGTGTATTCTTCATTCGAGAAGGCTGGCCCACGCAAAGGGTGTACGTATTCTACGCACTTTTAATTGTTCTCTCAATACAAACGCAATTACGCCCATTTCAACGGCTGAGAAGTTTTGTCTCTGTCCCGTCTACTCGACGGACCTTGTCACCTTGCGTTGGAAACGATTTCCCCAACGCAATCATAGAAGATTTGACGATGGTGGAGAAATTCGCTGCCTGCTTGTTCGCTTGGTTGGCTGTGTTCTTCTGCTCTCTAACTCTAAAAGCGCTGTACTGGCAAGGAGGGCAACGTGTGCTATCTAACTGTGTAAAGACATTGTACGCGAGCCCTTTCGCAGTTACAGACGCTGAGGCCAGCAGATTCGCCCAATGCACCATTGAATGCTATGCAATTAAACGAGCCACAAAATGCAACTTTACAGTAGAGGTACACTACAAAACAAAGCCTTACAAGACATGCTGGAGAACGGGGCAGTCACCGCAACGAAAGGATGATGGACGACATACATCCCTGTGACAAATGTCATACGGCAAAAGTGCCAGAAGTTCAGAACTGGAAGTGGGGCCGAAAAAAGGTACACTTGTCACAGGTTTATCAGGCAGAATCACTCAGCCTGTGTGGCAAAAGTTGGAGGTGGAGATCCTAGTAGATTCAGGCTATGTGAGTCACATTAGGGAAAAGCTGTGGCAATTTGAGGGGGCCTTGAAGACTAAATGTGTTTGTTTCGTTCAAAAGATTGTCTCATTTATAACACCGACACCTATTTTAGAGTGAAAATCACTCAAACAAGCTACATAAGGCGAAAAACAAAAAACAGACAGGAACTCACCAGCTGCTCTCTGCACTTGACTTATTATGACGTATTACTCACAACTTCTTGAGATCGGTGGCGGCAGACGAAATCCAACACAAATTAAACAGCAAATATTGTAGGCTTGAATAACGAGCTATTTTCACTCGAATTTAGTGCGGTAAGAGATCTGGAGTAAGTAACAGAAGTTACGAACAAGCACGAAATTATGGAAACACTGAATACGGCGCCATCCCGGCATGCAAAGCCTTACAGATGCCAAGAGCTGGCATGTCTGACACAACATTGTCCAACTGGCATAAGCAACGCAGCCACCTACGTGACCTGTTTGTCAAGACGAGATCTGGTTGTGGAGTCCAGAACCATTTGTCAAGTTTGTCCCCGATACGCAGATTCAGCAGATTCAGTCAGATTTTAAAACTCGTTAAAATACCCAGACAATTGTAATAATAAAGTTTCCAAACCAAGACACAGACCGTTTTGCAAATGTGAACAGCATTAACCAATAAATTCTGCAGTCGGGCACAACTACTTCAAACTTTTATTGTTGGTCGGTAAAGAGGCTATGACGATTCACTATTAATGTGGGAGCCTTAGTAAAATATCAGCACCTGAACCGTAGCAAGCAACTAGCAACTAACAATTGTACGCGCGAGCAAACAACACCACGCCACACACAGCCTCGCTGCTGCTAGAAAGCTAAAAAAAGAATTACCACAGCGTCTCTTGACTAACACACATTTTCCCAAAACGCACGACCAGCGTAAATCTACAGTGTCCTTTTGAATTCAACGTGAGGAGTCTCTTTGCAATTTGGATAGGCCGACGGTGCGCAGCCAAAAGTCCTGGCGAAGCTGTCGGACGCGCGCACCGCATAGAAGAGCATGCGCCTCTCCGCCATGCCCAGACCGCAGTACGTCTGGGCATACCTCAGGAACATGAAACACTCTTGAGTGAAGGAACGGTTGCTCGCCCCAAGGGCCGCCTCCAGAGCTGTCTCGAGCGCCCAGACCAGGCCCGCGTACTTCTTCCACTCCTGCGGCGCGAAGGGGAAGTTTATCTCGGCTTTGGAGTGCGTGGCGAAGCACACGCCCACGTCCTTGCTGATGTTTTCGGGCAGGCTGAGCTCGAAGAGCCTCTGCGCCACGAGCACGCCCAGCGTAGCGTAGTTCACGAAGAGCTCCGTGGCGTCTGAGTGGTAGAACGGAGGCTGCAGGAACTTGGGCTCGACTGTGTCGTTCACCCAGCTGTCGCCTGGCTCGACCGGTACTTGAACTCCGGTCTCCCGCGCGTACAGGATCAGGTTGAGGACGAAGTATTCGCCGTAAGGCGCTTCCAGGGCACCGACGGGAACGGGGTCATTTCTACCCGGGAGCCCTGCGAGACATGCCGCGTGAGGACAAAAGAGCGTCTCTACGTCGGTGATAACATAAGTACTTCAAGATTTTCGACATTCCGTTTTGCTGAATTTGAATGTGTAAGCCAGAGTAATAAAGCTACGTGCGCAGCTTCACCGGTCCCTGGCCCTTACAGCGCAAGGCGGCAGCATGGCCAAGCAACGTAATTTAATATTTGCTGAAGTGGAATGCAAAAGTGATACGGATGCATCACAAGCATAGATATCACTGAAGTCGTGAAGGAATTCGCTCCTGGGTTACTTCAGTTGGAAGAGCACCGCACGCGTTATGCGAAGCTCTTCCAACGGAGCTATTCCGGCAGGAAATTCTATCTCGACTTCGCCGGAGTTCTACATTTAGAGAGGTTCAGAGACCGGCCCACTGGCGCTGCCACTCGACCACCGCGAGAGACGTGGAACGTTCTTTTTTTTTTTCAGTGGCTGCCATGTGGAACGTGGTAAGAAGGCGGGGTAAGCAAATGACATATGTTCGGAATGCTGGAACAGGAACCATCGCAATGCATTTGCAGAACAGAAATATATGGGACGAGGGACACATCAAAGACACATCAAAGATGCAGTACTTATTGCCATTGATATTTGCCTATTTGCAGGTGCTTTATAGCGTCGTGTAAGGTAACTATCATTTTATGTGGATTAGGAGTGATGAAGAAAGCAAACTCGAGAAAACATTCGCCGTGATTGGAAGCGGGAATTGAACCCACGACCATTGCTTAGAATGTTTTCATCGGTGTACAGCCGGTAAAACGCTTGTCTATAACAGCGATTTCACTTCAACCAGCTACATCCGAAACTGGCGATACATACTCGTTCCAAACATGTCGCAGGCAAAATCGAAGGGCTAAGACTTCAGAATTCCGCAGTAGTTTTATTCAAATCCCGCTCCGCCGGGGCAGGATAGGGCTGAGAGTACGAACGCTGTGTTATAGACAAGCCTTTTACCGGCTGTACGTTACGTAGCCACTTCAACAACCCCACAATTCCGGTCTGGAGACCAACATGCGCACATTTAGCATTATATCCAAATGTAGTTTTATATAAAAACCCCGGAAGACTCCTACGGTAGGTCGAATTTCTTGGATATATAATATCGGTCTCTCGGCGACGGTTCCGTATTTACAATTTATAACTCGCTTGCCCGAAGATTATTGCAATCAGAGGGTAGGGGACCGGATCTTCTAATGACTAAAGTTGGGCCTAACATAACTTCTTGAGGTGTAACACCGCCAAGTGGTACCTGTGTCTTGGTGAAGTGTCGCGTATTTTATAGTTTATAACTCCCTTGCTCGAAGGTTGACGTGAAGCAGAAGGTAAGGGACCGGATCCGCGACTGCCCGAAGTTAGGCCTAACCTCACATCTTGAGGTGCAACACCGTCAAGCGGTACCCGCGGCTCGACGTACCTTGAGAATAACGTTGCATAGCACGTTGTAAGGCAAATAAATCTCCAAGGCAATCTGACCCTAACCGGTAGCATAAGATTTTGCCCTACCTACGCAGTGACATCTAACGTCCGGAATCTCTGTCATTGGAACAACTACTCGATGTACTTAAGCTGCGGATGCCGAACACCTCAAAGCCAAGCGTTAGGCCTAAGCTATGTTTCATATTTGACAGTCGCTGCTGTTATTCTAGCAAAGTTGTACATACCCACATAGTAGCACCTCAGTGGTCTATTTCACGACGCTTTACAAGCAAAAAATCCCAGGCCATCTCCACTAATGTAAAATCTAGGGAGGGTCGAAGAATGCAGTGTATACATACAAGCATACAGGCAGTGAAAGATGTTTGAGAGGAGAGTTATGTTTGAACACCAAAATGTGCTTTAAGTGTAACTTGGTCTTCCTCGCTTTGTCGTTGCTTTCGGCGTCCACTTGAACAGCTAGGACGCCACTGTGCTCTTCTTTCGCATATCCTTTCTCCCTTGTCAATAATGCCTATTCGCCCACTTAACCCCTAGCGGTGCCAATCGCTTCATATAAAAAAGACAAAACTCGTCCCCACAATCTCCTCGGCTTGCTTATGTTTCTTCCCGAACGTCCCCGAACCATTACTGTGTTCATCAATGAATGCATTACCAACGTCAGCAATATCCCTGAAACGTCCAGAAGATTATGCGCCTCTCAACCAATGCATCAATGCCCTCACAGCCGCAATACCACCAAAAGATGATCTACACCACGTCGTCTGGTTCTGCCCCGAATACATATGGTACCACACATTAACATACTCACATGACCCGTGAAGCAAAATAGGCCCTAGTCCTGTTGACGTCCCCACCCACACGCTAGTGGCACAATTATTTTATAATTTTCGGTCTTGCACAAGCAGTCTGGAGCTGCCCCTCTGCTCCCCACGCCTACCTAGCCAAACCATCTGGCCCATTCACCTGCTCGAGGGCACACATCCAGGTGTTTTGTCTCGAAGCAACCGCAGAGCCTCACTTTGTCCTCTGTTCTGTCCACGGTAGACTAGAGCCTTCCCTCCCAATAATAAGGTGGTGCGATCACGAAGAACTGTCGAACACACGGTTACTGAGGGGCCACGCAGACAAAACATAATTGGTTATTCGAAAGATGGCCTCGTTAGAATCATACTGACACCATCTTTGACGCAAGCTTTGCTCAAATAATCTATATAATTAGGGAAAAAAGAATGTCCATGCGACCCACTGGCTCATTTCTGGCAACATAACCTATGATGTCATATGTGGCAGCTCGGCGATTGGCTGAAGCCGGCAAAAGCAAACGCAAATTAGTCAGGGCTTATAAGCCTGCCAAACGAGCTATTTGCCCTTAAAGGAGCCATGAAGAGAAAATACAACTTTTTTTATTGCGGAAGTTTGCTATTCAGCATAAGGGGAAATTAAATGTACAGATACACACAACTTCGTTTAATTTAAAAGAACTAGGACTCAGTATCTCACTCGGCTCCATTACAGCCACAAAAGATGTTTTTAACAAAAAAAAAGCAAGAATTATTTAAAAACTTTCCAATTTTGCGCCACATTGACGTGTTATGAGCAAGAATGACGTCATACGGGCCAACAATAAAACAATTATTAGTGCGCTAACTGCACGTTAGCATTCAAATTATGCGGTCAAATGAAACTAGAGGCCCCATTACAGACGTCCAGTCATGTGTCGTCACGACAGGTGAGTTAGGCGGCCGCCAATCGCATAAACAAGGTTCCGTGACGTCATAGAAAAGTTGCGGGAAATTGACTAGGGGGTCGTGACTGCTTCACACGTTTTTTTTAAATATCCCCTTTATTTATTCGAAGATTGCGATGACAACGTTATCATTGTTATCGGGACTAAGCAGTCTTTCTAATAAACCCAACTTGTATTTTGTCTTCATGGCTCCTTTAAATTATGGGCACATTCTTTTGATTGCACTAAGAATGGTGGTGTAAACAGTAGAAGTTACAAAAGTACACGTAAACATAGAAGTACCGATGCGTACTGCTGTTGGTACGGCGCGCACTGTGCTTGTTTTAGCTGCACAGCACTGCGGCGCTTTGGGGTTGTCTCAGATGACACTGGCCGATTGGCGTAAGTGACGGTGTCTTACCTGACCATATTTGTCGAGAGAACACCGTGTTTCACGAAACGATTATTTTCTACCTCAACAAAAACAAGCCAGGTATAATTACGGCCAGAAACAAAGCAAAGGCAGAAAACAACCCTTCGCGGTATGGTGGTGCCATCTAAGTCGACTGAAGGTAAACGACGCTCCGCAATCGGTTGCAGAGTGGTTCTTGTGATTCCATTGCAGACGTCACCAAAACTAGCGATTTGGTGGGAGAGTCAGAATTTTAACTTACATTGATTAATTTAAAGGGACACTGAAGTGATTTTGTCAAGCTCCCGTTTTTGCTTGCACTGCGTAGACTGGCTCAAATTAGCACACACTTTTCATCGTTTTTACGATTGACAAATCGGTAATTATTTTACAAAGCGCGAAAGAAGAAAAACTACCATGCGCGGTTTGCGGCGGCCGCACCAACTAAAGCTGTGACGTTAGGAGGAGCGGGCACCGTGATTGGACGATGCCCAAGGTGAGCAACCAAACAAGTTTCGGTTTCGGTTTCGGTTCTGTAAAACACAACCGTTGGCGTTGTTGGATGGGCATTCTCAATACTCAGTAATCATCGTACCACGCTTCTGCCATGTTGTCAGCTGTAAAATGCACAAAGATAAGCCTCCTAGGACTGGCTTGGATCGTAGCAATTCACTACCCGAAACCTACGCAGTGCATGAACGCCCTCCGCGTACCCGCAGACGCCCAAATGCCATGCGCTTTTCCCCCATATTTGGAGCTTGCCTCCCTCATGCCTGTATCGTAAAAAGCGTGTTCGCACCAGGCCAAGGGTCTGTTCATTCTGGCCTGTGCCCACTGCCTGCAAGCAGTCGGTGCTTATGGCAACAGCACGCCAACGAGAACTCGCTAGCGCGCCAGTGCCAGCCTGCGCGCGTTTTGTGAAGTAGTTCGTGGAGCCATGAACCGTTGCGCGGGCCAAAAAAAAGGTGAACTCAATATAGAAAACATCGGCGAAAACGAAAAAGTTAACTTACAGGAAAAAAAGCACGTACCCGCGGGGATTCGAACTCCTGACTTGCAAAATACTTGCGGTGGCATATCTAGACCCCAAACCACTCGGCCACGGAGCGGGCGACGCTGGCCTTGGTAATATAGGGTATATATTCTACAAACAGTTTACACTTTTATTTAGTTTTGGCATTTCAAGCAGCTTAGGTGACTATTTGTTGTATTGCGCTCGTGCAGTAAGCGTCGCCCGAGTTTCCAGAATAGCTCACGTCTAGCAATTGCCTTTCGTAGACGGAAAAAGCGTTCGCAGATGCGTAGTCGTGCTGCTGACCGCTGTGCTTGTTCGGCCAGCGCAAAAAAGTGCTTCCGCACCCTATTTTTACGCTGTACGGTAAAAATATCAGTTGATTTATTTCCTTAGTACCTATATTGACTTCGCTGACTCTTCTCCCGCCTTCAAGAGGCCTTATATATTTTCCTACTGGCGTACCAGTCAGCGAAGCGTCGCATGTGCGCTTGTGCAGCGCTTGTGTGAAGCGACCTTGACTTGGAGCTAGATACAGTGTACAAACTAACCAAGTAAAGAAAGGCAGATTCTACCATTCACAAACGTGTCCTGGCTTCGTTTCAACTGAGCGAACGAATTGGCGACGACCCGTCGGCGGCCGGCGGGACGAAAACGCTGGGCCGACTGACTGTCTGAAGGCAGGGGAGCCGTGCAGTAGGGCAGCCAATTGCGAGCTCGGCTCCTCTCGACGTCACACGAAAACGCCGCAAAAAATGGGCGAGCGTAAAGAGAGGAGGACAGCATTTTCGAATTAATTTTTCTAATAAATAAAATCGCGTAAACGCGCCCAGGGTGGTCGAAACATGTCTGGGGACTCCGGACTACAATTTGCGCAAGTAATCCCACAATGTTTACATATCACTTCAGTGTCCCTTTAAAGCATCGTTTCCTTCCGGACAAGTGCTCAGGGCACTGTAAAACAAAATCTTTTGAATAAAACCAATTTGTATTTTATCTGCATGGCCCCTTTAAACACGCTATGAAAACAAAATAGAACTTGGGTTCACTATAAGGACTGCTCTGCCCCAGTAATAGTGGTACCGTTTGTACCGCTGGCTTTGAACAAATCTAAATATTGAGACAATGATGAAGCAGCGGCGGCTCGTCAGGACAGTTTCTTCCGGGGTCGGTATGACGTCACAGGATGGTGCGGGTGGCGCCGCTACACAGCACCAACGCCTACAAACATGACAGCGCCATTGCGTTTGTACCGTCACGATCAATTTGAAGGTGATCGCGGGAGCATCTATCACGAGGCCTTTCAATCTGCATAACGGCCGTGTTCAGGACTTTAGAGATAAAGACAGCGCTGTCCTTCTCCCCCTCGTAGTCTCTTGCAGGTATAACCATAACAAAGCCCGTAAGATGGCATTGCTGCTTGTTTCTTCGCCACTCCAGCGATCACCTTCACAGGGATCGCGACTGTACTTTAATTGTGTAACCTACTAGTAACTGTTTTTAGCGTTCCCTCTGAGACATCACTGTTGGCGTAACGTAGCTTCGGAATTTGAACGCTTTCCGGTATTGCGTTTTCGGGGGCAAGAACGCCTTGATACTGTAAGCTGAGTGAATTGTTAAAGTCTAATCTATAGCCCCTTTAGCTTTTTTTTTGCCAGGAATTCGGGAACCGTTTTGATACAGAGAGTGCTAGAATTTCGGGAACTGTTTTGACACCAAGGAGTGCTGGAATTTCGGGAACTGTTTTGATACCCAGGAGTGCTGGAATTTCGGGAACTGTTTTGATACCCAAACGTGCTGGAATTTCGGGAACTGTTTTGATACCCAGAGTGCTGGAATTTCACGAACTGTTTTGATACCCAGGAGTGCTGGAATTTCGGGAACTGTTTTGATACCCAAACGTGCTGGAATTTCGGGAACTGTTTTGATACCCAGCGTGCCACAATTTCGGGAACTGTTTTTATACCCAAACGTGCTGGAATTTCGGGAACTGTTTTTGATACCCAGGAGTGCTGGAATTTCGGGAACTGTTTTGATACCCGAACGTGCTGGAATTTCGGGAACTGTTTTGATACCCAGAGTGCTGGAATTTCAGGAACTGTTTTGATACCCAGGAGTGCTAGAATTTCGGGAACTGTTTTGATACCCAGAAATGCTGGAATTTCGGGAACTGTTTTGATACCCAGAAGTGCTAAGTCCAGAAAGCGTGTACCGTACCGTGAATTGGCACAGTCAAGTTCGGCGAGACAGGTTCCTCTTTCAGCCTCAGTCCACCAGCGTCGGGACGCTTTTCACCGATAACTTGCAGCTGTTTCCACATAGCGTTGACATACGAGTGTGCATTAGAGCTGTCCGTGGCTTTAAAAATGACGGAATGAAGCGCGTCTTTGAAGAGCAGGTGCAGGTAGTTGACGCACGTCCTCTGGACGGTTACGTTATCCAAGCGACCCCGAATAAACGACGTTTTCTTCTCGTAGTTTATGTAGTCTGCGAACGGCGCGTACAGAGAATACAAGGCAGCTACCTTCACATCGGCCGCCTGAAAAGTTTGTACCATCTGTGCCACAGACGAGTCATCCGGATGTCGAACTGTGGTTATCGGGGCTACGGAAGCCGACGTCGTGTGCCGCAGTAACGGACCCGCAAACGGCCGGACGACCGGGTCTTCAACGAATTGACCCTTACCTACGGAAACAAGCGGGTTGCGTATCCCCTCATACTCCTCCTCTAACCGGGTGAATTTTTTCATTCAGCTGTTTCAATTCGGCTTCCAAGAGGCGGAAACGGTCACTCCCTGGCAGTCTCGATGTCTCATGCATTAGGGCGTGCCGCAAGTTGAAGTAGGACTCTGGGTCGACGCCATAGCCAATGAAAACGTCCACGGTGCCATTTCGGTGCAGGATGAGTTTGAGAAACGACTCTAGATGGTTGGCCAGCATCGAGTCGACAACCATATCGAACAGCTGAGAGTGGTTCTTGACGAGGAGCCAGCGTTGGGCGTCCATCTTCGCAACTTCCCACATGGACTTGAGCGGCGTGACCTGGTCGGTATAAAAGGCCAGACAGGACACGAATACTTTTCGAATACCGGTGAAGACCGCGTCAGGTTCCAGCAACCCTCGATCTACCCTATTCTGGAACCGAGCTTCGAGAAGACGCGGGTAAGTTGAGAGCCACCGTGTACTGGCGTTCCAGTTACCGCAAGCGAACGTGTAAATGTCGTGGCAGGGCATAACCAAAAGGTTGGCCCACGATCGAGTCAGCTCCAGGGCTTGGAAACAGCCGGGGGACTTGCAGAAGCGGTTCGCGTCGCCGAAAATATCGATCAGTACGGCGCGTTCCTGGGCTCGCTTGTAGCTCCGCTGTAGGGAAATGGCATATGCGGCAACGAGTAGGATCCCGAGCAGTACGATGAGCACGAACATTGGTGACACCCTTGTTTTATTCAACTCGTCGTTGGTGTCTTCCTGTCCGAATAGCTTCTTTCGGCCGGGGCTATCCGGACGAACTGCGCAGAGAGGGTACAAAAAATTTTACCGAGCATTCCACACAAAGTTGAGCGGAGAGCGAAAGCTAAAAGTGCGTCGGATCTATCATCAAACCTTCGAAGACCGAAATCGCAACGAAGAAGAAACCCATTCGACGATTTTTCGCGCACTAAGCAAACGCATTTACCAAAGATCTACATATACCCCGATACTTAGTTTAGGAGATAAAGGTATACTATTTAACTCCGTCTTAATTATCAATGCGTGTATTGTCCTATCTGGACGCATTCCTTTTTCGAGCTTTTCAAGCAAGCGTTTTTACGCTATGGTTTTCACGCAAGCTCCGGTTACCCGCCACGGTGGCTCAGTGGCTAAGGCGTTGCGCTGCTGAGCGCGAGGTCGCGGGTTCGATTCCCGGCCGCGGCGGCCGCTTTTCTGATGGAGGCGAAAAGCGAAAACGCCCTTGTGTACAAGAGTTCGGCACACGTTAAAGATCCCCAGGTGCTCAAAATTAATCCGGAGCTCTCCAGTACGGCGCGCCTCATCGCCTGAGCTGCGTCGGCGAGTTAAAACCCTACAATCAACCAAGCTCCGGTTGTCCAGTGATTTTACCGCACCTTTTCATACGACCAACTGGTCTACGGGGAAATGCAATAGTTTTGTGACAGACAGCTATCGGTCCAAACAAGAACGCTTGTGCTTTAACCTATGTTTCAGAGTTCGAAAAAAAATACAGCAGGTCTCCCTTCAGTCGCCTCTGCGTTTCCGATTCTGCCCCAAGTTTGAACGCGGCACGCACTTGATGGCCTCTAATTGCCCCCTGTTCTGTCCTTGGAAGTTCTTCGGCGAGCGGATGCTTGTAAAAATTGTTTTATTTGTAATATTTGTCACAACAACTTCTGAGTTACCAATTTTCAGCAGTGTGGGACATTGGGGGGATCTATTCTTTCATCCGCCCTAGACACCATGGCGCCTATAGCAGGCGCGCACTCTGCACCAAACGTATATTCTAAATCACTTCACTGGATGCCTGGCTGGGTTGCTTGAGGGCACACTATACTCCGTTTCACCCATAGCGTGCAACGCTTCCAAGACCGGAAAGCGCAATGGAGCTCTTTTCCGGCGACGAGAAAAGTATGGCGCAAGGCTGCTCAAAGCAATAAACTTGCAAATCGTATGAACTCAATTATTATAACAAGGATATCGTTAGTCTTATCTGAACAGACAAACGTTACGTGCCTTTATTGTTCCAATATCTGTTGGTACCGTATTTACTCGCATAATGATCGCACTCGCGTAATGATCGCACCCCTGAAGTTCGTCGTCAAAATATAACTTTTTTTTTATTTCGCGCGCAATGAGCGCACCCTGAACTTGCCGCAGCCATATGTCGTATGAGTGCCAAGTTCAAAGCGGACATGGCTACGTTATTGCCGCGGAATTGATGATATTAGCGATATCGGCAAGCGTGAGTTCATTATCGGTACGGAAGAAACTCCCTAAAAGCACATACTGTACTGATAAAACATACATACTGTAACGATAAAACAAAAGCCGCGTCTTGATGTCCCACACTGTGACAGCAGCAGTCACTTATTGGTCGACCTGTTCTCGTCGACCAAAACGACGAGCTCACTCCGGCCTTGCTCGCCCATAAGTTCATTGAAATGTCATGGTGGCGACGTCAACCACGACACCACAGCGATATTAAAACTCAACTTTGTGTCCGTCATCGATCACCTACAACAGCTTCGCCATTCAAGCTTCGCCTGTGGGTGCAAGCTTTCCTGATTTTTCTGGCTATTTTCTAAATTGGCTATAGAAAGCGTTTATTGTTGCATCTGAAAGAAAGACGGCCAAAGCTTTTGCATTGCTGAAGGGACGGGATTTGAGAACCTGAAGAATGCCAGGACCGGGAAAGCGATAAAGCATTCTTGAGCAAGTTTGTAAGTCATCTGCGGGGCATAGAGCAGTAATTTTGGGCTGAGGTACTTAGTGATCCTCTATTCCAAATACTGAATGTGTTTGTTGACCACTTTCTGAAAGCATTTGGGATTTTACATAAATGTTAACAAAGGTGTTGTAGGGCCCCCTTCACTTAGTGTTCGTTATAAATAATGTGAAGCCAGGGCACGGCATGCAATCGCGGAAAACATTCCTGATCAGACTCCAAGCGCCACTTAGGTCCAAATAGCGTCACTGAATAAGCTACGCTTAAGAGTACCGCCACTTCAAGCACCCGGAAGCGTCTGGGGTCCATTTTGTTTCTGCTTTGCCGTGTTTCCATCTCCCCCAACGAAAACGCCGCCGATTGTGACGGGCGGAGTATGACCGACCACTCCAGCGTTCGCGCAGCACAGAGAGAGAGACAGGAGAGGCGCCCGGAAACAAAATGGCTGCGCCCATATCTAAACAAATATCACGTGGTGCCGACCGACCAATGAAAATTCTGGCGGCACATAACGCCGAAAGAAAAAGTGCCGATACTCTAGAAGCGTTTATTCAGTGACGCTAGGTCCAAACTCCCCGAAACAGAATACGAACCTCTGCCGCGACGGACAACATGATCGTTTTCATCGGCGCTGCCAGCTCCTCTACGTCCGCTTGAAGATGTTTGTTTAGTTTTAGAAGAGGGTCCCCTTGATAGCCAGCTGCTCGTGCCCTCTCGAGACTGGGTTCTTCCAGATACCTGCACGTGCCAAAAACATCCCTACGCGTCATTCGGAAGCCGCATATCAATGGCCGTGTCAGAGGCAAATACCCGCACCCTGTAAGGAACAGACGCCATGATGACGGCGAGTCGTAATTGTGCCGTCACGTACACCATCGGCTCAAGCTAAGGACCCTCACCGAGTGATATCTGTCGCGGCACAACCACGAGTGGGAGATAAGGGATAAAAACCGATCAGTGAAAGTGATGGCTGCAAAAAAATCAGGTGCCATCGTTTAAGTAATTTTCGATATCTTGGGGGTCAACGCGCCGAAGCTATAGATACACTGGGCTATAAGGCACGCCGTAGTGGAGGGCTCCGGATTAATCTCGTTACACAGACCTTTCCAATTTTCGCCTGCACCTGAAAACCAGCCAACACTGCGGTGACTCGACCCGCGTCCTTGGGCTGAGCAGCGCAACGCCTAAGCCTTCGTGATTAAGCTAATCTATGGTACTCTTCTCGCGTTCCTTAACAAGAAACGTGTATCAGTATATTTATGCAGTGAATAACGCTACCAAGGACGACAGACAGGGAGGATGCACACGAGCACAACGCTTACGTTTAACTACCCATTTGTTAACAGAACACATATCCACACCATCAAGGTACATAACACAACAAGCATAAACGAAAATTCATAAACCAGCACAGATGTTTATCTCCACTTTTCTGAGGCAACGGCTTTCCAAATACGGAAGCTCTTTTTAATCTGCCTCCAAGTTCGGAAATTTCAACGTTAACAATCTAAGTGGTCGTTTGGTTTTACTTTCAAGCAATGTGGTGCAGCAATTGACCCGTGTGCCACTTTCGGGGTAGGTATCACTTAGCTAGAAAGCAGCAGATAGTTTCGAGTATGCTCCCATAGTTAAGCCTAACGTTTTTCCGCAAGGTGTTACCACTTCAGCCGCAGCTTGTCGGGTAATAAACGCAATGAGTACTTGTTTCAGTGGTTATCGGTTGACGACGTTATATTTCCAAGCAAGATATAATCCCCCTAACGCCCGGTGTTTAATTCTTAATGCGATGTTTGGGCTTAACTTCAATCTTTGGGTACTGGTTGGCGCCGAAGGTCTTAAAAGGACACTAAAGTAAATATGTCAAAATTCTGTTTTTGTTTGTAATGCATTGAATGGCTCAAATAAACCCACTTTTCATTGTTTATCTAACCGATAAAGCATCAGTGAATTTGTAAAGCCTGAAAGAAGCGAAATACCATGCGAAATAGGGGCGGCCTCAACTACTACAACAGATGACGCGTATCCGTCCGGTAATGTGATCGGAAAACGTCTAAGATGTCCGAACTGTAGTTTTGGTTTCGGTTCCGTGCAGCAACATGCTTGGAATCCGGTGTTATCGTCGGTTGGCCATTCTCGATATCTCAGGAATCGGCATACCGCGCTTCGGCGATGTTGTAGGCTGTAGATATGGGGTGAGATAAGCCTACTAGCACCGTTCAGGATCGCAACGTTCAATATCCGAGGTTCACGTAGTGGCTGGACGCCCTCCGCGTCATCGGAGACGCTGAAATGCGAGGCACTCCTCCCCCACCCCCCTTTTCGGAGCTTCTCCTGGTTCATCCCTGTGTCGTATGAGGTGTGTGCGCACCAGGTAGACGGTCGGCTGATTCGGCACTGTGCCCACAAGCGGTCGGTGCTTACGTCAACACAACCCCAGCGGGACCTCGTCAGCGCGTCGGTGTCAATCAACGAGCAGCCTACCAACTCGCTCGTGTTGCAAAGAAGGTTGCTGCGCAAAATGGTGAACGCAATATAGAAAATATTGGGTACCTATCGCGTAAATCCACTTTGAGGGGGCGAAACATGGCGCAGGTACTCCAGACTTCCATTTGTGCAAGTAATTCCCCACTGTTTACAAATCACTTCAGCCTCCCTTTAAAGCGTAACGTTGGGCGTACGCTGGCGTAGATACCAGAGAGTTTGTGCTGCTAGTCCAGTACAGAATAGCGCATACGCGGAATGGGGAAGTGGACAACGTTTCATAAGGAAGCGTGTTGGCGGCTTTCCCACGACACTGCGTGGTTGGCGCACAGCGACACGGTAGGCCATTTTTTACTACGAATCCAACAATGCCAAGCGTGTGGTAACAACCACAATGTTTGACAACATGAAGACGTGCCGTAAGCCCGACTACGTGTGCATTGAGACTGATGAGTGCGCTGCTCCGCTATACGTCGATGCCTTACTACACACTCAGCACGCACCCTACTCAAGTTCTGGGTGCCGTGTGTGGTCACTGTACATGTTTTATAGGCTGGTAATACAATATCAACCTTTTAGCACCAGAGCTGTTCGAGGCTGAGTTCTATCGGTGCGTGGTGTCGCTCAAAGTGGAGGGGAGGAAACTGCTAGGCCAAGAAGAACGTGGCTAAAAGGCAAGGAGCTGACGAGCCGGTGTGGGGAGTGCGAGCCTCAAGAAAAATGCTTCCCGCGGTTATAATCGAACCTGGGTTCTTCGCGTTATAAAGCCGACGCCAATCCGATTGCGCTCTCGTCGCATTCGTGGCACTTCAGCCTTTCCTTTAAAGTTCGTGGCGCGGGTTTTTGGCTTCGAACATTGGCTGAGTTGAAGTGGATTTAGGAAAAGCCAAGTTAAAGCTAGGGAAGACGATCAGCTCCACTGTTTCCTTAGTCTTCGCATCTGAATTGCGAGGCCGGCCGCCCGAATTTGTTCGCTTTAAAATTTAGGGGTTCGACGCGCCGAAGCGACACCTCGGCTTTGAGGCCGGCCGTAGTGGAGGGCTTACAGATTATTGAGACCTCCTGGAAATTTGTTCTCGCTGTCATAAAAAATTAGCCACTGCTGCAGGAATTGAGCCCGCGCCCTGGGCTCAGCAGCACAACGCCTTAGCCACTGCACTCCTGCGACGGCCGGTTGGGGTTCATTTGAAATCTCTTTAATACAGCACGCTTTTTCGGCATGCATTCATTCCACACGCCAACGCTCTTTAGTTACTGGGCGGTCTTTTTTGGGAGAACTGGTAAAGCGTGCGTAAATTGGTATATATGATCTACCTACATAAACATAAATAAAAATGAAAGACACCACCAAATTAACACTGGATTAATTGAAGGATGGGGAGCGTGCTGTGAGCATGTTGTTTTAAAAGTCCACACCCGAGCGTATGTAGAATAGAGCGAACCCAAGACGTACGCTGTACTATTACGGATACGCCATGCTCACCAACAACTCTATACATCACCGCCTACTCACGCATCTGAGGCGTGCAACAGACAACGGCCACAGGAATAGCTCTGTGGGGATGGCGCTCGCCGTGAGTTGATGCTACATTACTCCTCACCTTCATCAGCTTCGCTTTGCTGAAGTGTGACCTGTCGCCGTAGGCATAAAACGTAAGCATTATAGCTTATAATTCATTTCTTTTGCGTTCGGTCTGCATTTCCTCCGACTCTTTCACACCCCTCACCATTCCCCTTCAACTTCTCCCTTCCTCATTCTTACCCCTTCAGCTATGGTTACTTCTATCCTCTTTTTCCCTCTCCGCCTTTTCGTCTGCTCTTAATCCTGCTCTCTATCCGCCATTTCCTTCACTCTACAGTGCTCTCTCCCCCTCCGCCCTATTCCCCTCACCACAGCTCAGTATGTCCCATTCCTTCACTTTCATGTACTCCACCACTCCTACTAGCTTTTCCCTTACCAACTCTTCCCCCAACTTTTCCATTCCTTTCAACTCCTTCGTTCCCTTCAGCCTCCCGTTACCATGCTCTTAGTCATCATCATCATCATCATTATCATAAACCTGTTTGTGTCCACTTCAGGACGAAAGTCTCTACCAAAGCTTTCCAACCACTCCTATCGAGTGCTCGCTGAGTCCATGTTTTTCCCCCAACTTTTCGGAGCTCACCTCTCCATCGAGTCCTCGGCCAATACCTATTGCGTTTCTGGTCTATTGGCAGCCACTCCGTCAAGCGGATAGTCCACCTGTTGCCCCTCATTTGCATTACGTGACAAGCCCATGCCCACTCGTTTCGCTTAATTTGAATTAGAATGTCCTCCACCTTGGTCTGTTCCCTAATCCAGGCGGATGTTTTCCTGTCCCTCAGCGTGCCCCCTTGCATTGAGCTGTTTTTAATGGGTAATATTAACTTGCTGTTAGTAAACGTAATAAAGTTTGTGGCTTCTTCCTCATCTCCCTCCTCCGTTCCCTTCCCTTCTTTGTCCCCTTTTCCCTCCTCTCCCTTGACGAACTCCTCTGTCACTCACCAATCACCCATCTACCAATTCCCAGTGGGTCAGTAACCCAATTGTAAATATTTCTGCCTGATTCTAGAGACAAGAACAAGCTTGGTGTCAGGCAGACGAAAAAAAATCACACATATCCACGCCGTGAACGATGCCGAGGGTGCGAAGCACTGGGACGCAAGTTGTTTATTGCCTGTGTGATGAGCATCATCGTCGGTGCGTGCTGATGCACTATGCACTGTAAATGACAAGCCCCACACGAAAGACAATTCGCATCCCAGTACATCACACCCTCTGCATCGTTCACGGCGTCTTTTCCCGCGAATTATTGTTAAATAGTTTAGGGTTATTACTTTATTTTAGCGTTTTGTACCCTTCGACATTCGCGCTCTTTGCTACAGCAGTTACCGGCGCTCTCCCCAGATGGCGCGCGGATGGTACTACAGTTAAGGTCCCTGAAAGAACTAAGGTAGCGCCAACTGCTCCCTCCTTCTCTGCTGCCCTCCTCTTTTTTCTCTCCCCTCACCCGCGGCGCCGCCGTCCCTTTAACACCGCGGCGGGGCCGCCATATTTGTTGGCCACTTGAGAGCAGACGCCCTCGCTACGCTTCAGGGCGCTCGCTGCAGTTTGCTCTTGTTTTCGCGCCGAAATCGCTCTTTGGTAGCATTTATAGGATTTCTGGAGCCCCGTTTTACCAACACGCACTGAGTGATAGTGTTTTGTTTTATATTTTTGTCTACAAGGGGATATTTGCGGGGCGGATGCCGCTGGCGCATACGCACAGCGCGGTTTTTGTTTACGTGTGCGGCATTCTGTAACACCTCAGGATAGCTCGTGAATGCGAAAGGATCGAGCGTGGACATTTCAAACTGCTCTGTTACGGTAGTTCCCTTCTTGCATTCGCGTGACTGTGGTCGTGCAATCACTGCACAGAGGTCTTGCGCACGGTTCGCGGCAGTATACAGTGCGCTTCATTCGCAAATGCCGTAGTTCGAGCGCTGCGCTGGCGTCCTTGCACTCGGCTTTCTTGCGATAATTGTGTATCCTCAGCGGCGTTCACTCTGCGCCCGCTTTTACTAACGACCTACAGCCTACCTTAATTCCGCGCAGTTTAGAGTGCTTTGCCGTTTTTGTAGAAATGTTTCCTTCACCTTCATGTCGTTATAGGCTGCTGTGAGTAGACTAAAAACATACACATGCTGTTGTGCGTGTGTGCACGTACAGCGACGTGAAAAGCCCCTGCTTCCCCGAGTTCGCAGCCGGATACACTAAACTACACTCGCGGCCGTACGTTCATGTGCGAACCTAGTGAAAAACGCAGACTTGTAATTCTGGGAATACGCGCCAGAGAAGACTGCGATCAATCGATCGGGTAAACTGAAATTACAGATTTGTGGCCTCTTATTTCTCATACGAACCAGAGATCGAGTCCCTCTAGGTACAAATTATGTAACTAGTTACTGCAGTTAATTAATCATGCAATACGTTTTTTCACCGGGCGCGGTCGTTTACAGCCGTTATTAATGGAGGCGCCTGGACAGAATTGTTTTGTGCTGGGATATATTCTGGCAGATTTGTACATTGCACTAACACAGGGATACACCCGAAAGAAATTCGAAAGAGGACCAATGTCACGATGATTATCAAGAGAAAACAATAAATCACAAAAATGAATTGGTGCCAGCAAATAGATATTTTATTGGAACAAACGTCCGTAATGACGTCGTGCAGGTGGCTTGTGCTGCTGACGTGGCTTCCCGTGAGAAAAAATGTTGGGAGTGGCATTTGGGTTTAGTTTTTTAACGCCAAGCTTCTCCAATATCCGTTGCTCAAATTGATCCGTGAAATAATCCTATTGAGAAGGGAAAAAAAATGTCGCCACCGAGTTTGAGATGCGCCACAAACACTCCGCAAATATAGGCAATAATGCATTGCAGAAGGGAGTTAGTGACTGTTCTACCGTAGCATGGTCAAATTCGTGTTCGCGCATCTGCTCAGTGCCGCGTCCGCTCAACTCGCTACACTAAACCCGTTTAGCAAGCGCTTTGCTGGACAAAAATACGTCTGCTGAAAATAATATAGTCGCCCAGTGTGTTTGGTTCAAATCGCAATGACTGGATACGCTGCGCCATTGACTACTAAGATGAAGTAAGCGCGCACACTGCAAATGTACGGCATCACGTGTAATGCAAACGTAAGTCGTAATTAACGTTCCTCTGTGCATACACGGAAGAAAGGGCGTACAGCGGTTACGGTGCGAATATGCATTTGAAGTGCTCATTCAAACGTGCGCGAATTTAATAAAGCGATAACAGAAATTGCGCATCAAACGTACGTCAACGGCGCGGTCACTATATTAGCTGACCTTAAAATGTTTTACCTAGCCGCAATTTTTTTTTCTCGCAACAGCCTCAATTTGCGCCGCACCGACCAAGCCCATATTACGCAGCAAATCACTCCGATGTCATAACAACGGGATTATAATACCACCCGGGTAGCTAACACACAAAACATGACTTCACGCCAAAAAGAGCGTACACGCACTCGGAACGCACACGATACATGGTCAGACGCAAGCTGCCGTCGGCCAAAACAAGCATGAATTCAGGTGAACAATTCTCGCGTCACGAAAACCTTACGACAACTGACTGAACATGCTACGCCGCTGATATTGATGCTGGAAGTTAAGCGCGCACATGACAAATACACGGCCTCTTATCCAAACCAAAGCTTACGACGGGACGAACTCGGCGCTGCGCGCAATGCCTACTCAGAACAAAGCGTGGACGACGGTCGCGAAGGGAATACGCATTTCTTCGTAAGTGACCGCTCTAGCTCGCGCAGAATTTAACAGAGCAAGAACAAGCATTCAGAAACTTACCTCGCAAAAGAGTGATGGTAGCGTCGGCCTGAAGTATGCCCGTTCAAATCTATGCAACCAAACTTTTCTCCTTTCTGCGTCGCGTTTCCCGGACGGAATAACGAAGTCTTGTGCCCTGCCTGACGATATTCGCGCTGCCTAAGGCACAACACATCGACACCGAGAAGCAACCTAAAACGACACCGGTGCGACATTTTTTCGAAACGAGCAGCTAATTCTTACTTTGCTATTAGCTGGCGCCTACGATAAAGCCGCCGCCGGTACTGAAGCACGGTGGCGACGGTGGCTCGGAAGCCAGCAATGGCGTCGCAGCGGCGGCATTGCGCAATGTCCCAGCCGGCGAGGCATCGGCGAGGCGACCCGGCGGCGGAGCAAAAAAAACAAAACCACGTGACTTTTCCCTTGGCCAATGGCGCGCGGCGTTCGCCGGCGAAAAAGAAAATGGCAAAAAACGAAGTAAGAGAGGAGCGCGGGCGAGGGCGAAAGGCGGCGAGATCTAAAGATGGCGCTACCTTAGTAATTTTAGGGACCTTAACTACAGTTAAGGTCCCTGAAATTACTAAGGTAGCGCCATCTTTAGATCTCGCCGCCTTTCGTTCTCGCCCGCGCTCCTTTCCTCCTTCGTTTATTGCCATTTTCTTTTTAGCCGGCGAACGCCGCGCGCCATTGGCCAACGGCCAGTGACGTAGTACCTCGTCCCCGCGTTGTTTGTTTTTTCTTCTCTTCGCCGCCACTGTGCATTTAAATTCGCCATTTTAGGCTCAGCTGCCTCGGAGCAGGCCTTATCGAAGCCGCCAGCGTATAACAACCGATACCGATAACAATCTGCTCGTTTCAAACAAGTGTTGCGTCGGCGTTACTTTATGTAGCTTCGCGATGCCGAGTTGTTGTGCCTTTGGCTGCTCGAATAAGGTCAGTGCAGTCACGGCCAGCTCGGCTGTAGCACGCTGTAATTTATCAAACCCCTCACATGAATCAATGTTAGCTGTACAGCATAAAAAGGAGTCACAATTGCGCTTGTTAGCGCGCTTCTGGCCTTGGAAACGGTAGTTATTATAGAACTGGGCACTACAGCTAATTGTAAGCTGAGCGCATTCTTTAACTGCGCGTTCTTTGTGCCAGCCTTTTCCAGATATGCCCGACAGGGCCTTACTCGAAGTAATTGTGAACGCCAATCGAACGAGCATTGCTATGCCATGGATGCACTGCTAAAAGTACAGCCGTCATGGGCGAGGCCAACGAGGAGACGCGAGAACTTTGACCCTGACAGCAGCCTATAACGACGTGAAGGTGACATATATATTGCAACCGCGTCAAAGCACCGGAAAGTGCACGGAATAAAGGTGGCATGAATTTCAGTAGCTAAGGCGGGACGCATACTGAGCGCTGCCTAATGATGTACAACTAACGCAAAAAACGCGAACGCAAAAAAGCCAGCGCAGCGCTCGAACTGCCGCGAACCAAGGTCACCGCGAACCATGCGCAAGCCCTCTGTGCAGCGCTTGCACGACCACAACTTAATCACGCAAATGCAAGAACGGAATTACTGTAACAGAGCAATTTTAAACATCCACGTTCGATCCGTTCGCGTTCACGAACTATCCTGAGCGTGCCGCACACGTAAATAAACACCGCGCTGTCCGTATGCGCCAGCGGCATCCATCCCGCAAATATCCCCTTCTACACAAAAATATACAACAAAACAGCCTCACTTAGGGCGTGTTGGTAATACGGGGCTCTAGGAATACTATGTAACGGAGCAGTTTGAAACGTCCACGATCGATCCGTTCGCGTTCAGGAACTATTCTGAGCATGCCGCACGCGTAAACAAACACCGCGCTGTCCGTATGCGCCCACGGCATCCACCCCGCAAATATCTGCTTCTAGACAAAAGTATACAACAAAACAGCCTCACTTGATGCGTGTTGGTAAAACGGGGCTCTAGAAATACTATTAATGCTACCAAAGAGCGATCGCGGCGCGAAAACAAGAGCAAACTGCACGAAAAACTGCAGCGAGCGGCCCGAAGCGTTGCGAGGGTGTCTGCTCTGAGGAAGCCAACAAATATGGCGGCCCCGCCGCGGAGTTAAAGGAACCGTGGCGCCGCGGGTGAGGGGAGAGAAAAAAGAGGAGGGCAGCGGAGAAGGAGGCAGCAGTTGGCGCTACCTTAGTAATTTTAGGGACCTTAACTACAGTGTGCGCCGCTCTCGATATATGGCGTACAATGTTGTGCGCACGTAAAGCCCTTTGCGCACGGACAACTCCAGGAATCGGCACTGACATTGCAAGGACCTGAAGGGCTTCGCCCTTAAAAAAACTAATATTTTTGAAGTGAACGTGTTGCACCCACCTTCCCTAGGCGGCTACCGGCGGGGGTGTTGAACAGGTCGATCTCCTCGGGTGTGCCGCCACCGCCTCCCACAAACTTCCCGTACTCCCGGTCCCAGGAGAAATCTGCCATCTCTTCCAGGCGGCTGATGTCAGGCTTTTCTTCAGTCTTCCGTGCCGTGTGGGCTTGTGGCTTCGCGCGGGGGGTTTTAAGCTCGTCCACGCCAAGAAGCCTGAGAAGGTACTCCGCCTTCCACGTGCGTGGGAGGGCTCGCAAACTCGATGATCTCAGGGCCGACGCTGAAGATGCGCTTCTTGGAGGGATCTTGGTCTGCCATTTGTCTGCGCTGGATTTCAAGTCTATCTGCACGTGCGGAGACGTATTGTGAGGTAAGCACATATCAAAGGGCGATGACCGCAAGAACACTGTTTAGAATTGTGCATACGAACAAAGGTGCTAATGCGAGTGTGGGTGGGTGGATGTGTGTGGGTGTGTGGGGGGTTGTTTCTGTAGACGCGTTTGTGTTTTGGTTGTGTGTGTGGACAAGTGTGTGTGTGTATTTTTTTCGTGTGTGTTTGTGTGCGTGGATCGGTGAGAGGCTTGTGAATGAATGTGGATGTGTCATATTTAACAGCGCTGGTGATGAGACGAGGAGCAGAAAGACAGAGGACGGGCGCTGACTGACAACTGAATAATTAATTCGGGCATAAAAGAACACAAAGATGCGCGCGCACCACAAACACAAAAAAGAAGGTGGAGAGAAGATAGGGGTGTAGCGCCACCATCATCATCTTCTTCAGCGCCACCATCATCATCAGCAGATTGACCAGCTGGCAGGGAAGACACCCGGTACCCGGTCTGGAGCGGCACCCCGGTTCTACTCACCTCGTCCTGACAATGGCACGGCCAGCGCAACCTCAATAAACGTGGGCTCGGCCACACCGGCTCATCGGCCGCCTACAATTTGGTGACCCGGACAAGCGGCTTCGTCATTGCTTCGCAACGCTGCTTCCCCAGCCCCGAGGCGGACGACGGCACGCGAAGAACGTCCCCCCCCCCCCCCCTCCCTCCCAGACCTTTCCTTGCTGATTCCGTTTGACTCCACCACAAACCACGCTGCATGGTTCGTCATCCTGGAGAGCCATTTTTATGTAAATGACATTTGGTCCCCGGAAATCAGGTACCTCGTGACATTACAGAAACTACCTGCTGACCTCATTGAGCAAATCGAACATTCGACCCCAGGCCCCAGTGCGTATGACGACTTAAAAGGCTGTCCTCAACCACTACGCCATGACAACCCGGCAGACGACAATCCCAACAGAACCTGCAGCCGTTACCACCACCAGTCCTCCTCCGACACCGCCCTCAGCCCATGTACCTGAACTCTCACTAGGTCACGGGTTTGCGATCATGAGCGCGTATCTATAGCTCCCATACCTCTGCGGTCTTCCGGATTTCTACACCCCTCGCTGCGACGTATGGTTTGTTCAGCTCGAGAGCCAATTTTTCATCAACAACGTAAGAAGCCAACCGCTGCGTTACCACCTCGCAGCGACACGGCTAGATACCTTGATTCACCCGCCGCTTTGCAGCGACGGGCTGTACTGCGGAGACCACCCGCGGTGAGAAAACGTCCGGCCTGAGGAAAACCCTCGAGACCGGTCTGCCTAGCCAGATGCCATGCGCTGGTCATCTGGCATGGGTAAGGCGGTAGCACAAGACTCTCAAAAAACGAAAAACGCTCACCTGAGTGGA
The DNA here is from genome assembly GCA_013339765.2 of Haemaphysalis longicornis. Taxonomy (NCBI): domain Eukaryota; kingdom Metazoa; phylum Arthropoda; class Arachnida; order Ixodida; family Ixodidae; genus Haemaphysalis; species Haemaphysalis longicornis. The sequence continues at coordinate 87,835,515 of CM023455.1, read as the reverse complement.
AATGGGTGGCCACCTCTCAGCCATCATCGTTACCTGGCTGGACCAGTACCAGGTCCACCAAGCTGGTTGGGGTGCGGGGGTCAAAATCGTGGAGGTGGGGGCTGCCCGAAGCGCCAGCACTGCCCACCGGAATCCCACCTGCCCAATCGCAGGGACAGGGCGAACCCATCGTCTCCTACTCGGGACACGCAAGATGGAACGCGCTCCCTGTACGGCTGCGCAAAGAGTGACCTGCAGTTGAGGACTATCCTCCAGCGGAGTTCTCAGTGCGCGCGCAGTAGTACCCGGACGCCTGACCCGTCCACGGGGGCATAGTGTGCGATACAGATAACCACTTATGCCGTAGTGTTCAGGGCCGAGTAAAACCACTCCCGAACTCTGTCATATAGACGGGCAATTGGTCCAGGTGGACATTCCCCCGAACGGACACCTCCGGCCGATTGCTCACCGGGGTCCCGGATGGGGTAGAGGTCCGCCCTGACGCAGTTTGTGCATGAGCCGCTAAGTGGGTAGGTCGAGTCCGTGGCCACCCCGGCTAGGCAGAAGTGGGTGTCAAGTCCGGGATTACCCGCACCCCGGGTGTGTGGTGGTTGGACGCCGGGCTGAGTTGGCCGGGCGCTCCTGACACATTGGAACCCTTGTTTCCACCACACGGCCGCTTAGGCCTGTTGCTACGCACCCTTTTAGCCGTCGGACTCGTGAGTGCCGACGTTGCCCGTGGGACACCACATGGAGGCGGGTGCGGGCAGGGAGGAGTTCGCTAACTCCTACTACTCCCCCCAGAGCCGATGGTCAATGCTCCTGGTCCCACGGGCTCCTCGCGCAGCTCCAGCTACCACCACCTGGCCCACAGACCTACGAAGACTTGAAGAAGGCTCTTCGTAAGCACTATGGCGTCTCAGACAGTATATTTCAATACTACAGCGATGGTTGTGATGACACGCCCACCTCCGTCACGCGCATGCCGATGCCATCCTCTCCACCACCACATCTTCCAACGCAAGCTGTGCCTACAACTTCGCCGCAGTGTTCAGTCTCGCCTTTCCAGTAAACGCCAGCGCCGGCTTCGGCTTGCCGCACTACAGAGTCGACCTTTAGCTTAGTGGAATCTGCAACACCATGCCGCAGCGCCACACGTTATTGCGTCGGCTTCACCGACCCCAGCAAGTGTCGACTGCTTTGCCGCTCGTGTCTGCAAAACTTCTCTGCACGGCAAGAGTGAGAGTGATCTTCATGAACGCTGTACTCCTGGTGTACGACCGCCGTCTTCCTCGCCTCAGGTGGAACAGCCTCCAGCAGCCAACGACAGATCGAGGACTTCGGGAGTCGAAGCTACCTTCGAAGCACATCAGCTTGCTAATGACAATCTTCACACCCTGGCTACGGTGGCAATACCGGAGCAAAGGTTGCGGGGCGTCCCTCCCAACAACCGTCGCCTAAAGAAGTATCCCGTAACCCCATGCAATCAAGAGACGCGTCAAAAGCTGGTCCCCAGACGTCGACCGATTCCCTGCTCCAGGACAGTGTTAGGTAGACGCTGTAACCGGAGCACAGCCGTCTGTCTACAAATCAAACAGACGAAACCAGCTTGCAGGATCGAGATCTGACGTCATTGGAGCTCAAGCGCAGCTCATCATTCAGGCATTAGCGCACCCACGATTTTTGTCTAGGGGGGTTTGAAATTTTCACAACAAATATAAAATATGATATACAAAATGTAAAAATGTAAAAGAACAAATATAAAGACAAATGTAAGTAGTACAAAAAAATAAAAAATAACCACAAAGAATAAAATATATAAAACTACAAAGAGCAGCCGAGTTTTTATTTTTTACGCGAAAAAATTACGCATTAAATCAGCCGCAATAACCTATACAATTCCCCTACGGAAGGAATATAATAATGGATGCACCTTCACATAAAAAAGACACGCGAAGCCTTGTGCCATTGCCCGAAGCCCCATACCCAAGTTTGAAAGTAGAATTGGAAGGAAGGGATGACGGGAGGTGAGGTTGGGGAGGAACTACAATTAGTGCCTTCTTCACTGGTGAAGTCAAGCCAAGAGTAAAGCACGAAATCTGTTCGTATAGGTGCCGGACAGCGCCCAGAGGGCGAAACGGAGCCCGCGACACCCAGCGCCCCCTTCGGCAGATATGCGCAACACTGGGTGGGTCCCCGCAAGCCTGTAGTCTGCTGGCTCGGGGGCGCTCTTCTTTTTCAAGCGCAGATGAAGCATATTAGACGCCCCTTTTGGGCTTAAAACGAAGCAAGAGATTGTAAAGTAATCCTGCCACATAGTGCGTGTGAATGACGAAGGATTTATTCGGTTGAACTCGCGTATAGGAAGGCATATAGAGGCCGCATAAGAGTGATGCCCGGAAGAGAGATTGTACAGCCTGCCTTCGGGGCAAACCTTTCTCAAGATCAGCATGTCTCGCTTCAAAAGAAAACGTAATTTATATTGTTCAATCAACAAAAGAGGAGGCTTTGTCTGCAAATATATCAGACGTTGCGCGATGTTTCCGCGCGGGGTATTCCAACCCCGTGAGTGCACTTGCATGCGACTGCAGAACTACTAACTATAATGTTACATACTCAGGCGATATATATAAAGGAAAAGCGAACCTTTTTTTATTCAACGGGAGTGGGAGGTCTCGTACTGTGCTTAGTATTGAAGGAAAAACAGTTGTTTAAGCTTTCAAATGAAATAAAACAACTTTGATCTGATCTTGTTTGATTTGATTTCAGGCCAGAAGGCAAGCTCGACAATACCGAGTCCCAACCTCTGGGAAATTTCAGCGTCTTTTTTTTTTTTCTAGAAGGCGACGAATGATTCAAATCTCGTGATGGAAGTTCTGCACAGAAGTTCAGAGAGTGGTATAATCTGGCCCTACAAAAATTGTGCTACTATTTGCGGTTTAGCGTGGGCTATGAGGCGTGCCGGTGGGGGGAGGAGGGCTACGGAATCATTTAAAACCCCCAGGGATTCTTAAGCATTCAGAAATTTCCTGTCCAGGGACACTTTTTGTGTCACTAAAATTTTTTCTCATTCTTTTTCTTAAACTACTTCAAGTTATACGCAAGTTGGTCCTCACTGTCTTAAAAGCACAATACTAAAAGCTCGTGCTCTAGTTTTATTATTTAATGCCGGTCATACAATATTCTTCTTCGAGATTTAACTGCGAATGTCCAATAATAAATGCTTCCGAGACTACACACTGCGCTCGGTGAACTTCGGTTTCGGTTCGGTGGGAGAGGCGTGCGGAGGGCGTTGGGTCGACGGACCTCTGGGTGGGGGGGGGGGGGTGTTACAATTCCAAAACACCCCCCGTGGGTGCGCCACTGCATCATTGCAAGGCTCCGCTCTTCCGCCTCCCACCGCTGTTGCGAACGCAGCCCAGACAGCGACCAAGCCACAGAGACCACACCGGGACACAGTAAAGCCCGCACTCCGGTCGTCATGCTGCTGCACCACGCTTCACCTTGTCGCTGCCGTTCGAGGTACGCCTGCCGTTCGCCCCACCATCAATTGCAGCAGCCGCTTCGCATCCCGCAACGCGGCCGCGGCCGCACTCCCAGCCTCGACCGCCAGAGGTTGCCCCTTACCCGGGAGCTACCTCGCCGACGCCTGCCACTAGACCACTGACTGCCCACGGACTCTCTCTGGCTACGGACAAACATTACATGTGCCTGTGAACTTCGACAAGTGCTTCTCCTACCGCCCCCCTCCCCGTTTTAACGCACAGTACTGCACAAAACAACACCCAACTCAGTTTTCTCTATCGCGCTCCGCGCTAGGCGGGGAGTCCTGTAGCGCCACCATCATCATCTTCTTCAGCGCCACCATCATCATCAGCAGATTGGCCAGCTGGCAGGGAAGACACCCGGCACCCGGTCTCGAGCGGCCCCCCGGTTCTATTCGCCTCGTCCTGACCATGGCACGGCCCGCGCAACCTCAGTAAACGTGGGCTCGGCCACACCGCCTCATCGGCCGCCTACTGGGGAAAGCAGTCATTATGAAGTCATCTCCAGAAAATTAACCTCGCCATCTAGCAGCGCAAGCGACGGTGCGCTTGCGCAAGCATTCCTTCTTTTGTGGTTTGTAAAGGCTTCGGCAATTTCCCTTGGCGAGAATCGATGTGCACAAAGTTGACGGTCGTGCGACCCAATTCCGGACTGCAGCCACACGTGGAGCAGTGCGACGACAAATGTGAACAAGGCACTCCTTTAATTGAGCTTTTATGCTGCCGCCAACGAACATTGAGGGAGCGCCCCGTCTGCACGACATACACTTTCCCGCACGACATTGGTATGGAATACGTCACAACGGTTTGGCACGGAAAACACTGGTAGTTGCGTTTCACTGCATCCATACGACTTATAGGCACACCCGACCATCCTGACATGTTATCAATTCTGGGACAAAGGTTTCGCAGCTTATTCTTGGCCGGAAAGATTATCCACATGAAATTGATTTGCAATCTTCTGAATGCGATGGGAAATGCCCTGAAGGTACGGAATCACCGCCAGTATCTTCCGCTTCTCTTGTGTTTCTCTCTGTGGTTTTCCCCACGCTTCAACTTATGTAGAACCAGTTGCGAAGTGGAAACAAGGGCTTCATTAGGAAAACCTGCCTTTCTGGGACGTTGAACTTTACGTTCCAAGCTGAAAGCCATCTTGTGCTCACATGACTTGGATATTGCAGAAAGAAGGATGTAGACAGCAGTGCCTAAGTTTACAATTCTAGAATCACCCGAAGAAAACCTAAGCAAGAGTTTTTTTTTTCCTGAGTACGAAGTGCTAGAAGCTAAAGGTTTGTCGTTCGGCGGAGAAAATCAATGGAGAGCGCGGGTCCCTTTTGTGATGAAAAAAATGTATGGAGCTCAGGCGTTCCCCACAGAACTCATGTTGTAGCCAGCGACACCTAAAAGGTTTAAACCTAACTAAACAGTAACCTACAGTGTTTTATAAAAGATTATTTCCTAAAATGGGAAAAATATTACTAAATAACTAAGGATAAATTTAGCAAACAAAACTTCTAAAGTCATCTCGTAAGTAACGGTGCCCAGGGGCGCTGCTTACAGAAGCTAAAGGTTTGTCGTTCGGCGGAGAAAATCAATGGAGAGCGCGGGTCCCTTTTGTGATGAAAAAAATGTATGGAGCTCAGGCATTCCCCACAGAACTCATGTTGTAGCCAGCGACACCTAAAAGGTTTAAACCTAACTAAACAGTAACCTACAGTGTTTTATAAAAGATTATCCTACAGTGTTTTATAAAAGATTATTTCCTAAAATGGGAAAAATATTACTAAATAACTAAGGATAAATTTAGCAAACAAAAGTTCTAAAGTCATCTCGTAAGTAACGGTGCCCAGGGGCGCTGCTTACAATGAGTGTTCCTGAACGGAAATTTTCATCGCAAAAGGGACCCCCCCCCTTCCCGACCAGCCCCGAACGACACACCTCTCTTTCTAGTACACCATAACCTGAGTGCATACTCCCAGTCAGCATTGTTCTCTCTGCAATATCCAAGTCCTGTAAGCACAAGATGGCTTCCAGCAATATCATTATCATTTATGATCATTACAGGATGCAGTACTATGGGCTGCACCGCATTAAGTATTCTTATAACCAGTGAACAGTAGGTGACCTGTGTCACTAAAGAGAGACATACAACAAAAGCATACTCCCGGTGATGACTTCTGAGACGCTTAGCACAAAGAACGACAACTTTTGTTGTCCTAAGAGGCACAAGAACAGCAGGTGTAAATTGTATAAAGAACTATAGTTGACTCCTCTGTCATAGGAATTGGTAAAGCACGAAAGGGAAATGGGCAGCGAAATTTGCAGCTGATCATGATTTGCGTGTCGGTGGCTGTCTTGTGGGTGTGCTTGGCGAACGACGCCCTGCTAGGGGGTCGCTTCGGCAAAGGTGTACTGGTGTCATTTCCGTGACGGATATGACGTCAAAGAAATCTTGGTGTATCCCGGCATAAAACACTTTCGCGTAAAATATAAAACCCGAAAACGAACAATCCGAAGTACAACGTACTCTTTAGTACAAAAGGTTGCTTCCACCCAAAAAGACCCTGTGTGCAGGAGTTAATCCTCTACACAAGACAGCTCGAGCTACAGACGCCCGATTCGCGAAGCTGGTTGCCGCCGCTTCGAGCGCGTGCCCAGCTGTCTACTGTGGGATAAATGTGAAAGCGAAAGCCTGCGGATAAAACGATCCGGGCCCGCCAGTCATGCATAGGGAAGACGATGATATAGATGAATACGACGATGACTGCTACTGTTACAGTGAGAAGCGACTGCGGAAAGTGCAAATAAACGATTTCAACCTTCATTCAATGCATGGCGGTGTGTCTTTCAGTGCGTACATAGAAAGAAATCCTCCAGCTTCCAGGGTTCAAGCCTTGCGCTACTAAGTACAAGCTACGCTAATTTTTCCAGTAGGAGCAATTTTTTTTCTCGGAGAAGTGAATTCCTGAGCACAGATCTGCAATTTTAGGGGAATTCCCCGCACCCTGCGGTAACATAAGCCTTATGTGTTCATCATCACCAGCCTATCTACGCCCACTGCAGGGCAAACGCCTCTCCCATTATTCTCCAATTACCTCGGTCCTGTGCCAACTGTGACCAATTTATCCCCGCAAATTTTTTGATCTCATCTGCCCATCTAACTTTCTGCCGCCCCCTGCAACGCTTGCCTTCTCTAGGGATCCACTCTGTTACCCTTAATGACCAGCGGTTATCTTGCCTTCGCATTACATGCCCTGCCCACGTCCATTTCTTCTTCTTAATTTCTACTAATATGTCTTTAACACCAGTTTGCTCTCTGACCCACTCCGCTCTCTTCTTGTCCCTTAATGTTACACCTATCATTTTCCACTCCATTGCCCGCTGAGTCGTTCTCAATTTAAGTTGAACCCTCTTAGTGAGCCTCCAAGTTTCTGCCCCGTAGGTGAGTACCGGTAAGATGCAGCTGTCATACACTTTCTTCTTCAGCGACAATGGTAGGCTGCTATTCATTATCTGAGAATGTCTGCCATATGCACCCCACCCCATTCTGATCCTTCTAATTATCTCTGCCTCATGGTTGGGATCTGGGGTCACAACTTGGCCTAAGTAGATATATTCGCTTACCACTTCCACTGCCTCGCCACCTATCTCAAACTGCTGTGCTGTCCCGAGGTTATTGATCATTGCTTTAGTTTTCTGCATATTAATTTTCAGGCCCACGGTTCTACTCTGTTCGCCCAGTGCGGAAAGCATGCTTTGCAATTCGTCCCCCGAGTTACTTAGCAAGGCAACGTCATCAGCAAATCTGAGGTTACTGAGGTATTCTCCATTAACCCTTACTCCCACCTGTTCCCAATCCAACGTTCTGAATACTTCTTGTAAGCATGCTGTGAATAACATTGGAGAGATTGTGTCTCCTTGTCTGACACCCTTCTTTATAGGTATTTTACGGCTCTCCCTATGGAGGATGATGGTAGCTGTAGACCCACTGTAGATATCCTCTAGTATTCTTACATAATGATCATCTACCCCCTGGTTCCGTAATGCCTGAATGACTGCTAGGGTTTCGACCGAGTCAAATGCTTTCTCATAATCTATGAAGGCTATATATAGGGGTTCAGTATACTCAGCGCACTTCTCTATCACCTTTTGTGTTATCTGACCTTTTTTGTGGAAAAACATCTTCAACACTACAAAACCACTGCTACAAGAATGTGTTTCCTTTTATAGATGGCACAAAACTGATAGCGAACCAACGCAAAAGAAAATTATCAAGGTGCCCCATAAACTTAGTAATTAAATCACCGCGGGCATTATGAGTGCCAATATAGGAACATAAGACCAATCGCCTTGTGTAAATCTCAGTCATCGTCATAAAAAGCACCAGAGTTTGAAATAGGGCTTACCAGGTTTCGTGGTCCAGCGGGCTCAGGGACCTCTATTCCTTTACTCGGAAAGGTTGGGCTCTGCAGAGGCGTTGGCTTCGTCGGGGATGCCGGTAAACTATTTAACAACGTGGGTTTTTCTTGGCCTCTGGAACTCTGGTCACCCTCGGGCACAACTTCTGGCTCGGTGTGCTTTTTCGGGCTGGCGGGAGTCGGTGAACCCTTCGGTGCCATCGGAGGCACCGCGGAAATCATTGCCAGTGACTGAGACGGAACCATAGAGTACTCCGTGAAGGGAACCTCTGCTTGGCGCACAGGCTCCTCAGGCGATTCCTGCATTAAAATTTGGAATAATAGAGAGTTTTAGCTGACCGTTTTCAACGGTCCGCTCCTGTAACGGCAGCCCGCTCAGTGCGACCGTAGCCAATGCCGTTCGCGGCCAACCACACCACGCATGTGCAATGGCGCTCCCACCAGCTATCGGAGCGGAGCTGACCAGAAAGAGCGGTCAGCTAAAACTCGCTATTGTTTGCAATGCATACATCTTTAAGGCGCCGAAAAGGGGCTATTACATTTGTGCATTTCCCAGCAGCTGTCGAAAGCAGCGGGTTATGTCTGAGTTCATGCTCATTTTTAAAAGGATGTAAAACTTCCTCGCGCTGACAAATCTTTGCCCACTGATTTTTTCTTTACATGAACCAAGCGCTGACAGACTCCCATTATGGTTTCGACTCATGTTACCCACCAAACTAAGACTGCCGGAACCAACACCTTTTGGTATACGTGTAGACTATCCTTATTTAGGACGAAAGCTCCCTAAATGAACACAAACCAGCTGTCAAGGAGACAAAGGAGCGTATTGGGAAACATCCATCTATGTTTACGGCACACCTCCTTCGATTCACGCGGTATCCTATAGAAAATTGAGGGAAGCTTTCACTCACCCGCAAGAATTGAATAGCGAAGCTGTTGTAGGTGACCATTGACGGAAACTAAGTTTTAGTATCGTTGTGGTGTCGTGGTTGACGTCGGCGGCATGGAATTTCAATGAAGCTATGTTGAGCAAGGCCAGAGTGAGCTCATCATTTTGGTCGACGCTTTCGTACGACACTCTTCAAGCACGATGTATCATCTATATCGAATACTTTGCACGCCGAGCCTCTCGAAGCGCGGCCTCTTCCTCAGCCGTGCTAACTATCCGCTGCCGCGCCATGTGCAGTCAATGATAACCTACAGCAGCTTCGACATTCAAGTCGCGGCTCGTCTTAGGTGCAGAGCGCATGCGCACGGCGACGCGAGGACGAACGAACGAGGGGCATACGCTATGACGTGTCTTTCTCCCTCCGAGCAAGTCACGGTGGAAATGATACGGCGAACGCTGGATTGTTTTTGTGGCCAAAGTTTGCCAATCTCGCTAAGTGGGCAACAGAATAAAGTGTCATCTCTCTCTCTTTCCCTAAGTGGGTTTGCTTGGCTTGACAAACGTGCGCTCGAGGCACGCGGCGAACGCTGGAGTTTGTTTTTTGGGGGCAATATTGGCCAACCTCCGTAATTGGTACGCTTATCTTGACAAACGTGCTCCCGAGGAACGCTTTCACGAGCGATCGGAATTTTCTTGGCATTTTTAACAAACCACTTGCTAAACAGCTTCGCTGTTCAAACTTCGCTGCAAGAGTCGGACATTTTATATAGAACAGTTACGTCTGCTTCCAAAACCCCGAACATTGTGCCATCTTCCTTCGTTTAAGTCCTTTCAGCGTAACATTACTTTTGATGCTGTAGCTGCAATCATATTTTTCTAGCTTTTATATTGCCACCTTGGCGTCGGCGTTGAAAGTTTACAAAAACGTTATGTTTGACACAACATGCAAGCTGTCACAAGAAATCTTTCTGGCGACAGCGGGAAGCCAACGATACGACGTTGTACGTATGATATACGTACGGCCCATCGCCTCGGTCAGCCACTCAGTTACAAAAATTTCCCCGCATTTCCCCGAGGGGAAGAATGTGAAAGTGCGAATGCAGGAGTTGAATTTGCGCGGTTCGGTAACGTTCGCGAAAGAGAGATCACACACACACACACAACTACAAAGAAAGAAAGATGCATTTATTCACAGACACCTATTTGTGTTGTCGTACTTGATTGCTAGAGCGGATCTCAGCTTTGAAATTTCGTGTCAGTACTCCTTTAAGCGGGTGCATATACCTTCTCACGCCCGATTCCTGGCCAATCCACCACGTGGGTATGTGCCATGTCAGCGGCCAGGCAGCGCGCGCCCATCTCCCCCCGTTGCCAAGGAAGACGAGGAGATTCCTGGTCAATCCGCCACGTGGGTATGTGCCACGTCAGCGGCCAGGCAGCGCGCGCCCATCTCCCCCCGTTGCCAAGGAAGACGAGGAGCGCCCGCACCCGCAGCTGTTGCTATGTGGACGGACGGCGGTCAACGGAATTCAGGGTCGCTTATAAAGTGCATTCGCACTTAAAAACATACACGGACATCTTATACCATTATCGCCGGGAACGCCTCCTTTACCCTCCTCTTCGTACATCGCTCGGTACACAAGTCTCTCTAATCTGGCGCCGAATTCAACCACCGACTTACTACAACATCACAATTTTACATCACATCTCCCTACAACTGCAAAATATGCAATACACCAAACACCACCTATCACCTCGCGTGGGGGGAGTGCGTCAAACATCCCAACCCAATTTCATCATCTTCATTGGAGCAGTGGGAACATAGGCTGACTAGCTTCCAGCTCGAGGATCAGAAGTACCTGAACTCCCGGGCGCGGGCTGCTACGGGCCTGAAGGCGGCCTGGACTGAGGCCACCATTCAGTCTCTTTTCTTTCTCTCCTTTTCCTTGTAAACAAAAACCAATGCCTACTGGATCGAAGGAATGCAAAACCTACCCGACTTTTATTGTCGTTTGCCAGTATCACCCAAGGCGGTGCTGCTGATGTGTGGGTACTGGGCACTGATAAACACAAAAATCACTTTTTCTGTTTATCAGTGGTTGGGTTCATGCGGGCACCTATGGTTACCCAAATATCCACCTTTAAAGAAATGTGTCCAAACTTAGGTTTCGCACTAAGGCGACATCGTCCTCTGTCCTGCCTATCGTAAGGGACATTCATAGTTCTCGTTTCACCTGACATTGCCTGATAAAGAAAAAGGTGACATTTCCACCAATTCTATACTTCACGCACCTTTTCACCCTGTTCCTGTGGCCCGGTGGGGTCTTGACCGGATGGCGAGCCTCGGGAGACCGGTGCCTGATGATCAGCAATACTCGATGTCTGCGTCTTCAGCGTCGGTGAGGGCGCAGTAGATGTGGTGTGGGGGCTTTGGGCAAAGCGCGGTGGGCTTTCGACATCGGACAGGTTCTTTTCTTGCGAGCGTACCGAAATAGGCCTGCTAAAATATTCCTCTGGCAGTAACGTGAGCGGGTCGCCTTTCTTCACGGCAGAAAGCTCTGCTTCTTCGGACATAGTCCGTAGTCGACTCTGGCCTTTCGGTGACGACGCTGGGTGCGGGGAAAGCTGCTTCTTTGGTGGTTCCTGTGCACCGTACGCAGCGGCATCAGTAAAGTTACGAATCACGTCTGTTTTGAGCGGTTAAACAAATAAACATCAGATAGTACAGTCTTGTAACAACGAAGCTGCTGTTGTTCGAAATTTCGGCGCACGTTACAGAACCCCAGGTGATCAAAATTAACCCGGAGCCCTCCACTACGGCGCGCCTCATCGCCTGCGTTGCGCTCGGCGCGTTAAACCTTACAATCAATCAAACCAATGTTCTTGTTCGAAGCATTCATGAGACGAGGCGCGGTAACGCACGCACATCGATGTGAAGAGGCCGCAGCCTATTTAGTGGGAGAGCAAGCGCCAAGCACACGGGCCGCGTAGTGGGGAGAGGAGTAGCGGGTGCCAAGCGCAGGTGGCCAGAGCCAAGGCGCGGGTGAGAGCATGCGACCAGCGCTGGTGGTTGGAGTAAAGGAGATAAGGAGGGGAGAGGAGTCGGCCGATTGGAGAGCGCGCTCCCAACAGAATGGGTCGCGCATGTATAGACGAGTGCGCTTGGCGGTCGTTTCTTGATCTTCGAAGAAGGGGTAAAGTTGTCCGTTCTCCGGTTGAAGAAGCCGCCTGTCGGGAGCGCCAGCGAGAGTTGGCGAGCGAAAGAAGGCGAGCTGGAATCGCTTTGTTGGATTTGAGAAGATACACGAAGCATCGCCTTGCGATTTGAAAACACCAGGCAGCATCATTCGCAAAGCTAAATCAGTGGAGCTGGTCAAATTTTTTTCGTCGCATTTTATTAAGTTGTATGTGGCACGCCATTTTATGAAGGAGTAAACGAATTGCGTTTTGACATTCGGTAATGACACCTACTATGTCAGTTTCTCCCTCTTTGACTTATCGCCAGTGTGTGCGTTCACGATAGGAAAGGTTACCACGGAGAGGGTGTAACAGACAGAATATTCGGACCTCAAAATCCGGCATTTCCCCGGCTAACTGAAACGACGCTGAGGTAAAACGGACAAGTTGCTGGGTGATCCGAAAAAATTAAAGCCGTTCCACTAAACGTGAAACATTTCAAGCGCGGAGCAGTGATTCGCGAAAGGGCTGTGGAGCTCTCTTTTGACTAGTTTCAGTATCAGCCTGGCGTTGATACCGAAATTAGTCAAGAGAGGTCGCATCATCTTCCTAATGCTTATACAGACACACTCTATTCAGTTATCATTATTTCAGGGCAACTATGCATATTTCATAATTTGTCCCGCCTTTTATGTTATTCCGTACGTACTTGCCGCCTACCGACTTCAGCCTCCGTGGCAAAGGCGCAGCGCAAAGATCACCCTAACGCTTGGCATATTAGTAACGTGTGCCTCTGTGATGCAATGGGGTTGACATCGGGTTCGTAAAGCGCGGGACCCAAATTCGATCCCGAACAGGGTAAGCGGTGATCCTTTCAAAGCCTCTGTTTGGGTGGGTGACGCCGCGTTATGCGTCACGTGTTACTTCAGTGGTTAGATACCGTGACCCCTGACCAACTACGACGAAAAACCGGCCCCCTGAAGTGCTCCGCACTTGATAGAGCCGACAATTGTTCACAGTCCTTAACTATTAGTCGATATAAAATATGCCGCCATCTTATCCACAAGCATATAAAGGAACAAAACATTTTGTGCAATTACGAAGAACATTTTCTGTTCCTGATTGACAAATTCGACCGGCGTTTCTTGACGTGTCGAAGTCAGAGTCTGTCACGAAATTTCAGGGAACAGCCATCAAATACTATAGCTGTAGTCTAATAGTGTCACGCTGTAGAAGTACATACAGCGTGGCTCCCCCAACGCACACTCGGTCCACTAAAATGATTCGGAACAATACCGAGGCATTCCCGAAATTCTCTAAAGTAACGCTGGCGGCATGTGCGATTCATGTGAGATGCAGTCTATAATAACGATTACGACCTAAACACCAGTCTGTCATTGCTATGTACAACAAATCGGTCTTCATGCTGTATTGCTTTTCTCTTTGCCCAGTATACAATTTTTCACGCGTTCCTCCCACAGGAATACGGCGCACAGGTAACCAAAGGCATTCTCTTATTGGCGCCGGTGTCCTTCCTGTGTCCTTGATAAGGCAAGAGGTGTGATTTAAGGCTCCTGTTCTCTCTGCCGCCTCACCATTGTCATAATAGGCTGCCGTTGTAATCATCACCTCATTTCATTTTAAATACATATACTCCTATACATCGTATTCCCGAAATTCGTATTTCAGACATAAACATAACTTCTGCTTCTTTAATCTAGCGCAAGCCCTATCTAATTGTTTCTCGTGTCCCCGTTTTGTAGCGCTTTTTGACATGTCGAAATACCAACAAATGGCCCAAACTTCTGTATTGAATAGTCTGCTTTCTAGCACAAAGGGTCCCATTCAGCCTGACTACTTACATCACAAACATTTAGTAACTTCTCCGTCTTAAGTTTAGCGTTTGCTCTAAGTGCTCTTCCTCGAGTCCCCGTTTTTGAGCGCCTTTTAGCATGCCGAAATTGAACATGTGCTCTAGAACTCCGTCATTTTTATAGGAGGTATACACTGCTACCTACGCATATACCCATCAGCTTTGAGGAATGTAGGTTAGTAGAGATATTGGGAAGGAGCTAGCGCTTATCATAGGATTAGTTAACCACGCGCACAGAGGCATGTGCAAATCAAGCATTATGCGGGAAAATTCAGCGAGTGATTATTTCAAACTGAGGGAATAGAAAAACGCAATAGTGGAGAGAACAAGTCCGGCGGAACCGGTGGTACCGGAGATTAGTGAACAACTTTTCCCAATTATGTGAGGAGTTTGAAGGCGCGTACATTTGGAAGCACCTGGTTGTAGTTTCAAGTGTGGGCATTCACAGAACATATTTCACGACGACTCCTCAATGCAGTCACGTCCTCCTAAAAATTGTTGATACAAGTTGGTCTTGCTGTTCCTGCAAAGCTTGATACGTGTTAAATTATGTTTCAATAATTTCAAATCACCCCAACTTCTCACCACAGATTCTCACAAGTTTCCACATACACTTACGGCTCCATTCATTCAGCTACCCGAACACAGTTGTCACTACAGGGAACGTGCATTGCTTCCCTTTCTCCTTATTGGCAACCTTGACAATAATTCCTCTGAAAAAAGTTATTTCTGGTGCGCATGAAAGATCAACTGAGCTCGCTTGCCCGTACCTGAATTTCCCGCTTGGACGGTTCGCTTAACGGCAGACTTGACAAATCAGTGACGTCACGGATGGCAGCGGTCGCTTCCTTCGACGTCGGAGGTCGTCCGCTGGAAGTAGTGCCAGTGCTCTGTGGGGAGCTTGAAGGGGTACCGGCGCCCTTGGGGGGCGCCTTTTCACCAGAGATTCTGTGGTGAGGCCTGGTGGTGTCCTGTTGTCGCAGTACCACGAACACAGGAATAATTATGGTTAATGACCTCCTCATTGAATAGGGGTGACGGCATGCGCCATCTCGCCAACGTTTGTCATTTAATTAAATTTAGTTAACCTACAACTCGTATTTCTCTTTATTTCTGCCCTGCCGCTATCTCTGGCTGTGATGACCAATTATCGACTTCTTCCCTGCTTTTATTTCACCAATACTCCACCCGCTGTTTAGTCATATTCACTGCTGACAAAGTCAGTGAGAGCGACAGCTCTGCGGCTTCTTCCAACCGCTTTGTGAGTGATGACTCGCAAGTATAGCCCTCTCGCCTGCTTTTCCCACATCACACTGTGTGCAAGGCCTGTTCGTGTCAATTCAAACGCACGAGCAGTAATCACTACCAGTTATAATCAAAATGCTCGTGCATACTTTAGCGGCCTGGGCAAGGTCTATCGTGATATCCATTGTATGGCTTATGGTCGTGGCATCATTTTATGGGTGATCTGGTGACAAATAAAACACAACGTACATTTTTATTTGCAAATGGGTCCATTCCGTGCAGGTTACAAAGTATTCACGCGTATTGAATAAAACGGAAATAATAAAATTTCGTACATTCACCAATTCTAATTGGTTAAAACCACCTTTAATTCAGTGAAAGGGGGCAATAACTCACCAAAGAACCAGTAAAGGTATGAAATTTTGGTCAGCGTTCGGGCATTGTGACCGTTCCTTCCGGGAAAGTGAAAAAACAAACTTCGCTTCCGTACTTCTCTTAAACTAGAAGGCTGGAACCGGGTTGACTACCGTCGCCTCGTAGACAATGCTGCTTTCGAACGTTTTAATGCAAAATCCTTACTGCACGTCTCATCTCACGCAAAAGTGACCGCCTTCGCCAACACGAATGGTACCAAAGTGACCACCACTGTGAACACAAAATAAGTAAATAAAAACCCAATGCTGTTCGGGGGGGATTTTAATCCAATTCGACAAAGCAGAAACCAAGTACGCTAATCGCTACGCTAACCCGCTTTTTTTATTTACCACCGCTACACTAACACGAGCTTTTCGGGAATGAAACAATAATTCGCCTAGGCGTGCAACCTGACACGTCAACTTGGCGACACGTGAGGACGGGTGCGAGCAGAGGAGAGCTGTGGCTGTGGGGAGGCTGCAGTGATAATTACGGCCAGCCTGCTTGTCGGAGTATTTCGCGCCAAAAGACAACAAAACACGAAAGGGAAGAAAGATGGAAACCAGTGAGCATTATTATTTCTACCATAATCGCGAGTCAGTCGGGAAAAGCTTGCATCGGGAAATACGTCAAGATGACCCGAGCAGCTCGATTCCCTGCCGAACCCAAGCTGCCGCGAATGCCGAAAAAATATGAAAACCAAAGTCTATACTGACTTTTGCCTTCAAACCATGTAAACAGAGTTGAAGAGTCAAGGATTTTCTTGCTTATCTCTAGTGCACTGTCATTGCACATGCATCCGTTTTCCCGACAAACTGTGGAATGTTGTAAGCAACATTCGAGCCCACCCGTACCTGCTTTAATGAGTTGCAATCCGGGGTATAATCCTGCAGTAAACCAACCTAGAACTCTGTGCCAGATTCTCCTTGTTTGTACAGGGCCATTTCTTTCTGCTTCTGATTGAGACTTGCCGGCCCGGCTTGTACGAGCCTGGAGGCTTGGGTAGCCATTCTTGCTTCTCAGACACAAAATGACATCGGTCCTCTACCTTTGCGACTGGCATGCCGGCCACGCCGCTTCGTGGTGAATCTTGTGGGCGTCGTCCAACCGGAGTGCTTGGGGATGCCGTGTGTGAGCCCGGAGATGGGTAACGCTGGGAAACAAATGCGAATTCTTAACACAACACTGCGATGCCACAAATGGGGCCCTGTCGTCTGCCAAGCGTGGCGTTGTCAGGATTTACTTAAGTGGGAGTATGAAGAAAGGGCAGTTGTTTTGAGGCAGAACATGGCGATGACCGAGAACTATTTGTAAAGGAAGCAATTGAGTGAGTGTACAACTAAATGTCAGGGCATGGTGACTGTTCTCTATTTTATGTTCTGGTTATTCTATTTTTATTTTTAGGTATGCTTCACGGCGGGTGCTCATTTTGGGGAGACCGATGTCTGACCTGCTAAGCTCGATAAATTCCTCGCGCTGCAAACAGAGTTATGAGTAGTCGTTGATAGCATGAAGAGTTAATGGCTTCCCTTACTCTTGACGCGTTTAAGGGTGCTACGACACCTGTTTACCCCAACCCTACACTACACACGCCACTGTGAACCGAAATATACAGCTATCAAGTAATTTCAGCAAGTAGAAGTCTCGCTTACTATACGCCTAATGAAGTAGGGCGCTCTTGTACTACGCTTTTACAAAAAATATTAAGCCAGTCAGCAGAGAGTTACACCTATACCTCACCTCCAAGCCCGTGAGGAAACTCCTTTGATACACTTACAACACTAGAAAAGACCTGCAGGTAATTTCGAAAAATCTCCCCAATAGCTGCTAATTTGGCAAGAGCTATCCTTTTTGGAGTGAGCGTGAGAACCTAAAACTCGCCCACAAACAGATCAGAGCGCAGGATCCAAAAAATAATTTTTGATAGCAGCCCACGCCACAGCACTGAAGGAAGATGCGCAAGTGACAGATTCGCTACCTCATCTATTCAGTTTTATTAAATTCCAAAATCAGCTTTTAAAGCGAAAGCTTTCTTATTGCGACAGATTTTATCCAGTCAAAAACACAGTGCAGTTCCCCATAGACCGGTCGGTCAACCGGAAAACTCTGATAAGATCTCGGGACAAACGGTGCGTCTGGGAAACCGGGCTTCCGTCGTGTCGAAACCGTTACTTGGAAATTGCGAAAACCGAGCTGTTCCAAATAACACAATACAGGCATCGATCATGAAGGAGTACAATAGTATACATTCATCCCATAAACCATGTATCGACGCACATTTAGATCGTTCGTAGATGCGTTTACTTAGTGCGGGAAAAATCGTCGCGTGGGTTTGTTCTTCGTTTGTGATCTGGGTCTTTGAGGGTTTCACTCATCGATTGGACGCACTTTCAGCGAAGGTTGGACGAACTTTAGGCGACGTTTTTGACGCACTTTTGACGAACTTTTGATGTCAGAATGATTTTGCGCTTCTGTAAGCTTTCTTTCGGAAGGGATGATAAAACTTTTTTCGACTGCAGCTCAACATCAACCCCACCGTTAAGGTTCGCGTCCGCTTAAGCGAACTAACGACACTCATGATCAGAACACCCTCGACATGAACTCGACATCTCCAAAGGACGCCAAGGCGACCTTAGGTAAAAGTGGCGCTTCCGAAGTGCCCACTGCGTCAGCCTACTGCATGCTAAATCCATTCTTTAAGTTTCTCGACAGGACTAATGTGCATTATGAGTGCAAGGCGTCGGCGTGGCATGCACCTGATAAGTGTTAAAGACCATAATTTAGCTGAGCCAGGTTATGCAACCTGCCCAGTGGATCGACAGAACAGTGCGGCAAAATATATTTCACCGCAGAAGCATTTGTTTCTGTCGCGTTTGTCCCTTCCGGAAGCCCTATGAGCAGGGAGCTCCCGCAGACTACATCTGAATAGACTTTTATACAGAGAATGAAAGGAGTGGTTTAGGTGTTCCCTGAGCCCGCCGTGTAGCCGAAACGGACAATTAATCCACTTCCACTCAGGCCTGTAGTTCTGTTGTTTTAGAAGAGCGGACACGTCGCCCTCACTGATTTCCCCTGTGTGTGCCATCTTCCGAAGCCATGCGGAATCAATGTCTAGTGTTCTGGTTCTGCCTATCTTGCCCACACTCCGGTGCAAATTCATGTTCGTGTCTACTGTTAACAGGGTAAGGAGGGTTAACATGACCCCTACTGAGAATGTTCCTATCAACCGCAGTCGTGCGTGAAGGATCACGGCCTCATTATGTGGGTAACCAGTTTTTTGTACAAATTTAGCCCTTTTCTACAAGGTATCCACTACTACGCATTGGTTATTACGTGACTGGCGAAACTTGATACTTATGTCAATATCAATTAAGTAATACAAGCTCCATTCCCTGAATAAATAAATAGGTGAATATCCTTCAAGCGGGAACAAGAGACATGGCTCAGCATTCAGCAGTTGTGACCACCGGTTAGGAAGAAATTAAAAAAGACGGTGTCTCACGTCCCCGTAAACTAGAAGGTTACCAACAACACGGCTAAGTTACCTGCTACTTTCACCTACTGTTACCTACTTTTATCTACTGTTAAGTTACCTACTGTTAAGTTACCAATGCCGTTTTGCATTTTCGCAGCTCCAAGATAACTACACGTAGATTACTTTCTGCCCCGTCCTGACGCACGTTGTACGGCACCGTCGACCCCGCACACACTCGCGCTGTAGAGGCACCGATAAGCATGCAGTTCTGTACTACACCGCCCTGCAGCCCACGCAACCAATACAACTCACGCCTGATTCCTCTTTCTTGAGTGGTGCCGTCTCCGCTTCTTGCGCGGTTTTGGCAGTTTTGGGCCGACCCGAATGGGGTGGTCTTGGAGGCTTTACTGTCCCTTTGGCCTTTTTAGACGCCAGAGGGCCTTGTTCATCAGTCATAGCGAGTGGTGCTACAGTTACGCCACTCTGCGGTGAACCGTGGGGGTGTCGTCGATCCGGAGTGCTTGGTGACACCACGTGCGAGCTCGGGGATGGGGGATTGCTGGAAAAGAAATGGGAATTCGTCACTAAACCATCGATGACTAAACGGAAGCCATGGTGTCGCTAAACGTGGCGCAGGCAGGATTTAGTTTACGGGGGAGGAAGGAAGAAAAGGCAAGTGTAGAGCACTTCAAGGAAAGCAAAACGTTTTAAAAAGCGAAACAATTCAATAGGTTTATGACTAAATTCGAAATGCGGTAACCGCCCTCTACGCACTTGCGATAATTTTATATTTATTTCCTTCGGGGGAGTCCAAATGACCTATAATTGTGGTGGGAGCAGACGTGTAGCTTGCTAAGCTGGATGCATTCCGTGCGCCAGAAACATAGTTGTCGGAGTCTTTGACAACGCGAACAGTTTATGGCTTCCCTCACCGGTAAAATCTTTCTGGAGCCCCTCATCTATGGCATCTGTGGCATCTTCATTCTTCATCCGTGGCATGGGCCAAAATACACAGTTGTGAGAAAGTTTTGGCAAATTGCTGCTGTCGCATTTACCAAACGCTTTTGTTAAGTCGGGAGTTTTTTCCTTTCCCTTTTAGAAAACAAATGACAAGCTATACAGGCGCAAGTGAGATGTTATGCATCACGTCCGACCGCATGAGTTAACTCCTTAAGTACACCTACGCTATTGAGAAAAGTTTACTGGGAAATAAAATAATCTCCACAGGACCGCTGACGATGATGGTGAAATCCCTTCTGTAGCGATGTTGGGAACCTAGAAATCGCCCCAATGCGACGACGACGCAAGCAGTAACGTTATTTTGGCTTGTAATAGCACGCCACGACATTGTAACTATGTACAGACCAAGAAAAGCGACGCGAACAAATTTGCGCTCACCTATTCTATTTTAGTCCAAACCGGAATCATTTTTCTCGACTGCGCTGCACATCACCCTCTGCAGTAAGGTTGACGCCCGCTTAAGAAAACTAACGGAAGCCATGAGGAGAAAACCATAGACCCAGTTTAATCACAGCAAGCACTAAACCTTACTTGAACGTCAAGCCTTCCTGACCGCATGGTAGGTAGGTCAATTGTGTGCTGAATTCGCGACAACTGCACGCAATTTGGGAGCCAGTATAGCGCGTGATGGGTGCGATGCACTGCTATGAAATGGAACTTCTAATAATTAAAGGCTGGCATTGATCTGAGCCGCTTCGCAACCACTTATCATGAGTGCCACCAACTAGTCGAAGCAAAAATTATTTCGCGGAAGAGCCGTTCTTTATCCCGGTTTTATAATTTCAGGAATATGGGCTCAGCAGTACAAGACCTGGATTATTTAGTGAGCAGACTATATATATGGAACACAAAAAGCTATTACGCCTTTCATTGGCAGTGTCAAAAGTGAAAAAGATTGCTGCATTTTACTAGCGAAAAAGAGACGCGGACGAAGAAGAAGTACACAAGGACACTTGCTAGAGTACAACTACACGACGAAGCAGAAGTACACACGACACTCGCTAGACTACAACTACAGTTGTAGTCTAGCGAGTGTCGTGTGTACTTCTTTTTCGTCCGCGTCTTTTTTTCGCTAGTAAAATGCAGCCAGATAAACTAGCCCAACTTTCTGCCTTAACTGAAAAAGATTGCTTAAGCTACTTCCCCTCTGGCCTTGATATGTCCCGTCGTCGCATTAGCGCGAGAACATCGGCACCAGTGATATCCGCATATGAGCGTCTTGTTCCGATCGCTTCGATGGGCGTTCATTTGCCGTGGAAGAAGCCATTTCGTATCAAAGGTTAGCACTCTGGCCTGTTTATCCCGCCACACACTGCTGCGCTAATGCCTGCAAATGTCAATCGTAACAAATGCAGGGTAGCAAGAGTCGTATTGCGAATAACCCTATAAAGCTTAGTCGAAAGGGCGAAAGTCGTGACCTCAGTATGTGTGCTACACTAAAAAACAAAAAAAAACAGCAATTTTTCCCAGTCGGCGAAATTTTGTACAAGGTATGCCATATTACACTTTCGTTGAAACCCCATTCCGCAACTATATCCATACGTCCATACAAATCGGGTAAGGCCCCACTGTAAATTGATTTACACCGTTTTTCTCTAAAACTAACACCTTTACACCCTACCAAAAAACAGAAACACCCTTTTGAGAGGTATAATACACAATAAAACACCCTTCAAATGGTGTATTCTTGTTTTTGCTAGGGTTTAAGTGTTGTAAACAACAAAACACCGTTAAGGGTGTTTTTCTGGCGGGGGGTGTTCGGGTGTAAGGGTATTTTTTATGAACAGTGAGTTTAACCCTTAACAATCTCAGTTATTTTAGTGTGAACGCGGCATTTACTGAAAACGTACCGAAGCGTCAACATGCTTCCAGCAGGAACAAGACACGTCAATCAGGACTCACCGAATTCTGACCAATTATTTTGGAGAAATACCATGAAACTAACCTTTACTCTAAAAGGTTACTGACAGCAACGTTACCTAAGGTTGCCTCAGAACGACCAGTGCATTTCAACGTTTCGCGTTCTTGCAACTGCGCAAAATAAGTGCAGTACGTCACTTTTTGCGCCGTACTTTGGCATGTTCTACACCGCCGCCAAGCCCACCCACACGTTGGTTGTAGAGTCGATGCTATGGGCCTGCACAACGCCTCCATGCAACTCACGACAGCTGCTTCTTCCTCGTAAGGTTCCACCTCCGTTTCTTCCGCGGGCTTGGGCTGGCCAGAACCGTGTGAGCCGGGAGGCATGGGCAACCAGTCGGAGCCTTCAGACACAGGAGAGCTTAGTTCATCAATCGTAGAAAGTGGTGGTCTTACGGATACACCGCTTCGTGGTGTACCCTGGGTGTTCCGTCGAACCGGTCTGCTTCGTGATGCACCGTGCAGGCTCGGTGACCGGGAGTGCTGTAAAAGAAGTGGAAATGATTGACTGAACCCTGCAAATTCACAATCATGGTCATGACTTATGACTTGATCGAAACGCTGCGTAGGCAGTGGAGGATGGGGTAAGAAAAGGCGACAGGATTGGGGAGAGCATATTGTTTTGAAAAACGAAATAACAAAACAACTTTACAATTAAGGCTCAGCACGCGATGACTATCCTTTATGTAATTTTCCCATTCGTCTCATTTCTATGCTTCTGCGGCAGATTGGAAAATGACTGATCCTTGTGGTACGACCACACGTCTGGCCCGCTAAGCCCAAATCATCATTTGTGGCAGAAATATTTATATGGACAGTGTTTGAAAACACGAGTAATCATTCTTTTACTTACTCCTTAGGCCGTTGGGGTGCCACGAACCCGCTAAGCCCCCTCTTCCTTGTGTACGCCCATGAGTGCCAAAATATACAGCTCTAGAATGAAGCTAGAGCGAAAAGAAAAGAATGCCAGCTGTCCCAGGAGAAGGCGCGCGACCACTGAGAAAGCGGGAAAATTGAATTGCATTGAACATCCTCAGAGAAGGAGGAGGAGAGCGCACGGGGTGGTAGCGAAGGGCCTAAGAAGGGTTACGTGCCAGAGGTTGCAGACGACTATCCCATTTGACGAGATTTGCAGTGAAGCAAGCAAGTGCCGCGGCAACACAGAGGCTTCGAAAAACCACCGCTTCCGCTGGTCGAATCCCACCTGGGTCCCTAAGCCGATGTTAATCCCATTGGGCCACACAGACAAACGTTCTTTATAAGCAAAGTGGTGCGGGTGATCTTCGCACTGTGCCGTTGCTACGGGGGCTGCTGTTGCTAGGCCGTAAATAAGTAGCACAGCAATGTAAAATAAGGATAGCAATCATGAATTCACGGATCAATTACCCCAAATTATTGATAACTACATCTTTATGGACAGTCCTTCAAAACATAATTATTTTTTTGCTCATTCGTTACCACCTCGTAGTGCCACGACCCCTAACGTCCCCCCTTTTTTCTTGGGTACCCCCATGTTTGCCAAAATATTATTATTATCATCATCATCAGCAGCAGCAGCCTGTCTACGCCACTGCAGGGTGAAGGCCTCTCCCATAGATCTCCAATTATCCCGTTCCTGTGCTAATTGCGACTAATTTATCCCCGCAAACTTTTTGCCAAAATATACAGCTCAAAAACACCTTTCGACAAAATCACATTCGGCCAAATGCTGCGTAGACGCGCGTTCTGGTAATTCGCTTTCACAAACAAAAACGAGCTACACATCCCGAAGTGAGAGTTATACTTTGTGTCTGTCCAAACGAGTGAGGCAACTCTTTTAGCGCGCCTCCACAACTCGGGAAGGCTGAACAAAAATCTTTGAAGTTCTCCACAATAACCCCCCAATTTTGACAATAACGTAAGTTTTGCAGTGCTGGTGAGAACCTAGAACTCGTTCATATTGCAATGAGGGAACATAATCCTAGAAATGGTTTCAGGATTTGGATAGAAGCCAATGCCAAACTTTGTTACGAGGGGTGAGCCAACGATAGTGGGGAGGACAAATTAACTACCTTCCCATCCACTTCTTGCGCGGGCGTGGGCCGGCCGGAGTCGTATGAAACGAGAGGCATGGGCATCCAGTCGGAGTCGTCAGACACAGGGGGGCTTCGTTCGTCTGTCTCAGGGAGTGGTGTTGCGGCTACACCGCTTCCCGGTGTATTCTTAGAATGCCGTCCAGCCGGACTGCTTGGTGATTCCGCGTGCGATCCCGTCGATGCAGATCGCTAGAAAAAAAAGAATGATTGATTTAACGTTGCGACGGCACAGTGAGGTCCATGACGTGTTCCAAGCGTGGCGTAATCAGGATGTTACAAAGGAGAGGGGAACAAAAGACTCTAGGGTGGGGGAGAACATATTTTAAAGGGGCCATGAAGACAAAACCTGAGCTCGGTTCAATAAAGAGTGGATTTGTCCCAATAACAATTATACCAATTTTACCGCAAAGATCAGAAAATATTGGAGATATTAAGGAGGATTCTTATTCCTATGAACATTCCTATGAGACTTAGTACTTTATGACCTACGGCCTTCAAAACCATCGCGCACGAATGCAAAAGGTTTTAAAAGTACAGTGGTGATCTCGCTAAGGGTGACCACGGGAGCGCGTGGCCTCCGGTACTATCAGAGCAGCCTACCGTGCCCAGCGCGAAACATCACGCATGCGCTGTGCGTGCCGAGCGAGACTATGCTTTCAGCGCGCGCACTGCGTCATCGGAGCGTCTGCGCGTGTAGCGGTGGAGCCATCAGCCACTCTATGGATGAGTGGAAACTAGAATCCACATGAAGTGAGTGGTAGTTCGTTCTTCCGTGTAAGTGGTAATTCGTTCTTTAGCTCCAATACAGTGGTTTAGGCTCAACTGCGTAACTCGCCCACTTGTTTCAAACAGACTCAATCAAAAGATCACGCAGTTTTTAACTGCACTTTATTTTTGCAAGTGCTTACAAAAAGTCTTTTAAATGCACATGGAAGCACGCAATTCAAAGCTTCGAAGGTGGCCACTCAAAGTGGGCGCAGGCGCTACGACCTTCGTTCAATATACAGGAGAAACCTATCATTTTTTACCTTTTTATATCTGGGCGTTTTAATGCAAGAATCCAGTAGTCGCGGATCAAAGCAAGGTACCATTAGCAGACGAGACGCAACATAGCAGACGACGAGCAGACGCTCCGATGACGCGATGCGCGCGCTGAAAGCAAAATATCGCTCGGCCCGCACAGCGCATGCGTGATGGTTCGCGCTGGGCACGCTAGGCTGCTCTGATAGTACCGGCGACCACGCGCTCCCCTGTTCACCCTTAGCGAGATCACCACTGTACATATACTTGTGCACAACAGCCTATTTTGCTTATTTTAGACATAAGTCACCTCTGTACTGAAAAAAACAACTCTCGCACGGACGACCGCTAGCGCCACCTGATGAAAACTAGATGAACTAAACAGGGCTATATTTCTAAAAGAAACAAACTATACACTTAAGAGAGTATTGGTTCGGGCGAGTTGGTACATAGCGAAGTATCGAGGCGCAGCACAAGACGAGGGACAGAAACACAGAAGACGACACACAAAGCGCTCTGTGTGTCGTCTACTGTGTTTCTGTTCCTCGTCTTGTGCTGCGCTTCGATGCTCCGCTACACCATTAGAAACATTTAGATGGATTTGCAAAGCTTTGTTGTATTGGCGCAAGATGCTTCTTAAGCCCGTGGGTTATGAATCAGTAAGCCTCATAGGAACGCGATCAGGTGAGTTCCCCTTAAGGAAAACGATGAGTTGGTGGCGACCTCCCAGCTACTTTCCGATGACGCCTCTATGACGTCACAAAATCCTGTTCGTGTGATTGGTGGTCTTCGAATACTGCACCGCCAAGACATATGACTGGGCAATTGTATTGGGGCCTCTAGTTCCGGTTCATTGTATTACTTCAATGCTAACGACTAACTGACACACCGATAAATCTGTTAGGGCTCGTTCACATCGTCAATTCTTCCCATAACATGTCACTCTAAAGCTAATTTTGAAAATCTTTGCATATTTATTCAGTTTTCTTTTTGTTTTTTGCGGTTGGAATACTTTTCCAAATTTACCAACTTTTCCAAATTTGGAAAAGTTTAGTGTCAATTAAAAGTTTTTACGCCAATTTATTTGCAAATTCTTAAAGGTTTCTCCATTATATAAAACACTCGCTTTCATAGGGGCTGCAGGACGTGCACTGCGCAAAACTCAGTTTTGTGTTTTTAAAGCGTCATGAAGACAAAATACGAGCTTGCTTTATTCACAAGAGCTTTGTGTACTATTGTGCCCTCAGCGCTTGTTCGGAAGCGAATGATGCTTCATTCACTGAGAAATTAAACAATTTAAGCCAAAATTTTGATTCTCCGGCTGAATCGTGCGTTTCTTGACATCAGCAATGATGTTTTCAGGGCAGGTACTTAAAGGAGCCATGAAGAGAAAAGGCAAGTTGGTTTTATTCGAAAGATTTCGTATTTTATAGTGCCCCCAGCGCTTGTCCGGATACAAACGGTGCTTTATTCACTGAGAAATTAAACAATTTAGGTTAAAATTTTGATTTTCCCGCTCAATCGTGCGTTTTCGTGGTCCCAAGTGACATCACGGGAACCGACCGCTCTGCAGCCTAGAGTACCTTCATTCACGCATCCGCCGTACAGGGTAGAGACACGTATACGCTGGCGCCGCCATTTTCGGTTGCTCGCTCGCCGCCGAAGCAAGTCATTGTGTCGAAACCGCGCTAAAATTATCGCCGCAACGCGGTTTACTTAAGAAGTTTAAATCATATTGTCTGTTTCGCGTTGCTAGGTCTCGTGGGAAACGAAAAGAATAACGCGTTGAGCCCGTTGGCCCAATTGCGGCGGCACGGGACCGTCCAAAGGTTGTCTCCACTCTGTACAGTGATGTTGGTTTGTTCCCGCGTTTATTTACGTTCCGTAACCTAGATGGCGCCACCATACCGTGGCAAGCGTTTGGTTTGTTTTTGCCCGCATTTAAACCTGGCTTGTTTTTGTTCTGGGAGAAAATATTCGTTCCCTGAAACAGTGCTCGCTCGACAAATGGGGTCACGTAAGACACCGTTGCTTGCGTCAATCGGCCAGTGTCGTCTGAGACAACCCCAAGCCCCGTAGTGCTGTGCAGCAGCTAAACCAAGCATGCTGTGCGCAGTACGAACAGCAGAACGCATCAGTACTTCTATGTTTACATGTGCTTTCGTAACTTCCACTGTTTGTCCCATCATTCTTATTGCTTTGTAAAGAATGTGCCCTAAATTTAAGCACAAATCGCTCGTTCGTCTAGTTTGTAAGCTCTACCTAATTTTCGTCTGCTTCTGCCAGCCTCCGCCAATCGCAGAGCTTAGCTCATGTGACATCATAGGTTCAGTTGCGGGAAATGAGCTGGTGGGTCGCATGACCATTCCCGTTTTTCCTAATTATCTAGCTTATTTTAGCGAATTTTACGTTAAAAGTGGTGTCAGTATGATTCTAACGAGACAATCTTTTGAATGAACCAAACTTGTGTTTTCCATTCATGGCTCCTTTAAGCGAACGTTAGTATGCTGACCAGGGCTGCAGCGAACGGCGAAACGCCTTGTTTACCGTCAGTCCTTCTAGATGGCGCTACAATACTGCTCAGGACTGCTTTCCGCACTAAGTTTGTTTTTGATCGGATTTGTACCTGGGTAATTTTTGTTGCGGTTGATAGTGCTCGCTTCGTAACCCGTTGCGTGTTTTTGACAGTCAGCCAGTTAGCCAGTGTAAGCTAAACGCGCCGGATGGCTGCGCAGATACGACCGGGATAGTGCACGCACTACGCAGTGGTCTTTTCATGGCTATGTTTGAGTTCTCAACTTTCATTGTTTACCACACCATACTCGCTACTATAAAAAAAAAATAAGCGTCGAATTTGAACTAGGCGCAAATACCTGGTTCGCAAGCTTATAAGCCCTGCCTACCGATGTTTGCTTTTGCGGCATCAGCCAATCGCACAGCTGCCCATACTACGTCATGGGTTTTTGTGCGAAAAATGACCTAGTGGGTCGCTGGCCGTTTTTTTTTTTTTTGTTAAGCATGGAGCTTATTTGAGGAAGTGTGCTGTTAAAAGTGGTGTCACTATGATTCAAACGAGGCAATCTTTCGAATGAACCAAACTTGCATTTGGTCTTCATGGTCCCTTAAAAGATCTCAACAACCACCAGCAACCTCGGCAAGTAGATCAGCCACGCTGTTAGGTTGAGAAACTATAAATCATACATCAATGCCATTATTCCGCATGGTTTAACAAATAACTTTCGATGGCTATCCACGCCGCAACATTCTGACTAATGGTAGGTAAGTGACACAGAGGGGCGGAAATTGGTTACCTCACAGATTTCATCTTGCTAAAATCCTGAATCAGTCTTCTCAACCACAGTTCATCTTCAACATCATTTTCAAAGCAATGGCAAGCTTCGTTAACTCCCCTCAAACGTTTAATACCCCATAGGCGTTACCTTGAATCTGGCCTTACCCTAAAACTTACTTCAACATGGATGCTTGCTCCGCTCCCAATGCATCGATAAGTTATTCGCTCAACTCTTGTCATGCATAAGCTCTCAAGACAGCAGTAATGCGATTGATGCATGAGAATCGAACTTAAATTTTAAGCTTTACGGGCCAGCATTGTTTGCGTCTATTTCAAGCAACTGAGTGGGCCAACCTAAAATTTGTGGAAAATCACACCTATGAAAAGACCTTTCTTCTTCGGCTCTTGGCAATTCTGGGGAACTCCCTTACCAGTGAGCTTACCCGGACTATAGCGAATCATATGTTCTTTACTATCATATGTTAATCAATTATCATATGTTAATCAATAAGCGTAAGACAGCTGACATACGGAAGTATAATATGGAGAGGATCGAATACGCTGTAAAGAACGGAGGTAGCCTGAAAGCAGTGAAGAGACGTCTTGGAGTGGGGAAAAACCAGAGGTATGCACTTAAGATAAGCAAGGCAATGTCATCACAAATAGGGATAAAATAGTCACAGTGGCCGAGGAGTTCTATAGGGATCTGTACAGTAGCCGGGACATACAGGATAAAGCCGAACGAGACAGTAGTTCAGAGGAGATAGACATCCCACCAGTAACGACCGAAGAAGTAAGGAAGGCTTTGAAAGAAATGAAAGGGGGCAAAGCACCTGGTGAGGATCAGATAACACCAGACCTCTTGAAGGATGGCGGAGAAATTGTACTTGAAAAACTGGCAAACCTGTATACGCAATGCCTAATGACCGCAATGGTACCGGAATCTTGGAAGAACGCGAACATCATCCTAATCCATAAGAAAGGCGACATGAAGGACTTGAAAAATTACAGGCCGATCAGCTTACTGTAAGTCGTCTACAAGGTATTTACCAAGGTAATCGCTAACCCAATCTCTGCAACCTTAGATTTCAGTCAACCTAAAGAACAAGCAGGGTTCCGTAAAGGTTATTCAACAATGGACCATATTCACACGATCAATCAGGTGATAGAGAAGTGCGCTGAGTATACTAAACCCCTATATATAGCCTTCATAGATTATGAGAAAGCATTTGACTCGGTCGAAACCCTAGCAGTCGTTCAGGCATTACGGAACCAGGGGGTAGATGAGCATTATGTAAGAATACTAGAGGATATCTACAGTGGGTCTACAGCTACCATCATCCTCCATAGGGAGAGCAGTAAAATACCTATAAGGAAGGGTGTCAGACAAGGAGACACAATCTCTCCAATGTTATTCACAGCCTGCTACAAGAAGTATTCAGAACGTTGGATTGGGAACAGGTGGGAGTAAGGGTTAATGGAGAATACCTCAGTAACCTCAGATTTGCTGATGACGTTGCCTTGCTAAGTAACTCGGGGGACGAATTGCAAAGCATGCTTTCCGCACTGGGCGAACAGAGTAGAACCGTGGGCCTGAAAATTAATATGCAGAAAACTAAAGTAATGATCAATAACCTCGGGACAGCACAGCAGTTTGAGATAGGTGGCGAGGCAGTGGAAGTGGTAAGCAAATATATCTACTTAGGCCAAGTTGTGACCCCAGATCCCAATCATGAGGCAGAGATAATTAGAAGGATCAGAATGGGGTGGGGTACATATGGCAGACATTCTCAGATAATGAATAGCAGCCAACCAATGCCGCTGAAGAAGAAAGTGTATGACAGCTGCATCTTACCGGTACTCACCTACGGGGCAGAAACTTGGAGGCTCACTAAGAGGGTTCAACTTAAATTGAGAACGACTCAGCGGGCAATGGAGCGGAAAATGATAGGTGTAACATTAAGGGACAAGAAGAGAGCGGAGTGGGTCAGCGAGCAAACTGGTGTTAAAGACATATTAGTAGAAATTAAGAAGAAGAAATGGACGTGGGCAGGGCATGTAATGGGAAGGCAAGATAACCGCTGGTCATTAAGGGTAACAGAGTGGATTCCTAGAGAAAGCAAGCGTTGCAGGGGGCGGGAGAAAGTTAGATGGGCAGATGAGATCAAGAAGTTTGCGGGGATAAATTGGTCACAGTTGGCACAGGACCGAGGTAATTGGAGAATAATGGGAGAGGCCTTTGCCCTGCACTGGGCGTAGATAGGCTGGTGATGATGATGATGATGATGATGATGATGTTCTTTACATAAAACACGAAAGCCTGTTCGGGGATCCTTTTAATGTACCAACGAGCGCAAAAGAACCTTTAAGCCACTTCCACTCAAATCTGGTGATTACCGCAGTAGCATGAACGCCTAACCATCGGGGATAGCGGCCTGATTGGTTGTTTACGATCCCTTAGAGGGGCGTCCACTCGTAGTGAGGGGGGATGTTTGAACACTTTAGCTGGAAATGCCGCCATGACCATCTTTAAATGTGTTAGCACATGGTCATCATGTTGCCATCTAGCCGCTAGGAGACAAGCTCGACAAGCCATATTAACACTGTGACGTGAATTTGGGTAGGTGGGCTAATTACGACCTGCTGTGTTTCCTCCTGCCACGCTTAAAATATAACATTCACTATTCTTTGCAGATACTACTATTTGGTACAAGATATTGAGCATTACGCAACGATTGAGACGTCATTAAGGAGACGTGATGCATACTCTAGCACACGCTCATTAGGGCCATTCTGAACTGAGTAAAAAGGGAGCAAAGAAGTCGACAACGTTCTAGCCGTAACATGAAATCTTAGTCAAAATTTAGCGATTGCGGACATTCACTTGAGAGAAATAAAGCGAAACCTTTGCCGTGGTTGAACGCTGGTAAAGCAAACTTGTCGAGCGATATCTCAGATTTTGCGCCGAGATCACGAAGCCAACGTGCACACGACTGTGCCGAACGACGACACAGACACCGCACGGCGTAGTACACGATTTCAGGCGTGAACTCGCTGTGAACATGCATGAAGCCTACGTTTTCCTTGTATCCATGACTTCGTGTAGCGCAATAACGGACAAGTACATAGGGAGGAGACGGGCACAAGCGCCTAGTCATAGATGACCGATACCAGCTTGCCCAAACCCAAACTCTGCTAAGCTCCTTGTATCATTTTCTGGATGGCCCGTACCCTTAATTCTTCCCCTTATCCCCTCATCGCACCCCACTTGGAACGAACGAGCGATTAGACATTTTCACTCGGCAACGCCACAAAACGCCCGCTTGACCTTGGCTGAGCTTGAAGGTCATGTGGACGCTACGAGGAAAGTACTGAGCAAGGTTCCTCCTACGTTCGTACCTGGAGTAATAGACCTTTCACTCTAAAACAATTCACACCCCAGCACTCTGGTTAAATAAACCCTGAAAAACTTTTATTTTAGATTTTTTTACATCCTAAATGCTTGCAGAACCTAGTCAACTAACACATGCAGTGCTTAGAATAGGGTGTCGCAAAAGTACCTTAGTCAAAAATTACGGCTCTAGGCCCATTAGATAACTTAGAAACTTGCTCTAAATATTTTTTCTCTTTTCCCTGATTTGGCGTTCTTCGGCCGCTGGAATTACGTAGTTAGAGCGATGTAGCATATATTCGCCGGCCTTCCTCAGATGCAGCTATGAATGTCTTCGATAGCCACGTTAGAAAGAAAGCCACAAAAACAATTAGGCAGAACGGAACGCGCATCCGCTGCTAAGACCAAAATAACGCAGTGCCGCTCAGGGCTGGTGATAATTACACCATTTCTCAATGCTTCCAGACGCGAAAGAAAGAAGGAAAGAGTGAAAGCGTTTATCGGAAGGGTTGCAGGGTCCCTTCAAACTGGACGACTATTGACAGCCGAGATATACGTTACCTACACTTGCCTCGCTGCAAACTCGGCATACCAACGCTTATCATTGTAGAAACTACGCCATATGCAGATTACCGCCCCTTTTGCAGTAAGAACTCACACAAGTTGTACGGCCCCATTAAGCGCATGCCGAACCTGCGTTGATGAGTCGCCGGTACGGGTGGCAATCTTGAAGTACGCCAACATGGAACTCAGCGCCGAGCTTCCTTTCTTGTACGGTGCCATCTCCAGTTGGACCGGCTTAGGCGGGCCGGACTGGTATGAGCCGGGAGATTTGAGTATCCCATCGTCTTTTGCAAACAGAGGCGGGCCTCGCTCATCGGTTGTGCCGCCTCGTGGTGAATCCGGAGGGCGCTGTCGATCCGGACTCGTTGGTGACGTCACGTGCGAGCTCGGAGATTGGGATGGCTAGAAAGGAAATTTGGATTCACGACTCAGCACTGCGTTAGTACAATGTGACGGATGCAAGCAGTTACGTGGACTGGGATTTAGCTTATACGTCGGAACCAGAAGCTAAAGGAAGGCAGAAGGTACTAGGTGAGCATTGAGGAGAGGTTTGACTTTTAATGAATTTTTGTCTATTTACACCAGTATTCTGTCTGGCTGCCCGTCTGTGTACACGTAAAGGCGTCAGGCACATATGCGGTAATATGGGACGCACATTCGCCACAGTTAGGCATAATGAACGTTTTAGGGCCTTCGTTCTTTTTAATAGGACTTCTCATATTCCACCTGCAAAATGTTATTCTCACCAGTGCATTTCTGCATGCCATGTTTACGTTAGTTTGACAGCGATAGTTGGAATTTTGAGGGTACAGTAAATCCTCCATAATTCAAAATCAGCTGATACGAACTTTTGTTTATTGAAAATTATTTGATTGTTCCCGCCATTCGTGATAAAAATTCAACCTTCGTAATTCGAGCATTTCACGGGGGGGGGGGGGGGGGGGGTTCGGAATAATTGCTAGCGTAGCGCTTGCAGCAACGTGCCGCCTCCTCCGGGCAACAAACATCCTGGAGATCATGATGCACAGCTGAGACCACAATCGATGCCGCTCTGCAGCCGTGGACTGGCGACCCCGGTTAAGAAATAGAAACTCTCGCCATCGTGAATACGTTTTCGTTTTTGTAGACCCCTGTTACTGCGTGTAGGCCTACATCGCATCCTTTCTTTGCCTCGATGCTAAGCCGCCTCCATAATACTAAAATACAAGACGCTGATTCTGCAACAGAAAATTGTGACAGATTAAAATTACTAAAAATTTCGCATTCATAGAGACGCAGCTCGCCAAAGAACTCGAGGTTCCTTAGTCGATGCTTTCTATCATTTTGAAAAACAAGGCCAAGGTTCCTAAGGCACCCAGAAAGTCCAATTTCCCAAAATGATGGAAAATCCCCTCCTTACCTTTTACTCAGATCACGAAGCCGCTTCGATCAAGTGGCTACAAACGCAATCTTAGCTCACCTTCCTCTGAACAGCGCTATCCTGTCGGAAAATTGTAGGCAGTAGACGAAACATTCAAGCGTACGGGTGGTTTGTTTCTTCGTTTTAAACAACGAAATAACCTTATTGACCTAAGGTTGGGTAAACAAAGCGGCAGTAACGGATGTCACTGCAGTTAATGACTGGTGGAATCATACGTTGGCTTTGGTGTTTCGTGAGTACGAAGATGACTAAGTGTCGAATGTAGATGAAGCAGCCCGATAAAATGCTTACTGCTGAAACATTTTCAGCCAAAGAAACACCTCTGTCGGTGTAGAAGCAGGTTAAGGACAGAATTACCGCTTTGTTAGGCGCCAACACGTCTATAAAGAACCACCTCACTTTGCTTGCGTTCGTTAGCCCTTTCGGCCCTGGTGCCCCATATTTAGGACATTACCCAAAATTCCCTAGTACAGTGAGAAAAAAGCCAAAACAGCTAGTTTTCTGGTAAATAGTTCTTCAAGGATGCTTATTTCAATATGTATCACCATAGTTCGTTTTTTCTTCTAGAGGTGAACACTAGAAAGAGGAAGGCATTGCAGTGAACAGCAGACTGACGTCAGGAGTCCTAGTCAGATGAAATGACTGCACACGTAAAAATACTTTCACTATCAGCTTTATTTTTTCTATGGGCTCAGTGCTTTCCACAGTTCAGGAAAACAATGAAATTTTTTTCTGGTGGAATGTAAACGTTTAATGGCCTAATGACCTAATAGATGTCACGCTTGTAAATCGCTGATTACTTACATGACAAGCTCAATTTTTCGTTTTAAGTTTATAGACCCAAACATTAAAGAAAACACGCAGAAAATATTTTCTCGGCAGACACGAAAAATTTATGGCTGAAAGGGTGAAAGCGGAAGCCACATTGTTTACGCTGTGCGTCTTCTTCCTGCGGACGGGGGGATTTACAAACATAAGGAAGAAGACCTGAATGGCGTTCATTATATTCGAGCAATGCATGCAGCTGTCTGAAAGTTCGCATTACAACAGGAAATTTCTCAGCCCATTCTGAAATCGGTAGCCTGCAAACCATCAAGATCGTCTTCCTACATGCAAAAACGACAGACACAGCTGTAATACTTCCGACGAGAATTAGTTACGACCATCACTGACTGAGCTGGATTCTCCTCCGATACGATCATGGCAAACAGCGCACCATACAACTGGTGGGGTAATTTGCTTTATTGTCTACGCCTGAAAACAGACGAGTACAAATGTCAGGAGACGCTGTTTTTAACACCCAGGATTTTTTAGACAGCTTGGTGAGGGCTATGATGACGCTTGAAGATTTTACAGAGAAACTAGATGTGTGGCCAGATCCCCGGCTTCGTCAAGATACATGGCAAGAGACTAGGCTTCACGGAGTCTTTCAACGCAGAAGTAGGCATTGAAACATAGTTCTGTAGCGTGAAAATTAAATCGCTGACAGAATGCCAGTCGGCGATGACTGCGACCACGAGCCCACCCTTGCGCCTCCTTTAGCAGCAGTTATAGACTCCGTAAACATCGTCTGCTGCTTTGTCGAATGCACGGGCGGTGATTTGGAGATGTAGTGTTCTGACCTATCTGTAGAACATGGCACTTGGGGCATTTAACCACCGCATCAATCAAATAATCCTCACCTGAATTGTAAAACAGGACTTTCCTAGAATGACACAAAGCCACAACAAAACACGGAATATTTTTGAGAACCCCACGTGAACGAAATAGTGCCTACTTATCCAAAAATTTCACGCCGATTTTGTGCCTGTAAGTTTACTAGAACCGCCATATCATTGCCCGTATGAATTCCGTATATACGGAGTATACGGAAAACATACGGAGCGTCATTGTGCTTAAAATTGGAGATAAAAAGACGATACCTGTGCCAAACGTTTTTATTGCGCACACTAATGTGATTCCCTGTTTTTTATACTAACATCTACTTTCGGCGTGCTTGGGGGCGGAATAATCCGTATGAACTCCGTATTCCAATGATTCCGTATATACGGAAAGTTTCAGTAGGGTACTTCGATTAATTTGAAAATCCGCCTACTTTTAAAAATTTTTGCGGCTCGGTGACAAGCCATTTACCGAGGTTTTCCTGTATTTATATCGGAGGCCTTAAAGGAGCCATAAAGAGAAAACAAAAGTTTGTTTTATTCGAAAGATTAGGTGTTTCATAGTACACCAAGCGCTTTTCCGGAAGCAAATGATGCTTTATTCACTGAGAAATAGGGCAATTTAAGCCAAAAGTTTAAATCTCCCGCTAAAATTGCAGATTTCGTTACGTGAACAATGGCGTCATACGAGCCGGCCCATGAAACAGATACTTAGTATGTCGACTCCATATAGCACCCACACGCGGGAGTCAGACAGGAACCGGAAATCGTGCCGAAACCGAGACGGTGGCCATTTTAAAAATACTAGTAAAACCTAGTGCACCCGCAGCCCTAGTCATGGAATCGCCTGATCGGGAGAACAAAACTCTCGCCGAGAAACTCGGGCTTGCATTTAACAACCTCACACCACTCGAGCGCTCAATGCTTCTTAGTGCACGAGCGGCAGGAGTTGTGAGATACGCGGATGGACCGGAAAGCGACCATTCCGCGATAGCCACAACATACGAACGCCCAGCCGTCGGCACCGCTGCCTCGTCAGCCCCGTCGCGACGGATGAATACAGACTGGTACGGATGTGCCGTATTTTTATTACGGTTAATAATAGTTCAATTTCAGTAGCAGTATCGCTTATGCCAGTTGGCCGGTGTCGTGTATGGAAAGCCGTTCGCGCGAGCTCTCTGCTCCGACCAGAAAGATACGAGCGTCAATGCGCGGTGTGTACGGCATCTTTTCCCCCAAGGTCAGAGCGCTTTGACGGCGATTTGACGAAGTCGGCGACGAGCGCCAGCATGTCCCAGGAGTGAGCTAACGTAAGGGTCCCTGCCGTAATCACTTCGTCGGAAATGAAGCGAGCACACTCTTACTTCCTTTAGCTTCCATTCTCCTCCGTTTGCAAAGTTCACAAAACGTAGCCACTTGCTTCGCCTAGGTTCGTCGTTTGGCAGCACATGAAAGGAGATCTCTTCACCGGCGGGGATGTCGCACTCCCTCGACGATTTGTCCGTACTACATGGGCATTTCAAAACGCAGCAACGAAATTTCATTGTAAAGTACTCGAACAAACTGAAGTTTTCAGCGGTTGTAAACTGGAAACGAGCTCGTAACGACAGCAGCAAGCCAACAACATTCGAAACTTCTGCGACGACTACTCGTCGCTTCTTGCTGTTCCTTACTCCCCTCGTTTCTATTTTTACCGTTGCTGGGTGGCGATATGACGGCCACCCTCCTGTCAAGGGATTGAGATACCAAGCAAGGGGCTGTACGTGTTGGAACGGTTCGTTGGCCCCTAATAGCCTCGAACCCGAAAATTCGTCTGCGCGACGGCGAGATGTCGAGATCGGCCGGCGGTAGTTTCGTACGCATTGGCGCACACGCTTGCGTGTTCGTTCGGTACTTCAACAGTTTACTCCACCGTTCTTTGTCATAAAAAGAATGTGCAGTATGTTTCACGGGCATATAGCTCACTATTCAAACTGTAAGCCCTGCCTAACATGCGTTTGCTTTTGCCGGCCTCCGCCAATCGCAGAGCGCTCACTATTCAAACTGTAAGCCCTGCCTAACATGCGTTTGCTTTTGCCGGCCTCCGCCAATCGCAGAGCATTCTCGAGTGACATCATAGGTTCTGTTGCGAAAAATGAGCTGGTGGGTCGCATGGTCATTTCCTTTTTGCCTAATTATGTAGCTTATTTGAGCGAAGTTTGCGTTATAAGTGGTGTCCTTATGGTTCTAACGAGGCAATCTTTCAATTGAACCAAACTTGTGTTTTCTCTTCATGGCTCCTTTAAGGTTGTTGTATCCTATTATCACTGCTTATATTCCCCCTCGTGACACACTTTCCCCGCAATTCATCTTTGTTTAACAGTAAAGGAAACTAAAAAAGCATGGTGGATAGCAGGTGAGCCCGCCAGTACCGTCACTTGTCAAAATTTTTTTACAGTAAAGCTTTCTATGGCTAGGATCCGGCCGATTGTCTCCGGCAACACAGTGATTTAGACAACAATCGCACGCGAGGGTAGCGCCACGTTGTGGCGCACACTCAAATCTCTGGTACCGTAAAACTGTGCACTACGCCTTCAGGGTATGGATAAAAATTATAAAAAATTACAAACAAGTCCCAGGATCTCCATATTTTAATATAAGACAGCTGGTATTTCCCGGAAAGAATGTCTTTTCAGCAATGCACTTGTGCTTAGAGGTCAAACTGACTTCAAAGATATCGGTGTAAGCTTGGTCTATGTAAGATGGCTTTCCCGCATTGATGTTCCACACTGAAGCACGTTCATCTTCAGAGAGAGTATCTTTACAGAACGTGACTCTTCTGATGTTAAAACTATACCAAAAACAATTCTATGACAATTGGCCGCTAAGACGACTTCAACATTATGCCGAGCTTTATTTACTTTCCAAAATTACGTAGTTCGCAAATGAAGTTGTATTTATTGTCGAATTCTCAAATGCCTTCAATACATGGCCTTCTAGTGGATGAAAACAGACAGCCCCATGTTCGGTCATTGAAATGAAATTCCAGTTGGTCACAGTATCATTCACGTAATTAACCAGAAATATGCTCGATAGCAAATTACAACCAAACGTGTTCTTCTTCGTGCACCCCTTAAACTACAACCCGGTCAAAGCATATCGTCGCTCACGTTGGGGGTCGGCATCACAGCTTTGCTGGCCATCCTTCTTCACAGAGTGGAGGGCTACTGAACTTTTTGTCCCAGCTTGTCAAAACTTGTTTATGTCAACATGGTTTTTCCACATTCCTTTTAAAGGAAAGCTTTCTAGCTCTACCAGCCAACGGTTCTTTCGTGGCGTGCGGGACAACAAACTCCCAACGCGTCGGAGGCGGCGGCGGGGGAAGGAAGTTTCACTTCCTTCCAGGGTTTCACTCACGGCGCACACTGTAGATAGCACGGCGAGTGTACCCAGCTTTCCCAGAGCGGAAGCGCCTGCTCGCCGGCGGCGGCGTCGGCGGTACGGCTTTGTCGTCTGCTTTAGTGACTGTTGTTTTGGGCCTGTTTTGGCGCAGCTTCGCGTCCATTGCGCAGTGCGTTCGCACGGCTTGATTAATTTGTTCGAC
Organism: Haemaphysalis longicornis; assembly: GCA_013339765.2. NCBI lineage: Eukaryota > Metazoa > Arthropoda > Arachnida > Ixodida > Ixodidae > Haemaphysalis > Haemaphysalis longicornis. The sequence goes on along the minus strand of CM023455.1, from coordinate 87,796,554 downwards.
AGCACCTCCAGGGTAACCCGAACCCGACGGAATTAAGTGGTCTTACGGCAAACATACGTTAAGGATTGGTTTACTAAGTGGGAAAACAAAATGTAGAGACCACATACAGACATCTGGCCGCTAGAGAAACGCTACATTTTACGCACTGCTTGCCATGAATGGGAGTCCGTTTTCTGAATTGGTGGTTACACATTCAGTCGTGTTTTCAGAGGTATTACAAAAGGCGCAAGTAGCAACTGGTTCTGATATCGATTATAAAAGGTACCTCCGCTTTCTGGCCATTCTCATATTTACTAAACTAACTAGTTTAAATCGGTATAAATGGGAATCACTAAGCTCACATGCCGAATTGTTTCGGTGTCTGAGCTTGTGTCACATGGTGGTGTAGCCCCAAACTAGCACATCAGGATGACTAGGTTTCGCTGTCACACCATTCGAAAAAAGCTCCACCCGCCGCGGTGGCTCAGTGGCTAAGGCGTTGCGCTGCTGAGCACGAGGTCGCGAGTTCGATTCCCGGCCGCGGCGGCCGCTTTTCTGATGGAGGCGAAAAGCAAAAACGCCCGTGTGTACGAGATTTCGGCGCACGATAAAGATCCCCAGGTGGTCAAAATTAATCCGGAGCCCTCCACTACGGGCGCGCCTCATCGCCTGCGTTGCGTCGGCGCGTTAAACCCCACAATCAATCAAATCAAAAAAGCTCCGTACCGTTTTCTTTCTACCGACGCACGTCCGACGTACAGCGGCGCACCCCCGCTCTAGCCCGGCCGTGGCCGACGCTTCTGTGTTCAGGATGCTACCCCTGCGAATTCTAGGTACCGGAAGGCAGAATCTCTGGTTTCACGTTTTGTAGAGCCACGTGTGTGAATTCAAGTTACGTCGCATGGGCAATTGTTGTGGGTGTCGTTTCAAGTTTAGCTTTCCAAGCACTTCACAGCGTTGATTGGAGCCAATTTTTTGTGGCAGTGCAGTATGCTTAAATCCGCGCGTGCTTCCTGCCAAACACTTTAAAGGCCTACCTTTGCGGTCTTACCGCCTTTAGAGACGATAGCCTTTCTTGGGATACTTAATCTCGAAAATTTTGGTATATCCGTCTGCATGTACGTCTGTCTGTCTGTACCTCGATTCAGTCTCCCGACCAAAAGTTTAAATGAATTCCTCAAAGAGAAGTTTATATAGGCCAGACTTTCCCAAACCACTAATCTTGGAAACATACCTCATACTTGTTAGCATTGTTCAGCAAAAAAAGAAAAAAATGCAAAACATCTTACATAACTAGTATTTGCATACCTCAAGAACACTAGGCGCCACTCACTCGCACAGAGTGCTTATACGCTATCGTGTTGGTCTATATTTACCTATTTTACTCTATTGCCACCCCCGCCGTTACAAGACATTAGTGCAGATTGTCAAAACACGCGTGCACCCTCCTTGACTGCGCCGCTGATTTTATCTCCTTCACAGGAAGGCCGCTCATCGCGAATGATAAAGCGGTCCGAACCGGCGCGTTTCGTTCCCGGGAGTTCTCGGATGCATTCAGTTGTCTTTTTGACATGCCGCCGGCGGGAATTACAATTACCGCATCATCGCAAAACAAGGCCTCGCCCCGGCAGGCGGTATGTGAGATGGTGTCCTTCACATAAACCGTGCGCACGCTTGGTGAAAGAGACCAACACGCGTACGATCCTCGCCGTGCGGCTGCTAAAGCATTCCTGACCGGTGCGTTCATCGTCACTAGATCTCCTCCGCTTTAAACTGTCGTTTCAACGCGATGCCGATAGCAAATACCGCAATGTGCTGTCAGCGCCGCACAAAACCGGAAATGGGTGGAGACGCCCCAACTTCTGAGGAGCGAAGCATCATGGGAGGGAACTTTCTCGCACCGTCAACAGGGGGGAGAATAGGGAGAAAAGGAGGAAAATCACCGCGGCTACAATTGGCGTTCTGCGATTTACAATTTCTCAGCTAATACTCATCGCTTTAACAAACTTATTGCACGAGATGGTTGCTAATACATTGCTTTATTTCGTTATATGCACATCCACGTTTCGGCGGAAGCTATGTCAGGACCCCTTTTTTCTGCCGGCAGTCATGTTCTGTGATGCACCCTATTTCCAGCAATAGAAAGGACCTAAACCCTGTTTTTCTTTAATTTACAGCTTGAAACAGGCTTTAGACTGCAGATTCTGCAGGGTGCAGCCCCGGATACGGGACCCACATAGCATAGTGGCCTACAGAAATGACGGGCCTTCTGCTTCATACCCGGAGCTCTGGTTAAGGCGAGGGAAATGACAGAACGATATCTGACCGACTTTTTTTCTTGGCGTACCTGATCTTTGCTGTTGTCTGGGTGCGCCTGTTCCGAGGGTGAACCACCGGTTGTCTTGCTGGTGGACGGGTGACCCTTGTGAGGCATCAGAAACCTTCAATGGTGGAGTGGCTGTCTGGAGCGTGGAGTTCGTCAAGCAGCGAGTATGCGTTGCGAATTGAAGACGCGTACGATTCACGGCTGCGTGCTGTGGGAGGGTTCCTCTTCTTATTGTAGCGCGTGAGCGGGCAGTAGGGGGGGGGGGGGGGGGGGTATGCTGCAGTTAAAATACGTGTGCCTGTGGGGGGGATTGACTATAGTGAAAATACGTGTGTCTGTGGGGGAGATTGGCGACAAAGAGATTTTTAATAAGGGTACAAGCCAAAATGAAATTGAACAGAAAAAATTGAGTAAATACTTCTCCTATCTCCTCCTACCAAAAAATACTGACCAACTTCGCACAGTTCTATTTTTTCAGCTACAATGCGCGGCTGTAAGAATATCCCCGCGAACATTTCTGTAACTTAACCCTGCTATTAATACTTTTACTGACTCGTTTCTTTTATCATAAAAAAACGTTGCTGACCCGAAAAGGCGCGAAATTTGAACGCCCGTTGCAAACCTGTCAAGGTAAATATCGTACAGCTTCTGCCTTTCGTAACTGTAGAAGCGTCATAAAATGCTTTAACTTTACATATTCCTCCCCCACCTACCGTCACAGCAATTGCGTAAGCCACAATTATATTAACTGCTCCAAAACATAGAGCCCTCCTCTACCCGGGCTCGCGAAGTTGCCATATGAGGAAGCCACAAAGAATCGCTCGGTGCCGCATGAATTCTTCATTGTTGTCCACTGTTCTTGTACACTGGGAGGCCTGCACACTCTGCCATCTCAACTGTTACCTGAACAAGATGAAGCCATTTTATTATTTGGAGTGGTCTATAGTACAGTTTTAATAGCTAGTAACGCTACATCGCTTTGTTATGAATTTTAGGCTTAAAACCAATTCTCATTATCAAGTTCCAAAGCTTTCGTGAAGTATTTACAACTAATTATACGGGCTTCGTATTTTTGCCGTCCTTTCGTTTTCTTCACTTCTTTCGTTTCTTGTCGCAGCGTCCGTTGTAGCATTCCTAAAGGAAGACAAGAAGATGCATCGCTAGCTTAGCAAATTCATCATTTGCAACTGAGCATCTGAACGTACTATAACGTACAGTTTTAATACATCAAATAAGGGCAGCAAGTATTCGTACAGCAGCTGTCCTGTGCCAGTTGGTTAGCTGGAAACTCTTATTTCTTAGCTGGAAACTCTTAAATTTTCACAACAAATATTCAATATAATATATAAACAAAAACAAAAAAGAATCAATTTATATATAAATGTAAATAGATAATACAAATAAATATACAGAATAAAATATATACAGAACATAATGAGTACTTGTCGAGTTTTTCTTATTTTTCACAGAACAAATTAAGTGTCAGAACAGCCTCTATAACATAAAATTTGCATGCCGCAGGAATATAATAATGGGCACACGTTTACATAACAAAAAAAAAAGAGAGACGGGAAGGCTTTTTGCCATTGCCCGATGCTTAAACCCGAGTTTGGAAGTAGAATGTAAGGGATCTTATGAGATCAGGGTGTGAAAAAAGTATAGCTAGACCATTCCTGAATGCCTTCTTTTCTGATGAAGTCAAGCAGCGCGTAAAGCGCATGTACTCTCCTCGTGGGGTTTATTTTTGCGAAAAGGTAGAAATGAAAAAATCTTTACAGTACAGTTTACTAATATTCGCTGCTATACCAGCTTCACAAAAGGGGCTATTCACCTGTCTACGAAGTTACTAACTGTAAAATATGTTTGCACGGAGGAGGAGCGGCTGGCGCTCGCAAGCCGGTTACGAGGAGCGAAGATAGAGCCGGAACTTTAAACACGTCTGAATGCTAAACTTTACTCAAATTCGACCTACCTGTAAGTAAACTATATCTGTTAATATACATTGGCGTTATTTGCGGTAAGCAGTCAAATTAGCTAACATTTCTGGAAGCCTTTTCAGCATGACATCATTGTTATCCGTGAGTTTCCTAGCTGCGCTCGAAACATTGCCGCTTTCTTGGCTAGAATGTTCTAAACTCAGATGATATATATAAACAAAAGCCGCACCTTTTTTATTGAACGGGAGAGGGAGGGTCATTTCAGCTCTTACAGTGCGTAGTACTATTTTTAAAAAGAACAGTTGTTTTAGCTTTCAAATCAAATAAAATAAATTCGATCTGAACCTACCAGATTTGGTTCCTCAGAGTCCCAACCTAGGGAAATGAAATTTCAGCCTACCCTTTTTTTTAGTAGTCTCCAAATGATTCAAACCTCGTGACTGCAGTTGCGCACAAAAGTTTGGAAAGTGGTATAATGTGGTCCTACAAAATTGTAATTGCGGTTCAACGTGGGCTTTGAGGCGCGTGGGGGGGGGGGGGGGGGTCGGATTAACTTAGACTCCCCAGGGATTCTTTCACATTGAGACATTTCCTACCCACGGACACTTCTTCTGTCACGAAAACATTTTCTCGTTCTTTTTTTTTTCCTACGCTACTTCAAATGATACGCGAGTTGGTCCGCACATAGTCTTAGAAGCACATAGTCTTAAAAGGTCGTGCTGCTGTTTTCTTCTTTTATTTTCGGTACCCGGAAAATAATATTCTTTTCTGAGGTTTAACTAATAATGTCCAGCAATAGAAGCTTCTGAGGCTACAAACTTCGCTCGGTCAACTTGTAAGCTTTTTGTTGTTTACATTAGTTCCACCAGAAGATTTTTTTCAACAAAACGCTCCCCTCTAGCTTATATCGGCTTCAAAAAGCCGATGTCAAGACAGTGACACCAAAAAGCCATCTGTGGGTTTTAAGGCATGCTTTGCATTTAAAACAGATCACTGTTAAAAAAATGGCTGCGTATCTGCTCTTTTTGTTGCAAATGTCGTCAAAAGACGATAGTCTTTGTAGACATTTGCAAAGGAAATGTCTACCTTGCAAAGGAAATGTCTACCCCCCTTGGCTTTCCCGCTCACCTCTCATGCTGGGCCTGTACCGTCGCGCTCATCCCAAGGTAAACACACTAAAGGTTTGCGCAAGGACATTTGAATTTACCGCGTTCCACTGCTACAGGCCGGGCTCGTCGATGCCAGCGCTGCAGTACGGCAGAGACGCGCGTGAAGGGAGGTTTATAGGTTTATAGAACCGCTTGGCCGTGCGCCACGTGCGTTCAAAGCAGAACGTGGAACCTAGCTAGTGGAACCTTTCCTTGCTGTTGGCGCGTGATTTTTCATATGCCGCCAGGAGGCGGCGGTTTTCTGCAGCAGATGTAGAATATCATTTGTTGCCGAAAAACTAAGCATCCATGCATTTTTTTAATAAAGGAACACAGTAAATATCCCTTGTGTACTAATTTCCTGTATTATATTTGCGTAATGTCGTATTCTTGTTCAACAAAATTGACAAGTATCAACATATAAACCGGGCTAGGACGTTTACATTTGGCTGTGAGTATATAAGAGTAATATCAATTCTACTTTGGCTGGGTGGCTGAATCGAGTTACAGACAGACAGACAGACATACAGACAGACCAAAATTTCTGGGTTTAAGTAGCCCAGGAAAGATTATCGTCTTTAAAACTACGACTCCGAAAGAGTCACCTATACATACATTTTGCCGTGTACCTTTTACTACAGCGAAGGAATTCTTACCATCTTGTGACCGCAATTGACACCGTCGAGGCTCCAGTACACAGTTTTTTCAACGTAACGTCTGTACTTGTCTTTTCCCGGACAGCAGTCTATCTGGCAAAGCTCCCAGCCGGTCCTTTTCTTTATTAAAAAGATGCGTCGCAAATGTTACCAGTATTTACCAGACGTAAAAAACTTACGAACACGATAGTAATGTTGTTTTTTTTAAAGTACACAATCGTCTTCGATTCTTTCAAAGGCATAGATTTAGCGCATCTGTTTTTCCGTTTAAACAGCGTACCATTACTCGCAGCTGTAGAAAAATAGAATTATCTTGTATGCAATGTGCAAATGAGAAAGAAAAAAACTGGCTTTTTGTTTTCGGAGAAGTTCAAGTTAAAGATACTCCGACAAATTGGTAGTAGTTTCAACTAAGCGGTAAACTTACGTCACAAATATGAAAACAATTATAATATCAAACTTCAAAGAGTAACAATTATTTCAAGTAGCAGTGAACTTTTTCACTGTTTTTGTGGGCTATTCAGGGGGAGGTGGTCATGCCTCCAAATACACCCTGGATTTACTTTTAAACAAGCAAAATACACGTGCACGTTTTCCGCTTAGAGCTGCGTGCTTTGGGAGGCCTTTAGTGAAATTCATATCCGCTTTGGAAGCCAACAAAACTCAGTGCTTGCACATGAAACAGATAATGCACGACCTGTCACCGGGTGTTTTAAGGGACGGGAGGTTCTGTATACTTTCAGCTTATTAATTTGGGGTGTAGTGTGTGCACAGTACAACTTCGCGGCGAATGATTGCTCGACGATCAAGGCCTTTTGGCTTCGTATTTGGTAAGATATTTCCACTAATTTGTAGAAAACCACTCGTGGCAGGTCACTTAAATACACAAGGCAAATAAAAGTTGAAAAAACACGAACTGCCCTTCACGAAACATTTTTTTTGCCTCAGTTCATTCGCTACTAGCGGTTGTACACCACTACTTGCAGTCAACGTAAAAAATGCGAACTTCACTCTTTGGCAAAGCATACTCGCCGCATGTTGCGCTGTCATTAGAAGTTTCACAAACATGAGGTTTTTATTTTTCTCTAATCGTTTATATGGTGAAAAGTTGCGTCATTGTAGGCTGGTGCGGGTGCTATAGCCCCGTAGACGCCATTCAAAGGGTGAAACGGCAGAAGTATATTAAAATATATACAGTAGACTCGCAATAACTCAAACTCGAGTGTACTCCAGGATTTGGTTTGATATATCAGAAGTTTGAATTATCAAAAGTTCTCATAAATATTACTCAGGGCAACTTACCTACTTCCGTTGGAATGAAAAATTCAAGTATAGTTATTAATGCAATATTCACACACAATACTAAACCGCTATTCATGGTTTGAAAAAAAAATGACCAATGGATGACTGCTCTATCGTTGCATGGGAGTTGAAAACGAAGTTTTCGATACCAGCAAGGGCCGCCAGTATATTGCGAAAGTTTTCTGCACTGATCTAAGATCTCAGAAATTTGCTGAAATGATGCAAATGTGCACCAAGATGCGAAAAATTCAGTAGATATTATCCGGTAAGGACAAGCAAAAAGTGCGAATTAACCGAATTTACCTAACGGAGCAGTTTGAATTAAGCTGCTCTAGAATACATTGAAAACATACCGGACCAACAAAATTTAAAATCTTGAAATTGGTATGAATTAAGCGAACGTTTAAATTGTCCGAGTTTGAATTATCGCAAGTCTACTGTATTAGGCAATAATCACCCATTATTAACAACGTGCGCTGGGTACAGCACAAAAGACGCTACTGTGAAGTAAGTTGAATTCATCTGTCAGCGCTGCACAGCGTGGTGCTTCACGCACTTTGTAAATGTCCCGAAGGCACAACTTACTCTACATTCTTGCGAATTTGAATACCCCGACTCCCTGCGGCAGAAGCCGTTACGGGACATTCGGTCACCAGGAAACTTCCTTGTCTTCCTCAGCGTCGTGCCATTCCAGGTGTCCTCAAGGCACCACTGGGGCACTCGCCTGCGACCGAGTGAGGAATAAAGTTAGGGAATAAGCTACCGAACAAATAATGGAAAACATGAACTGACAAAAGCAAGCAATAACGTGTAGGTGATTTGGTATTAAAACCGTGCGAGGTTCAGGATTCTCTGGATCACTAGCTCTGGGAAGTTCAGATCTCGCACCAAAGCAAAACTTAAAAAAGTAGGGACATTTCCTGCTCGTTAGAAAGGTCGCAAGGGTAATATTGGGAGCTCCTGCTTGTATTATGCGTTGACTCTTAGAGATTTTGAAACCTTGAGACAACGATCTCCTCCAGTAGCCCTTCGCATGGAGCGGGTGTTGCCCTGGCAAACCGCTTTCTGGCTGAAGCACGAGGCGCCCGCGGGTAGAGTTGATTTACTGCAGGACATGTAGTGCAGTGCACACTTTTCTTCGTCGCAAGCTCTATTTGAACCGCAATATGTTACCCTTCTGGAGTTTGTCTTTTATAAAAAGATCTACTCTTCTACGTTTGATAAATAATTGTTAGATCATCTTGTGATAAAAAATGTGTACCAGAGAGGCTATTCAGTATTTGAGGAAATGCCAAAGTACAGAGGACCATTGGAAGCAGAACTTCTACGTAGGTTCAGTTTCTTCCATCCCGAGATTTCCTCATGTGCTTATGCCACAGCTTTACTGCCCTGCCCAATCCATCACTGCGTGTTTCCTTACGTATTAATAGAAGCCCACAATTTTCGTGTCTACGACACCGACATTCGCGAACTAAATCAACGGAAGTTCTGTATAATGTTTCGGGGTTGAACTGTCTACAAAATTGTAAGCAGTTTATTACCTATAATAAACCCATTATGAAATTTTAAGTAATCATGAAAGTGCACATCTGAGACTGTTGCTGCCGCTACTCCTCATAAACTCATGGCCTCGTTCCCGGCAAGCCAATCTTTTGCCTATGAATGTTGCACAAATACACCACCATCGAGGCCCCGTGAATTTCTGGTATTTGCAAAGACAGTCATTTGCAACTCCGAGTGAACGTTCGCTTCTGCCACTTACCCACCAATGAGACTACATGCACACATACAGCATAAACTAGGTTGGAACAAGTGCGCCGCATTTTATGAATGATTTAATGTGCTTAAGTCATCATCACAACAAGCGACTCTCACAGAAACCTCACGCAGGATGTGCATGGCCGCTGGGGATTATGTCTAAACCCCAATGAGCACTCCCGAAAACGCTCGCATATAGTTTCTTAGGGATCAAGCTTAAGATGACTTTTTACCACAGGAATTCTTGAAAACTGCGTCTCTCGTTATCCACCCCCCCCCCCCCCCCCCTATTCAAGCAACGTAAGCACCAATTGAGCAAAACACGCTCCCACACTTTCTTCATTCGACTCCCAGCGCAACATTTCGCACTTCTGTTTGTCTCGTTCTTTGTCGTCCTCAGTGCACGCATCCTCTGCTCTGTGCACAAACAAGAGCGCGTCATGTTAAAAACAAGACAACCCAATAGCACTAAATAATATATGTAGGTCACCAACAAATCACGAGTTTCCTTCACGATAGAAGTACACCAGTACATAAGAATGCGCACAGAAAGACCTCTTTTTCGGGAAAAGGAGCACTGGGTCAATTTACGAAACCCCTTTCTTAGAATAGTTTGAAGCGGAATCGTCCGTGGTCGAGTTAGAATATTCAATTTCGTTTCCCGTAAGCTTTCCTTGAATTATTTGGCATCATGTATAATGCTTTGGGCCTACTTGTTCCGTCAGGCCACATGGAATGATTTCGGTGCTTAGGGTGCATTTTGTGAAATGTTAATTTTCACTGAGAATAAAACTTCCCTAAAAAAATTGTTTAAGATGTGCAGTTTAGTACCATTTAAAGTGGTGGCGGTCGGTTGCGCGAAATTTTTACGCATTGCACAACCAACCATCACCCCAACCCCAAGGTATTCCGGAAACTAAAATTAGGAAATAATGCAATGCCCTGCTTTAAATTAATTTAGTAATTCCGCCTAAAACCGAGTAGCCGCATAGTTCGTAGAGTGGTGCAACTGGTACTTACTTCAGTGTTACTCGGAACTGTTCCTGGCTGCAGGTGGAAAATCTGAATTGGTTCAGGTCCTTGTACTCGTAGCTCATAATGTTCCCGGTACTCCAGAGGCAGTGCCTGGCACCCCGGTTTCCCGGTATGTAGACCACAGGATCGGCTCCGTCGTGACTTGCTCCGAGTCTTATTGACAAGCACATATGAAACATTATTCAGCCGAATTGGTCACCAACTAGTTGTGCTCCTACATTTTTCACACATGGGCCTGGCGCTAGTTAGCGAAAAAAGCGACTCCGTGTCGTAACTTAGCTTTCTTTTGACCATTTGTGCGAGCGCTTGGTCTCATACACAAAACCATTGTTATGTGCGGTACTTATACTGTTGTGTTTCCTCCGCCGCTTAGTTTCCTTTTACCACTAGTACTTTTGATTCCATCTTATCGAATTAGCCTTAGCTCTTAATCGCGTGCTAACTGTACAGAAAATTTTGTGAGACCTCAGTTTAGTATGATACAGTCAAAACTCGATCTAACGAAACACGATCTTACGAATTTCGCGATCTAACAAACAAATTCGGATTCCCCCGCAGGTGCCTATACTGCCAAATTCTTTTATAAACTCGAACTAGCGAAATATATATTGAGCACCATTCCCGATTTAATGAAGTATTTCGAGAACAGCCATTTGAAAAGGAGCAATTTCGCGTGTGTTTCGTCAGACCGTCACGAAGATTATTGCGCCACGTAAGAAAAAAAAATGGTCGCCATCCCGCCCTGCGAAAGTGGATGTCCATCGAAGCTGTTGTAAACCACTACACGTGCTGATGGGGGAGGGTATGAAATGTTCCTCGTTGTCCCGCGGGCTTGTCTCTTGCACTCCACTTCTCTGGCGGCAAATGCTGTGTCCTGCCTAGCCTGACGCATGCGCGCGGCGTCTTAGGCAAGAATTGTTCTCTTTAGTGACACTAGTCCTGCCTAGCCTTCAAAGATAATCTGCAAATATAATCTTTAACCAGGAACACATGAGGGAAGGGGGGGTGTCCCATTGTTCATAAACGCCTTATCATCCACAATGCGATTCAGATGCTTGTTTTGTGTTTTTTAAAGGAATACTGAGCCCTATGCTGTATGCCCAACTGGCCTGACGCATGCGCTCTGCGTCTTAGGCGAGAACTGCTGGGTCCTGCCTGGGTTTTTTGTTTACGACACGACATTTTCCGACCAACCAGAGCATAACAGCTTCGCTGTAAAACGAGGCGTCTAGCTTTGTTTTGACGGAGCTCTACGAGATAAGCTCAGCAATGCCGTAGCCGAAGACCACGGCGTCCCGGCCTTCACGCTTTCCACAACCTTGAAGGAAAAGGGTGCCATCATCCGTGCCACTTCGTTTTGAATTGCGTCGAACAAAAATACCTCAAGACCACCCCGCATGAGAAGTTAGAGGATGCCCTGCTTACGTGGTTTTAAGGATATGAAATCGAAGAACGTTCTGCTAAGCGAGGAAGTGGTACAATAAAAAGCGCTGTGTTTCGGGCGTTTATAGGGGTGCGATGACTTCAGGGCAAGCCCCGGCTGGCTTATAATTTTGTAGCGCCGCTATCATCTTCTTCAGCGCGACCATTACCATCATCATGACATTGGCCAGCTGACACGCAGCACTCGGCAACCGGCACACCTCCGGAACGGCACTCTCGTTCTACTCGCTTGATTCCGACCATGGCGCAGCCAGCGCAACCGCAATAAACGTGGGCTCGGCCGCACCGCCTCATCGGCCGCCTACAATTTGGTGACCCGGACGAGCGGCTTCGCCATGGCTTCGCAACGCTGCTTCCCCATCCAGAACGCGGACGACGGCCCGCGAAGAACGTTCCCCGCCCTACCAGACCTTCCTTTGCTGATTCCGTTTGGCGCCATCAGAAACCACGCTGCATGGTTCGTCATCCTGGAGAGCCATTTTTATGTTCACGACATCCAGTCCCAGGAAAGCAGGTACCGCGTCACTTTAGAGAAGTTACCTGCTGACCTCGCTGGGCGCATCCAGCTGCCGGCCCCAGGCCCACGTGCATACGACGATCTGAAGGCTGCGGTCCTATACCACTATGGTATAGCACCGCCTTCGTCCACACCACCACGCCTTTCAACGGCATCAGTGGATTGCACGTCGCCCGTCTGTCCACCCTCGCATGACCAACAAACGCGAGCCCCGACTTCGACTTGCGGGGCTTCCGAGTTGGCGTTGCACTTAGTCAACTCGACTCCACACCATGGCGCAGTCCCACACGTTGTTGCGTCTCCTGCCCAAACCCACCCGGGTGTGGACTGCTTTGCCGCTAACAGCTGGGACACTTCACCGCCTTCTCCGCACGGCACGGCTGAGAATGAACTTTCAGACCCTTCTCCTCCCCGCACATGCGAGCCCTCTCCCCCGTCAGGGGTGGAACAGCTTCCAGCAGTCGACAACAGCTCGAGATCCTCACTCGAAACTGCTCAGACTGCCTCCGACAGTCCTGACACCCTGGCTACGACGGATACACCGGAGAAGCAATTGCGGGACAACCGTCCCAACACATGTCACCGAAAGAACAATCTCGTGTCCCCATGCAGTCAGACGCGCCGCAAACTGCTAACCCCACCTCGGCCGATTCCCTGCTACAGGAGCGCATTCGGTTTACGGTGTGACAGGCGCTCTGCTCTGCGACCCCGGTTGAAATCAGCGCGAGTGCACTGCACGATAAGAACCCGACCCACCGCTAGTTCGTTGGCGCCCTCCGCTGCTCCGTCTCGCACGGCGCATGCGCACGTTGCCCAGACAGCAACACATCCCCAGAGCTTACACAACATCACAGTCAAGCCCACACTCCGCTCGTCATTCTGCTGCACCACGCTTCACCTTGTCGCTGTCCTTCCAGTTACGCCTGCCGCTCGCTCTACCATCAATGGCAGCAGCCGCTTCGCACCCCGCAATGCGTCCGCGGCCGCACTCCCAGCCTCGACCACCAGAGGTTGCCCCTTACCCGAACGCTACCTCACCGACGACCAGGACCGTGCCCTTTACTCAACCCCGGCCACTAGACCACTGACTGCCCACGGACTCTCTTCCTGACTACGGACAAATTGTACATACCTGTACATAGTACATCGTTTTTACACATTTCTCATAACGCGCTACGCGCTAGGGGGGAGCCCTGTAGCGCCATCATCTTCTTCAGCGCGACCATTACCATCATCATGACATTGGCCAGCTGACACGCAGCACTCGGCACCCGGCACACCTCCGGAACGGCACTCTCGTTCTACTCGCTTGATTCCGACCATGGCGCAGCCAGCGCAACCGCAATAAACGTGAGCTCGGCCGCACCGCCTCATCGGCCGCCTACAATTTAACAGCAGAATTTCAGCGCATTCTTAAGTTATCGGCAGGCGAGCGCCGCGGCTGCCGCAATTCCGATGTCATGGTGGCTGCTGGGATGCGCATCCCTTTGGCCATCGAATTTATAGAATTAACTGCTTGTAATACGACAGTCCCGATCTTCCGAAGTTCCCGATTTAATGGACTAATTAAGCCTTTCCGGGTAATTTCGTTAGAACGGATTCTAACTGCATTTAGGGCAGGTTAACTCTTTCACTCATCGCTTTTATCCCCGTCGCCACAGCTAGCAAAGATGTGACACTCGAGAATGCAGCTGTCAAACACAGTGCAGTTGAAAACGTTATCCATTGGTTAAAAAAAACGTTAATTTTCCCCTAACCATTAGGGTGGGCGTGTAGGACATGCAGCGTAATTGTGAGCATTATTGTCGAACACGAATTACAATTAACCCTGCCGGATATCTAACAAATGACAGCCGTTTCCTCGTTGCTGCAGTGCAGTTTGTGGCATAAAAGAGATAAGAGTATACTTACCCAAGCAGTTTTAGAGCACCTCACAGTTTGAACCACAGCGTGGTAAAATCTTATTATGTGCAACAAAAAATACGTGCTTTCGGGACCTGGTCAGCAGTATTGCTTCACGATCGTGGACAATAATATATAGTTACAGCCGCCGTAGTGCAAGAATAGAGGAGCGAAAGATGAAAGCAAATGCAACGTTACAACTACCACGCCCCGTATTTGCGGCAACACCATCTGTTCTCCGATCGGGATATGAATAGTCATGATCAAAGATAATTAGCTAGGGGACACTAAAAGGAGTTTGGCTGATTTTACCATCCCTCGGTCAGAGAAAGCTAAATTAAGAAACTTCTGATTGCGTTATTTTTATTGTAAGGCTTTTTTTTTACTCGAGTAAGTGGCGCTCATATGTGTGGTGGCTTTTGTACTCTCATCCTTTCGCAGTATGAGGTGCACAACAAACCATTAAAGGCGGCATTCAAATAGACACTGAAATTAGCTTTTTGAAACCTTACTGGTGGCTGCATTGCGCAGCTGCACCCACTCAATTCATGACATGAGTGTTTACCGGGATTGTCTTGCTATTGAGTAATTTTATGTATAGAGCTTGATCCCCCAGGTTTTGCGTTTATCAATCCGTATACTCTCATTCCAAGTTAACACGACGTACTTATGATTCCGAGAATGACAGTTTTATAGGGCCCGAGAAATCTCCGTTAAAGGCCGCCATGAACAAAGCAATTCGTTTAACCGCATCTGGCTTTTAATGCAGGCAGTTATTTGCAAATAATAAACAAAAATGACGCGGAGTTAAATTTTTGTTGAGCACGGACTATAGCATCTACGGATTCTTTTTGCTTCCGTGTGGCCCCAAAATGAAGAAAATACATGGTTTAACCTGATGACAGGTTGCAAACAGGGAAATGTTTGTGCGCTATTGTGAAATTTATTTATAGGCCGTTCTGCCGCTTCGGGGACTTTATGTGTAGAGAAGGGCGCTGTCTAAATACTAGAATCAAAATAATGCTGCACTAACATTGTTATTGGAGCAAACAAAAGTTCTGGAAAAATGAGAAGCACCGCTTAGATGTTCCTGCAAATAAACTCCGAAACGCGGAACCCTAGCCATCACTGGTAACGGTCTAATTAGTGTTGCATCATGGCCGCCATGGGAGCAGTAATAGCTGATTTCAGCCAGCCCGACCAACCGCTTCCGCTCACTGACTATCCAGCGTCAGTGTTAAGTGAGGTTGGCTAGTCAGTTGACGGAAGTGGTTTGTTTGGTTGGGTGAAATCAAGACAGACTGATCACTTGCAGTTGCGAAATGACAACAGCGAGGATTGCTGTACTGGATGGGAACAGTCTGTCTTGATTTTTACCTAACCGGCTAAATCGCTTCCGCTCACTGACTAGCCAGCGTTACTATCAATAATAACAGTGACTGTGGCTAGTCAGTGAGCAGAAGCGGTTCGGCCGATTGGGTGAAATCACCAAGTAGTGCTCCCATGGCCGCCATGATGCAACACTATTTAGACTGTTGCCGCCATAAAATAGGATATTTCAATATCTTTTTTCCAAACCGAAAAAAGTTAAATCAGGGCTCAATGTCAAGAATTCCTTACATCAGCTCAATTATCCTACATCATGAATGAATACAGTACGTTTTCGAAGCACACTATTTAACCAAATTGTTTCCCAGAAATGCACAAGTCTTCCCACATCCTGAATCGCAACACAGTCGGCTCCCGTTAATACGAAGTCCGCGTGAACCTCAAAACACTTCGAATTACCCGAACTTCAAATTAAACTAAAACCACAAGAACAGCATTGTTACTAGTCCACAACACGCCTCCCTTTATTTTGCTCAGACTCTCAACTATCGTCGCCAAGTCGATCGTACATCACAGTTAGCCATGATAGTTGAGGCTTGGTCGCTAAAATCTAACCCTGCCGACTTCATCACACTAACTGCTCACACGGAGCTGTACGCAACAAAGAAGGTCGGGGGCTTCAAAATAGACAGATGCGTACGCTGGGGAACCAAGGTCAGTTGTAAAACTTCGAAGTGTTTCCCGGCGCCGCCGCACCATGCCGCATTGATGGCGTTGCAGTCGCACCCGGCTCCCGCGCGGAGCACCGGGGTTGACCGGGTGGCTGAGGTCAGCACGTTCTGAGGGATACACCTGCCGTTGTGCGGCTAGCGTCTCCGCGCGTGCGTGCGCGTGCGTGCGTGCGCACTCCGGTTGTAGATGGCTAGGCGAGCACTATGTCGGCCTGTTGTGTTCCCGGTTGCACTGTTACAGGAGAAACCAAACTCAAAGGCAAGGCGCTTTTCTAGCACTTCAAGTTACTTCGGCCTTCGTGTAGATATATGGTACCGTGCCGATGCGTGTCTCGACCGAAACCTCTCATCCAAATCGCGCGTGTGGCGTGAATTTTTACCCTGAGGTCATAGCAAAGAGCTACACCCACTTCATTAACAGTGAAAAAGTAGAAACTGAGTGAGGAAAGTGGAGCCTCGACGAAGGAGCCGTCCCGAAAATATTTCCAAACCTGCTTCCTTACCTATCCAAACCGCCGGCAAATAGAAAGAAATTTCCACGCTTAAACATGCAGATTGTTGCACAGACCTCGTCTGCACAGAAAGCCAAAACAAGCGCTAACGGTGCAGCCGAAGAAAGTGCTGCAAATATAGACGTGCTGGCAGCGAGCAGTAAACCTTCGTGGAGAGACATTGAAGGAGTTTGTTTTCAATTGGCGAGCTGGCGAAAGAATGTTGGCAGAGACTACAATAGAAGTTATGTTTTTTTTTCAGAAAATAGAGGGATAGCTTCTTTTCGTTTAAAAGTGTTTCAATCGGGGAAGAAGTAACTATTTCGGTCAGCTGCTGTCTCCGCTGCAGTACCTAGAAGCTCTGTCAATAGCGTAAATACAGTTACTATGATCTCATTTACCGGCATGAAGGAATGACACGAAGTAGAGGAGATTATAATAGCGGTATTTGCACTATTTACAGAGCTACTAGGCACTGCAGCGGAGACACAGAGATACGGTTTGTGCCGGGCGCACTGCGATCGTCGTCTTCGTCTTGATTCCCTTCTCGGCCCCATCACCACGCGAAGCTGATATATACTTGACATCCTATTCTTTTCGCCAAGAGGGATATCCTGTGAAAATATCTCCTTACCTTGAAACTAAAAAAAATATCCACTTTTTGGTTCTTTTATTCAACCGATAAAGCTTTTTTAACGAAATGATGACAATGTTTGCCAGCCTTCACTAATGTCTCTGCATAACGCACCAGCCACATTTCCTGCCTAGAGGGTTAGAATATGCAGCCGCCTCAACAAGAAACGTAAATTATGTAATGTGAAATGGCAGACGATGCTCTAAACGAACGCGGAAGTGCAGCCACAAAGCCGCGCGGCCTTTGAAATGCAAGCGGCTACTGCGCAATGGTTGTCGCTGATTGAGCGCCGTAGCTCCGGTGACATGTGGCTAGACTTACCACTTGCAAGCGTAAATAAAAGGTTATAAACACGGTGATCGGCATATTTCGCGATAACGCTCGCAACGACAGTACAGATGGGGCCCGCGCTGCTTTCGCTCGGGCTTCCCCAGCGGCTGAAGGGAGCCGGTTGCGACGGCGACGCCACCTGGCGCTGTGGGTCGCTCGGGCGCCGTATTGCTGGTATGGCGGAGGCAGAGAGTTTTAAAACTGACCTTGGTTCTATAAACGTTGCGCTGGGGTGAGTCTGCCGCAATGGCGAGCCTGCCGCAATGGTGACGGCATCAGTATAGACAACGGCACTGTTTTTGCGCTTGAAAATTTTGTATGTTACCAAGAAATGGCGGCCACCTCGATGCTTTTTGCCGACATAATTTCAAATTACCGCTGCAATGGGTTGTAGCTTCGAATTATCGTCCAATTTCTTTCGTTTGATTGCATGTAGAATAGCCGGGCCCAGCACATAACTTCCAATTAACCGTAAATCACAGTTAGATGACTTCGACTCATCGAGAGTCGACTGTATAAGAGTTAAATAAAATGGCGGCAATAGAAAATGAACTCTCCGTCGCTACAGTATCTTAATAAACTACCGCTTCAAACGTTTAGGTGTAAAACATAAAATGGGGCATACAATTTAAATAAGCAACCAGTTTTAGATACGTACACGTGTGCCAGTTCGTGAGCTGTGTGCACGATTCCGGAATATGCACCGCCGTTGTCAATGTTTTCGGCAAACTTCCGCGTCGAACAAAGACCTCCAGTGAATGCCAAACCTTGAAAAAAATTATGTTCATACGGCTATTGTATACCACGCTACTTGCAAGACACACTTTGTGTCAGCGAAGGCATCTTTCAACTATACTAAAGGCACAGCGATGTGTTATGAAAGTAATTGACCGAACAGAAGGTTGCGGGCGAACTTCAGTTGTCTTATTCACGCCCGATCCCTAGGCTGGTATGTTGTGAGCGACGCACGAAAGCGTGCAACAATAAAACCAAAAGCATACGTTATATCGCAACGATGTAAATAGTGGTATACCTACCACCAGCCTTCCTACGAGGGCGGAGAGATAAACCCCTCAAAATTAATGCCAGTAAATATTACAATTTTCATAACCGATTTCTTTAGCAACCTAGCACTAATATTTCTGCAGTTTGTAGCACCTCTCTATTATGTTGAAGAACAAATGTTTGTAATATTGTTTTAATTGGAGTCCCTCTGCTTTCTAGAAAAGCCCGAAATATATCCACAAGCAAGCAAAAACATCTTCACTTTTGCCTCATTCAAAATCACAACAATACGTCTTGGTAATAATCTAGGTATTCAAACGAGTTTATTCGCAATTAGATAATCTTTTTTCCTGATGTGGCAAATTTATAATCAACTGCACTGAAGCCCAGGTTACATTTTCAAGCTCTGTGGCGACTGGTAACTCCTCATAAATGCACATTTGAGCTAAAGCAGAAATGCCTAATTCTCCCTCCCTGTTTTTGCAAACCTCTCAAATCAGCCGCAGTTTAGAGCATTCGGAGTCAGCGTGAGTCCCGATAATATTTTTGAGGAGCAGCAACACTTGAGTGGAGAAACCCAACCCTCCTCCTCAAGCTTCTCCCCGCGTCAGGAAGGATCGAGACGGCGATCCAATTTTTAGTCCAGCGTCTAACAAAAGGGAAGAGAAGAATGACCACTAGCATTGCCTATACTTGTAGTTGAAAAGTGTGCGAACGTGCGCAGGTTATTCAGCGTTCTTCTGTCCAATAGCAAAGTTTACCTGTGCAGCTACTGGCCCTAATTTCTTGCGTAACTGCAAATTAGGCGCAGCGTGTTCAGCAGTCTGGCAGTCGCCCTGTTTCCGTGGCAGCAGCACTGTAAGAGCATCTTCGGAGAGGAAAAGTGCGACCGTGTCGACTACCCTGCTTTCTCAGCTGCAACAGCTACAAACGGATATGCAAAGAAGCATCGTCAGTAAACAGTTTTCGCCAAAGCTGACCACCATCCTCACGTAAACTGTGCCATTTGTGATTTTTGACGTTACAGAGTCCTAGAATTGCAACACAATTTTCATAAAATATGGTGCAAGCGTACTTTTGTGGCTATTCACTCGCAGTTTTTGCCCCAACTTCGCCCGCAAAGTTAAAAGCAAAAAACACGCGCACACCTTGACTGAATATTCTTGCAATAATGACGCCTTGAAATGTTGTTTCTTCCCGCTTGCTATCCGAGAATAGAATCGCTTGGACCGATACGTAGCTAACACAGATTCATTAAACGATTTGTGTCCATAATCGCTAACATGAACAATTAACAGGAAAGTAAAACATGCAATTCTAATGTTTATGAAGTGTGGATTTGAATATTACGTATTCTGTACGCTGCACGGTAGCACCCTTTAACTTGCGTCTGCTTAACGTACAGCATCATGTTCAGCCTCAGCGAATTTTGACTGTACTTACTTTTCTGTAATGTATTTTGTCTGTATATTGAATATATATGACTTGCTTCACAATGTTCTTTATCTTTTGTTTTCTTCGTTTGATGTAAATACTATATTCCCACATGTGCAAACTTCCCGTAGTGTAATTACTTGCTACGGTTCCGATCTGCGCGGTATTGTTCGTTGTGGTTAGCGCAACGTATGGTTAGTCGGTATATCAATCCTTTTCTTTTTTGCTTTTTCTGGGTTACTTGAGTGCACTTCCCCTGTTGGCATCCTTTGTAAATTGAGGAACCTCAAATTGTTATGCTTATACTATGCGTTACTTTGTACGTGTTTCACTTCCTTTGTATTGTTTATGAATATGTGTTATATCTCAAAAATATGACGCTTACATCATGAGTTACTTAACCCTTGTACTTGTTTCGACTTTTCGCGTTTATTACCGTTGTATTATCTACCGACTTAGTACTTTTATATGTATATGTATGCACCCCTGTATTCCCACCTACCTTGGTCTCAAAAAGAGACTGGCAGTATTTCAAATAAATAAATAAAGTGTCTTCTTTTTTAAGCAAGCTTCCCACTTATAGCTTCAGTGTTTGTACCCCTATTTGCACACTTTTTGGGGATTTATAAATCAGCAGACAAGCTTTTGCAATGTTCAATTTCCGTGGTTTGTGTAACAATAGGCACAAAAACACAGGTGGAGTGCAACTCATGCTACATTGAAATATTTAAAGATGCTGTGCCTACAAAACATTCCATTATCTTTGTATTGAAACGTGCTGCTCGTCGCCATGTGGCATACGTTATCGGGTTTGTGTTTTGTAAAAAGAACAAAACTCTTACCTGCGACTCCTCTTCTAATCTGTCCTGTTTGTACGCTTATCATGGCACGCCTAAAAAGGAAATACTTTTGCTTAGCCGTGTTTCGAGGCAGAAGTGCGGAACGTTTGTGGCGTGGTGGATTTCCTGCTCACACTTTAGTTTAATATTGGCTTTTCTATCTCTAATCTAAAAAAAACGATGTGAAAACAAACTGGCCAACATTCACTAATCCTTCCATCTTTACCTTAGTGCTACCATGCATGCGCGCACCACACGTATCGACAACAAACAATAAAATTTTAATCAGTTAGAAAGTCCTGCTACGTCAGTCTACACCGACTAAGACGATCATTTATTTTGTAAAACGTAAAGAAGACTCGTTATATTGCGCGCATTTTGTGCTTTAAATCGCACAAGGTGCAACACACCTAGACATTTCGCCATTGAACTGAGATCTCTAAAACTAGAGCCGTTATCTTTTTGCTAGACGTTCAGTTAAAGTGCATTGCTCAAAGTGCAAAGATTTACATTTTCAATTTTGAACTGCGTTCCTGAAGATTAGGTCGTCAAACTTTTTGCAGTACAATCGGGATTTTAGCGGGTTTACTTTCTGCGGCTTCAATTGCTGAACACAGCGCAGTACAGTGAGAACACACTGTTTTTAAGGTTCATTAAATACTGGCATTGGACAAGTGTACGAATATGTATCGCCATTATTTTGAACTGTAGCGTTCTCTTGCTTCCACAACAACAACAAAAGCGGTGATTTAAAAAGTAGCGGTTGCACTTCGAAATCTCTCAATATTCGACTTTATTGTTTTATTCTGCTGCACTGCTGCTGATGATAAATGAATCCACCCGTACAAAATCTGATGTTTACCGTCTGAATTTCCCTAAGGATTACCTGCCTAGCAGCTAACTCTCGCCACACGTGTAGAAAATATGATGAATATTTCATGTAATAAAATTGTCGAAAAGAGACTGGGCCTAATTGATGTCGTTTACAAACTTCTGCTACACTCATATTTCAAATATTGTGCGCTGTTCAAAGTACTCGCCTTAATAATAATATATGCCATTGCTGTCTCGTCTAGCACCTCACTGTGCTAACGCACTTCCCATTGCTTCTCTAAATATTATACAGTAGATAGGCTGTTTATGCCGCGGCTCCAGGTTACGGCGGGGGGGGGGGAGTGGGGGAGAGGGGGGGGCACTTATGGACAAGCCGTTTGCCGAGGTAAATTCGAAATTCGCGAGAGAGAGGAGTAAAATCCTCTTGGCGATTCTTGGTTATTCTTTGTTCAGCGAGGTAGTAAAGGTAGTAACTGTGCTAAACGTGGCTATGCGTATGCAAGTTAGAAAGCATTTGTACGGCAAACCGTACACTTTTATTACCGAACACTCCTTACGGCTGTGTTAGGTTCATTGGCGCTAATGATGCATAATTTAAAAAAAATAGCTAGGTAAACAAAATAGGATTATCAGTAACTGACGTGAAATGAAGCTAAATTCCCATATTTGCCCTTGTCTTGCATGGTGTACCGCCGCACAATCAACTGGCGTTCTTGCTTTGCACATGCCCATGTGCACCCACTGCTTTACCGGACAAAAACGAGCAGAGACAGCCGAACGAGCAGCAGGCCTCAGCGCCAAAAATGTTTGGCGACATCCAGAAAAACGGGCCTCCTTTTTTTCCTAGCTCTTCCTTTTTTTTTTTTGCCCAGCAAGCAATCCAATGTGCGCATGCCCAACCTGCGAGGCCGCGTAGCGCTGTGACCACAAACGTTCCTGCCGGCAAGAAAGACGTGCTCACCTCATTCCTGATTGAATAAATATGAGGTTTAACGCACAGACGCAACACAGGCAATAAGGCGCGCCGTAGGAGAGGGCTTCGGTTTAATTTTGACCACCCGGAGATCTTTAACGTGCGCCGAAATCTCGAGCACACGGGCGTTTCTGCTTTTCGCCTCCATCTCGAAAAGCGGCCACCGTGGCCGGGAATCGACACCGCCACCTTGATCTCCTCCTTCCTGCCGGCCGGCAAGTCATTCACTCAGCAGGCTAGTCGTTCTGCGCATGGCCAAACTCACCTAGCAACAAAGATCTGTCCTCCTCTCTTCTTGGTGCATCGCAGTCTATTGCTCAGGCTGGCGAGCACACGCAACGGTTTTTTTCGCGCGTGCCACTGCTATTGCTGCAGGCCGAAAAGACTCGTATTACTGCTCTCTCAGTGAAATTATTTTAAAATAATGCGGTCATCAACATCGAGAGTGAATACACGGCTCTTCTCGCTTATTACCTATCAGGTGAATTAAGGCTCTTTTGTTTTAAAACTGTGATTACAAGAGACTGCTGTAAGGAAAAACTTGCCCAGTAAAAAGCATGACGACGTCCGCTCCTCTATAAAACGCCCACCGCGCTTCGACATATGTCCGCAGGGCCTCCAGAGTGTGCTCGGCGATCATTTCATACCCGTACATTTTTACGAACGGCTCCTGTCCCCACTGTAGCCAGAGGGAAAAAAGGCAGTTGTTTACTACGGCAGTTGTCACCTGAATCATGTAGTAAATAGCTGACAAGCAAATATTTTTTATGTGAAGTGCTCCTTTCTAATTTTAAGCATTCCCAATCTTCTACCTATTCGTAAATACGGCATGTTTTAGGCCTTTCATGTTTGCGGCGTTCTTAACGATGTTTTTTGTGTGTTCCTACCATTGATTGATTGATTGATTGATTGATTGATTGATTGATTGATTGATTGATTGATTGATTGATTGATTGATTGATTGATTGATTGATTGATTGATTGATTGATTGATTGATTGATTGATTGAGTGATTGATTGATTGATTGATTGATTGATTGTGAGGTTTAACGCAACGACGCTACAAGGGCGATGAGGTACGTAGTGGAGGGGTCCCGACTAATTCTAATTTTGATCCCCGGAAGTCTTTAACATGTGCCCAAATCTCGAACACTCGGGCGTTTTATATTTTCAAACCCGTGTACTTGGGCTGAGCACCACAACGCCTTAGCCACTGAGCCACCGCGGCGGGTCGCCTTTGAAAGTGATACTTTTCTTTGATAATGCATCTACCTTAAGCAAATAGGCGTTCATCGGGCACGTAGTGTAGACCGATTATATTTCTATAGCGTTATAGCGTTATAGTGTTATAACGTTGATGCCATTGCATAAATTTGGCGAGCACATCGCCAGAAGACTTCACACAGTGAATGTAGCAGTAGTAATAAAAAATAAAACCGCATAGCCATTTCTGCACCGACTGTTCATATAATTGTCATCACTGGGCGACTGACTCCCGACCGCAGCAATGAGCCACCGGACATAAAATATCATTTTTGTTCGCAATGACACACTTTTCTGTAACGCCCAAGCTCTGTAAGGCGGGGTTTTGAACATTCATTCTTAAAAGTATCAAAAATGGTGCGAAGCACCTTTTCAAGCCAACCATAATTTATGATGTTCATGGGAATATCGAATTTTTTTGTTTGTTTCTGTGTGCATGCGCGGGTGTCTGTACGTGCCCACTCGTTACCTGCTTTCAATTCCGTCGAAACACTACAATTTCTAACTAATTTTTCTGGGTCGGCTACACAAAATGCTAAACAAGAAAAACGCCTGCGAAAGCTTAAAAATGACCATCAAAGTATTTGCTGACACCCATCAATCTTTTCACGTGACAGCAGAGACATCTGCACTTTATTGTTTTAACTCAACTTCTGATGGAAACGTCCAATAAACAAAAGATAGTGGTGTACGTACCGTAGCTCGCTGAACTCCAACGAGCCTGGGAATTATTCGGGGGTATTCAACGCTCAGATACCGAAGTTTTACCTTGAGAAAAAAAATTACACATTTGTGAACATCCCACCACAGGGCACTTTAGGCGTTTTGTCAATTTCGCTGTTTTGTTCTGTTGGCTAGTTTAACTTTTCCAGCGTCCCCCTCATGATTGGTTTTTGATGTTTTTTCGAGCTCCCATAATTATAACTATTCAGAAGTGCAAAACTGCACAAAGCTCCCATCCTCCGATACTATTGGCATTTCCATTAGAAGTCAAAACCTTGGTAGATGACGTCTGCCTAGCATCCTTAAAAAAAGAGACCCTCACGACCAAATTTATTTATTTATTTATTTATTTATTTATTTATTTATTTATTTATTTTCGTTACCTCAAAGGCCCCATGGAGAAGGGGCATTACATGAGGGGTGGGTAAGGCATACACACAGAAAAAGAAACATTAGTACAGTAAAGAAAAGAAAAATTACAAAGCATCAGTTTCAAAGCAATGTACAAGTTGTAGAATTTAAAGATAACATAGCACCAGGGTCGATATAGCACAGTTTCAAATAAACTAGAATGAAGTCATGGCAAGCAGTTTTAATTTGACTAGTTCAGGGTCACTTGTTCGTACAACATTGTCAGGCAGATTATTCCACAGTTTTGCACAGGTTATAAAAAATGAGTTAGCGAGTGTGGTGGTTCTAGGGCGGGAATATGATAGCTGAATTGAATTATTACTGCGGCAAGAAGTTTGTGGGCGAGGGGTGATGTATTTACAGGGTGAGAGGGAATTATAGTATCTATGAAATAGGCCATTTTGGCGAGTTTACGGCGGTGACTAAGGGGAGGAAGGTTGGCGCGTTGTTTTAATTCTGTGACACTTGTGAATGAAGAGAACTCAGAACATGTAAACCTAACGGCGCGATCTTGAATGGCTTCCAGTTTGTCGATGAAGTAAGTTTGGTAGGGGTCCCAGATTGCTGCAGTGAAGCTATGTTCATTCCAAAGAGGATCATGTCCCAATTACAATCCTATAAAACATTGCACACACTCTAAAAAATTAGGCCTAATCAAGAAAAGATACCTGAAAAGCAGCAACTTATCAGTCGCTTTCTGGTTATCCCCCTAATACGGCACCGCAACATATTTGTGTCAGTTGCGGCTGCCAAAAAAAATCACCTTCAACAAACACGAATGGGCTATTGTAGTGACGGATTCTGCTGTTTTATCATGCCGCAATAATGCCAGCACTAAAATTTTACGCTCATTACCTTGTGTTTCGGCATTCCTCTTATTACATCACTGCCGACGTTGCTTATCGCGATAACTGAACGTCTGTAAACATAATGACCTAGTTTTGTGAAAATCAACGTCCACCACTCCCTGAAAGATATACAGAGAGTTATTCAAAGGCTTGCGTTCTGCTGCTCCTTGAACTAACTCTTCGCTTCTCCTATGCTCTATTGCCGCAAAGTATGAGTATGTTTTGTGTTGTATCGGCGACAGGAGGCGCACCGTGCTTTATTGAATCCATCACGCATGCCCCTTATTGTCTCCGGCCGTCACACGGAAACTGCCCAAACGATCATGCATTATTGCTCTTCGTGACCGACATTCTGCGCCCGTTCCAGAAACCATCGCATTGGTGTTTAAAAGACGCCCTCCGAACAAGTGCTGCGACAGAATCCGCCAAGTGGGACCACGCCCGCCATGTTGCTTTACTGCTTCTTCTCGGCCAGTTATTTTGTGACTCGAGTATTCCAGCGCAAGTGAGCTCAAATAAAGGTCGTTTTCACGTTTATCTCATCTGTCTTAGTGACAATTTATAGTGACCTAAGGTAGAATACGATGCACCAAGAATACTTGAGAAGTAATTACGTGACCTTTTCGGTTCATGTTTCCGGGTATATATTGTAAGTCCGTGTAAAAATTTCAAATCCTAAATGGAAAACAAACTCACAGCATTGATTTATGTTACAAGGTACGTCACTAACTCCTCGAATGATCTGAAGCCTTTGTAGTGTGCATAAAAACTCGTAACCGCCTGTGGCAGGAAATGTTCGTACATTTTTGCAGCCGCCCTTTCCACAGGGGCGATTTCCCGTGCAAGCCGGGTGAACTTCCCAAGCGTTGTAGTCCCACACAAGGGCCGAGCGCCAGGCCAGGAACTCGCTTGTACCTATCTTAGCGGTAGGTGCCTGGCGCCACCAAGGCGCACGAATGCACATGGTGACTTCCACAGCCACGGTGGACGCTGAACTCGCAACCGCCTCTGGAAGGACAGGCCGCCAGATTCTTTCACCCCCGGCAATGCGATGTTGTAGAAGGCTGGGCCTCGCCAGATGGACAAGGGTGAGGGGACTTCCGCAAGGGCACATATTGTAAATACGTGTATAAATTTCAAGTCCTAAATGGAGAACAAACTTACAGCATTGATGTATGTTACAAGGTACTTCACTAACTCCTCGAATGTTGTGAAGCCTTTGTTGTGTTCATAATCTGATATCACGAACAAATCCGGCCGAAACAGTCCAGGTAGCTCAGCTCTTGCCTCTGAAAGATAAATCGCAAGTGAATATTATTTCGTGACAAATCCTTTATAAAAACTTACCAACCTCCGCATGGTCTTGTAGACCTTGAAAATCTGAAACTAACGGAAGAGTATAAGTACTGGACTCGGTATTTGCGAAAATAACTGGCTTCTCCGGAAAATAACAAACCGCGTTTCTTACTCGTGAGCTTGGGATCAAATTCTGCGTTTTGAACTTTGTAGATCCTGTGAGCCACCTGCCCAGATTGAGACCTTTCACCTTCCAAAATTGGCTTTATGCTATAAGAATGGTTAATGAGTCCCTCCTACAGTGTAAAAACAAGCAATCGTCACTTAATTTACTATATACACTGAGATAGCACTTCGCTGATCTAAATAGTTGGCCCAATTACCATTATGATTCCGTGCACTGTCTCCTCAAGAACAAGAGAAGCCAAGGTGGTTTCATCTTCGAAAAGATTCTCTTCAAGAAGAGCAGAATTCACCTGCAATATTCAACGAAACAACCTTTAACCATCACTATCGTCGTATGAACTTAATTCTACTAAAATTTGTGTTTCATATTTCACTACTAGTATAAAACAGAAGATATAACTGCCGGACAGGAACAAACGCTGGCCTAATCTCAGCGCTGCTGCAAAAACCTCCGTTTCATATTTCCAGTTTTCAATGCCTACGTTGTTTGCAAGCCGTCTTGCAGTACACAGCAAACAGCATCGGGATGTTCCCGTCTGCACGTCACAATTGCAAGACCTACGTATGCGGCCACGTACTTCTGTGTAATTTAGTGCGTTACACATAATCACTCACTCTTTTTAAACAGTACGGTACTACGTTGCCCAAATAGTTTCTGCGTAGTCTATGACTACGACTCTAGAACCATCTTGTGGGAATTATAGCAGTTTAAAATAATTGCACAGCGAATAGGATATGTTTACTGATACGTTATAAACAACAATTCAGTGGCGGTATTTTTTGCCAGGGAGCCTTCACTCGTTTTAGTCTACTATAGATAGCAAGCACTCCCAATAACTTTAGCTGATGGTGGTGACGTAAACAGTAAGAGGGTTAAAAAGCCGTAATTCAGATACTATGCTTAAAATATAGAAAATTGATGAAGTCAATGCAAGCCTAGAAAATCAGAACAAGTGCTGAGAGTGATGGAGAATTTTTGAAGCATGACTTGTGCTCTAAAATGGCGATAGCAAATTAAATACCACAAAAGCCTTTGCTTTGCAAAAGTCTATTTTGTTTAAAGAGAACGGGACCAGAAATCTGAGATGAGTGTGCGCCAGCAGAATGACGTTGAGTGTGTACCGAAGCTAAATGACAGAACGAGATGCATAGGCCTTGAAGATTATTGATGTATACGGCCCAGAGGACGCTTGCCCAAGTCTGAAATGTCCTGACCCAACACAACAAGACAACTGTGTTTATAAACTTTTGAAAGAGGGAGATTCGATGCTCTCATCCGAATGAAGTTGCCAGCAGCAGAAGAAAGGCCCCGTTGGCTCTCTGCGGAGTCTTCAGAGGCTTTAATAGCAACAGCAGAAATATAGTTGCACAACGGAAAGACAGATTTGGTTCATGTACAGTCATAACTTTGTAAGGGGGGCCCACGTCGGTGACGGGAGAAACGAGATAGTCAGCACCCGGGACAGGCGCACATGAGAATGAAGTGACGTAGTTCGTGGTTTCAGAAGTTTCAGCACAGCCAGTTAGGATGATGAAGTAACGTAGTTTGTGGTTTTGGTAGCTTCAGCACAGCCACTTAGGGGGACATGGTCAGTAAGAAAATAAAGTTCAGTTGTCATAAGGGCATGTGTCGAATACGGTGACCAAGAGAGGGACTTCATGTTCACCAATTCAACATGAGTGGTGCAGATCCCGCCTACAGTATACGCGTTCCGCCGTACACATGCACACACATAATATATTATAATAAAATATAATATAGTATAGTATAATATAATGTAATATAATACAATACAATATAACCAAACATTATAACACAAGATACTATAATGTGTGTGTGCGCGCGTGCATGTGCGTCTGCGTGCGCTTGCGCGCGTGTGCATGAGGGTGCACGTGCTTGTGTCGCGTGTGCGTGTGCGTGTGAACGTGTGCTTGTGTATGTGTGTTTGCATGTGTGTGTTTATGTGTGTATCTGTTTGTGTGTGTGCGTGCGGGTGCACGTGCGTGTATTTGTGTGTGTGTGTTTGTGCGTGTGTGTTTGTGTGTTGGTGCATGTGTTTGTGTGTGCTGTGGGTGTTGTGCGTGCGCGTGTGCGTGTGTGTGTTCATGTGTGTGTGTTTGTGCGCGTGCGTGTGTGTGCGTGTGTGTTTATGTGTGTGTGTTTGTGTGTGTGCGCGTGTTTGTGTGTGTTTGTGCGTGTGTGTGAGTGTGCGCATGCGTGCGTGCGTGTGCGCGCCGCGCGTGTGGTGTGTGTGTGTGTGTGTGTGTGTGCTTGCGTGCGTGCGTGCGTGCGTGCGTGCGTGCGTGCGTGCGTGCGTGCGTGCGTGCGTGCGCGCGCGTAATTTTTCCCTTCACACTTCGGCAGAACGCAACGTAGATTCAAAGTGCAGTCTCCGAGCCCTTCAAAGAGCGTATCGGTGGCAATACCAACTTACCGTCCGCACCACTCGTTTGTCGTCTTCGAAAGTGTGAAAAACTACCGTATCATGCAGAACACTTGCTTTCTGGAGGCGTACGAGGTTCCCGTCGCCTAAATGAACCACCCTGTCATCGTTCTCGCTTCTTGCTTCAAGCAGCCGAGGATACACTGTCGCTTCCGGCTCATCTGAAATGTCGGAACGCTTTCATTTAAAGAGAGTCTCTATGTTACCATATCTCAGACACTGCTTAATATAGCAAAATTTTCATCGCACTTATCTATTTGCAGGTACGTAATAGCATGACAAATTATAAATCAAGAGAAGGGGGTTGGGTAAGTGTTACCTCCCATTAGCCACCACACTTTTGCGAGGTTAGCACCCCTTGCGCTTCGAAACGCAACCAAACACACGCACTTTCTCTCTCTCACTCCCTTGCGCTCTCTTAGCGGAGAAGATGAAACAGACAACAGTGTAGCTAACGCAACCCTGACATTAGGCATTCATCTGCGCTCCTAAGGCCTTTTTCACGCATTCTCAAGAGTGACAAAATATACTTCTCCGCGCATCTTCACTACTAACTAAAACTTCCAACGTGGTGCTTACACCCGGGTGCATAAAGCATACATTCTGAAAGGCACCAGCTAGCAATGACCAGAAAAACTGCTTTGAGGTCGGCCGCCTATGCTCGTTCTCGCTTTGTTCTTTTTTTTTTTGCTTTTGGAAGAACATTCAACGGTGTCTAGAATGGCAAGAGCGTATACATTCAGGAGTCCTAGTCTAAAGACTACGTTATGTATTGCAGGATTTATAAGGTGCTTTATAGCCGAAATTAAAGTGGCGAACAACTCACTGTGTTTTTGATTGATTGATTGTAGGGTTTAACGCACCGACGCAACGCAGGCGATGAGGCGCGCTGTAGTGGAGGGCTCCGGATTAATTTTGACCACCTGAGGATCTTTAACGTGCGCCGAAATCTCGTACACATGGTCATTTTTGCTTTTCGCCTCCATCAGAAAAACGGCCGCCGCGACCGGGAATCGAACCCGCGACCTCGTGCTCAGTAGCGCAACGCCTTAGCCACGAGCCACCACGGCGGGTCACTGTGTTTTTCCTTCAAGTGTGCGCCGGTCAGCACAAAAAGAACTGTAAAGCACGCAACACTTAGGCGTTGCATCGTGTCGTCTGTGCCCAATTGTATTCACCTCGCTCTATTCTGGAAAAATCAACCTAGCCATGACCTTAACAGACTTATGCTTTGCAGCTTTATAACATTTCCCGCAAAGCAGAATTTGACATTACAGCTCTCAGAACTGCATTGATCTAAGCAAATGGAGATGGTACCTTCGGTTCACTTCGCGAGAATATTGCATGAATACATCCTTAGTCTGCACTTCGCGAGAATATAATTAAATGTTGTATGAATACGTCCTCAGTCTGCACTTCGCGAGAATATAAGGAAGTCTTGTATGAATACGTCCTTAGCCGAGCTCCTTTGAAGGTCCGGCAAGCAAAATCATTTCAAAAACAACAATGCGAGGACTACGTGAAGGGACGTTAGACCCGAGGACTGCACTTTATTAGTAGGTTACGGCATTACGAGGCGTCTTGACGTAGCAAGAAGCCAAGCTGTGAGCGGTCTGACATAAATGCATAATGGCACGGAACCATAAAACCGCCGGGAGAGTTTGATGTGCATGTATATAGTCTACGCACATGTGCATATGTGCGTGCGTGTGGGTGTGTGTGGGTGTGTGTGCGTGTAGCGAATGAGAATTGAAAATTAAGGGCTCGTTGAACACAGAACGGAAAGACAGAAGTCGGAATTCCAATGAAGGCACCACGGAAGTAATTCATGTAGTTTTTGTGTTAAAGTGCGTCTATACTTTTAATGAACGAAAGTGAGGAAAACATGCTCCCAGGGTGGGACCCGCACTCGCTATCTTCAGAATACGCGCATCATGCCATACCAATTAAGCCACCAGGGAGACTGTGCCTCCCGCCACTTATTTCGGTATTATTTTAATGTAATTGTATCCTACACTATGGGGTGATAGCAGCTGCAGCGCCGCTCCAACGACTCAATGTGAAAGGAACCTTCTTTTTAAGTTCCGGGCCGCGATTCGAGCGTCGACAACGAGTCGAGGGCGGTCAACATGCGGGTGACAGTGACACACCAATTCCTCGTAATCGCATATGTCACTGTCGACCGCATATTATTTTAATCTTGGTTCCAGATTGGCCTGACAATGTTTTTGCTGTTCGTGCACATCAATTTAATGTATAAAATTGACAGCTGGGGCGTGTGGGGCCCATATGAATGCCCAAGCTGGGGAAAAACTTTGTCGGCAATGTTTAGCCAAGCAGTTTTTGTCGGCTGTTAGACATTGGTAATAGTTTCTGACAAGGTTGTATTGTCCCCGGGGTATTTTCGGCTTCCATGTGAAACAAATTTTACTAGGGACGCAGCTTGACGCTATCCCCTCAAACATTCGAAGGACATAGCCCCTGAACATACCTCTTTAGCTGCAGTAGACACTTGCCTCCAACTTCGCACCTAAGAACCGAGCGTAATCCCATTTCTATTATACCATGGCATGACTCAAGGCTCCAGTTTAGACCCAACCATTTTCAATATTCTCTCTATAAGAAAGCCACCCACTAAAAAACTTTCCTTTTTAATCACCGCATTCTCATAAATGCCGGCGATATCTCCATTTAAACGTTTCACAGCACGCTGAGATTCTCATTAGCGCACATCCCAAAATGGTTCGGACATTTCAGCGGGTTTCTGAAGCAGCTTGGCCAGAAATAAATTGGTAAACGACTTACTGTTTTCTTCCTTTGAATGTGCACATGTTAGCGAAACAAGAAGCGCAAGATACCCAAAATTCCATCGTTGCATCGTGTCTTCTCTACCCAGCTGTATTAGCTCCCCTCTACTAAAGAAATGGCCTGCTCGGCCGATAACCGACGTTTAGTGAACACTTATGCTATGAACCTCAATACCATTTCCCGCAGAACAAACTGCAATGACCACGCGACATCGCAGATCTCGAGAGCATATATGTAGATGCTATTTCTGGGAAGTTTGTGAAATGTTAAAATATTTTCTACAGAAAAGTTACTCAAAAGGTTCCCGACTTGAGTGAATCTCCGTAGCGGTCAAGGAAAAAACATA
Organism: Haemaphysalis longicornis; assembly: GCA_013339765.2. Lineage (NCBI taxonomy): Eukaryota > Metazoa > Arthropoda > Arachnida > Ixodida > Ixodidae > Haemaphysalis > Haemaphysalis longicornis. The sequence goes on along the minus strand of CM023455.1, from coordinate 87,763,626 downwards.
AGGCCCGAGCCCTTCAGTATGTTGAGAGGCCAGGTCATAAAAAGGCGTCTTTGACGTGACAAAAAGCCCACCTATACGAGTAGACAGCACAGACGATATATGGGCATTGATCTACGGGTGCTGACAGAATACATATATATATCTCTTTAAGGGCTAAGTACACCATGTTTATTCTGCCACGCTTTCGTCATTCTTAGTCATTTTATTACGTGCTCTTGCGGTTCCTCTAGTCACAGTTTCTCGCAGCTTCGTCCACTACACTAGGCCACGACTGCGGACGTAAAACGTCATGAGGTGTCAGTCTGGAGGCCGGCATATCTCATCTACATACGATGCCGAAGATATCACTCTTCGGCCAGTTCAACACGATTGAAATTATTGCGGCAACTTGGCAAGTTTTCCAGCAGTGCGCGCACTGGGAGAAAGACTGGCTTTTTGACTTCTGGACGGAATTTGGGGATAGGTTTGCGGTCGTGTCGTTTCCGGCAGCCAGTCACAAATAACGTGTTGTAATTTCGTTCTCTATACGCGGACGCACACCACCTTCCTGAGCTCTTGCGAGTTTCGTGAGTTTGAGTTTCTGTGTAGTTAACTTCTGGAGGTGTGGACCACTTCTGATGGCTCTTTGGGGATGAGACTCCAATGTGGGGCGTCCATAAGTATTAGGAATGGGAAATGGGGTAAAAGCACTCGACGACTGGCTCCCACGAACTAACTTGTAAGGCTGGTGAACTTCGCCGTAATATACGTAGAAGCGAGCATTGTTTTGCATTTTAGCTACCGAGAGTGTTCCTGGACACCCCGAAGAGTAACGTGCTGCCCCATGTGTCCTTCTTAGGGTAGAGCCCAAAATCTGCTGGGACAATGTTTACGTTTTCGGAACTACAGTCAAGTGGTGCTCCTTGCTCGCGTTCCTTTTATGCAATGACAACGGTATACAGTGGTGCATCTCAGATGTTCGTATTCGCTGTGTCGCCGGTCAGAGCCAGTGTTGTACTGAACGGCGTTCCTGGAACTTGTTCCTTTTGGGAGGAACGGAGGAACGCCACCGATCCATTAAGAGTTGGCGGAACTGTAACGGTAACTCGCTACGTTTACGGAGGAACGGCAGAGGGAACGGCGTTCCTTCAGCAAACGTTCCTTCGCTAGGATTTGGCTGTTTTTTATGTGGCTTTAGGCCGCCGATGCTAGTACAAAAACCCACAGGCCGGCCGCTACTGTGCTCATCTTCCTTTAAGCTGCCCAATTTGCACGTCCTTCCGTAGAACGTGCTTCCTCGAACGTCAAGGACAGAAGAATAACCGCGCAGCGGGGCCGCAGCCTGTCGGGCAGGCTGCACCGGATGTGCAGGGCCTTGTCGCCACGTCGGCTGCAGATGCGCATGAGACAGGTGTTTCGGCGCCCCTTTGATTCGTATTCTGCTTTGACCTCTTCTTTTAGATGCAGAGCATCTGATTCACTCGCCTTGTCCCTCCGGCGTCGTCGTCGGCGGCGGCGTTGTCCGCCCCTCCCCCATTCTCCTCGCCGCGCCAGCTGCGCTCTCCGCCGCTCACCCCCTCTCCTCTCCGATAGCGAACACTCTCTCGCGAGGGGCATTGGATTGGATTCGATTGGATTGGCTTGGCTTGGATTGAATTGGATTTGGATTTGGATTTGGATTGGATTGAAGTGGATTGTGTTGGATTGTGTTGCGGCACGTTGCGTCATAGCCGCATCAGACGCGCTGGGGCCGGCGCATGTGCAGTACTCTCTCTTCCGGGGTTTCCTCTCCTTCGGGCGCGCTGCGTATATAACCGGTGTGCCGTTCCCCGGCGAAGCAACATCCACGCTTGGCTCAAACACCTAGAGTCCACGCCGCTTTACAAGTACGCCAACGTCGTCATCGACTGGGACCGGCTTACGCAGTCCCCTCAACGTTATGCGCGCTATAAAACGCGGTCCCTTCGCCGCTCCGCCTATGCGTCGCATCTATACAGGGGTTCCCGCGAGGGGAGGTGGGAGTTTTTGTGCATAACAGTGGAACGCGAAAGCCGAGCAGGATAAGACGTGACTGTACCGTGTTCATGGCACACATTTTATCTACAGTACAGGCAGCCGCTCCCGCCGAAGGTGCCGTACGAGAGTTCTCTGCGGTCGGTCAGTGGACAACAGTGTCGCCGGTGTTGCGCTCACCGCGTGTAAAAACAAGGCGTCAAGTTGTTACCATCAGAATCTTGAAATATTGCCGCTGCTGCCCAAAGCGACGCGAGAGCTATCTGATCTCATGCGGAACAACAACCACCCCTGAGAGCTGCAAGCCGGATCTGACCTCGGACGTTCTACCGCCCTATACGGCACGGCTGTGGCGCTCGAACGCGCCGCCGTAAACTTGCTCACAGACCAAGCGGACCATCAGTTTCGTGACGTGCCCACTGCCAGGTCTGGCTTTGACAACTGGTTTTGGATTTTGCTGGGCATTATTGCGCTGCCTTTCCTTCGCATCATAGCAGTGCAACGACTGTGGTGTATTGTTACGGATTGGTTCCGACAAGTGACTCAGCCGGGAACCGATGGAGAGACGAGTAGTGTATTCTCACGTAGGGTTACCAACCGTCCCGGATTTTGCGGGACTGTTCCGACTTTTCAAAGAACGTCCCGAGTACCGCACCGTCCCTGTCCGTACAGCTATAGGTCCCGGTTTTGTTTCGAACCGCCCGGTTAGGAACTTTTTTCGATCCGAAGCACGCTCAAGAAGGCGCGTCACGCTCCGGAACACAAAGTTAGCGCGAACTTCTCAGGGCAGAGCTTCAGGTAATGCTGAACTTCCACGTGAAGTACGACAACATTTACGAGTACATTCTCCAGCAAGAGCAATTGTTGCGAGCAGCATGTAGCCAGATGGGGTACCACTTCAAGAGGCCACAACCATAAAGAAACAATGAATTTGTCTGGAAGATACCGCCATAAAGAAAACTGATTTCGTTGCCTCCCTGTGTTAGAGTAAGCTACCTCCCCCCCGTTCCCCTTCACGACTTCCTTTACTGGAGAGTTGGTGACCCTAAGCTGGTGGCTGCTGCCGTGCGCAGAGTTCCTCCGTTCCGACAACGTGAAGCCGGAGGCCAAACTTAAAAAGTGTAGGATAAAGTTACAGCAGACAAGGCTGCGGGAAAAAGGCGACCACGAACTCTCAATCCCGCAGAGTAACACTCTGAAGCTCTGTTATTGACGCTCTGGCTCATACGCTCGCACGTGGCAGAATTTAAGGAGCAATCCAGAACGGTAAACGTTATGCGCACGGCGCTAGTGGGCGTCAAACCAAATATACACAAAGCATCCCCTGCCCATTGCAAGCGGGCGTTGTATGTTAGCACAGGCGTATGAGCGCATGCGGAGGTAGTCTCCTGATCCTGAGGGACTGAACCAACTTATCCTCCAGTATAACACGGTAGTACCCTCAAGAGCTTTGGTGGTACGGCTCTTCGATGTTGCCAACGAAGTGATGACGAAAAAAACGGGTTCGTCTGTACGACACCAACATCGAGATGCAACTCGTGCTGAGTTCAAACAAAGGAGTCTACTAAGTTGTGAATATGTATTCTGGGCACTCTTTTTTCACTCATACTGTAATAGTCAATCAATATTAATTTAACGCCTATGTATTGTTCCTTTCGATGCGGTTTCTTGTGCAAGACATTTATGTTCGTGCAGGTGTGTAACTTTCTTTTTTGCATATCTGAAGCGCAGTATCCTGACTGCGCACTTGAAGACCCAAGAGGAAATCGCCATATGTGTTGCACTTGTAAAAGACGAGCGCCACACTTGCAGTTAAACATGTCTGCAATATGTCCGCTGCTCCCTGAAAAAAGTCGTCTAGGAGCGTTTCTTTGAATTCATTTTATCTCCAGAAATCTGCTTCCGGCGGTGTTCATATTCGCACAATATACGCAGTTCGATGTGACTGTTAAATTGCTCACTTCATTTCGCCGTAGGATTACCCGACACCGGATTTTAATTTTTTTAATCAAATGTAACGTTAACGTAACGACACGTTACGATGTTCGAAGTGCAACTGGAACGCGTTCCTTTCTCAATATAGGAACTTGTAACAAGAGCTCGTTTCAAAAATGGGAAGGAACGAGGAACGAACTTTCGTTCCGATTTTAGAGGAACGTGTACAACACTGGCCAGAGCGTATATGACAGCGGCCAAGTCGGTGCGCTTGCTTTGAACCTTAGACACGTCTTCCTGAAAAAAAAGACAGCCAACCACCAGCACCGCTTTTAAGGATGAGAAAGTATTCTAGTGAGGCAACTTTCCACAGCGAATGGGTGTGGGGTGCCCATGGCAAGCAGCCTCGGAGGCAGAGGGGATAGTGCACTGTGACGTTCAAGCATAGGAAACATCATAACTGGAGTCGGTGACTCACCTAGGCTGGCAGGACGTAGATGGACACGTCTGTGTTCATTGAGTACTTCTACGCTTTGTAACAGCACGTAGTCTGACCCTCGTATTAAGGCTACTGGCACATCGTCGAAGCCGGCTGCGCAAGACATGCTTCCAGAACCTTTCCAGGTGGTGAAGCCTGCCTATTAGGGTAACACTACCCCTTATACTGCTCAAAGAAGGCTCCGTACAAGGGTGGAAGTCATTTAGGACATGGCGTCTGGTAAGAGCTGTTGTTTATATAGCGCCACTGCTACGGGCTGTAAGGCCACCGACCTCTTTGTCGTGGGCTTGCCGCAAAGGCGTACAATTGAATGGTTGTGTGTTTGCTGCCAACAAGTATACAAATTATCCCCCGAATAACCAAGATTATTACATGACGAACATTCCTGCAGCTGCCAGGTGACGTCGTTACAAATTCTATAATCTAGCTGCAGACAGCCGGAAAATGGAGCACTTTTGTAGCTCAGCAGCCAGGTGGGTGAAAGTTTGGAGACTGTTCTAGAGGTTGTACCGCCAGCACCGCTGTGTAGACAAGGTCGGCCAAGCCGTAGATGACGAACCGTCTTGCAGCTGAAGATTCCCATTTCAGGGTCGTAGCCAGTGAAAGAAGCCATGCTTCTCGATCAGGTAGGTAATCTCTTTATTTAGTCCTCAGCTTTATTAAGATGCCATGGCAGTACTTGCCGCCTCACCAACTTCCCCTACCAGAGGCCCGCTCCAGCCCGACCCGGTCTATAAGGACTGTCCGTAATGAAGGTTTTGACCTCAAGCAGCACCACGCAAGTGCTTTTCCGCAAATTTGGGCCACTCGTGGTGTGCGGCACGAACGACTATCACATGTATCCAGAGAATGGTGTTAATCTGTAAGCTGCGAAATACATACGTGTCCGGTTCTGTAGGCAATGAAGCTGCGCTATGATGTTCAACATATCTCGGGTGTAGGCGACGTCTCGAGCTGTACAGACACTTCTGCGAGAGCCTGGAGGATCCCAGATGGATAACAGCTGCTTATGGTGCCGCAGGAAACCATTGGACGGGGTTCGGCCATCATCAGAGGCAGTCACTGTGCCCACAGAAATCGCTGTCATACGGAACGAATGCCACGGGGAACTTCGAGGTTCGGTCTCCGGGGAGTATGTCAGTTGCTCGACTGTGTCATTGTGAAGAACTGCGATCATCTGGTAGGGCGCCGTGTTCAATGCGCCCTGTTTTATTGTCCGTCTGTTTTGAATTATCTGGCTTCTTTAGACATCTATAGCACACCGCCAGAAACATTATGTAAACATTTCTCTCGGTTCTTCGAAAAGCATAACTGTAGACAATGGACATGGATTGAGATCGAGAGCTGCAGCAGCATTGTGCCCCAACGGGACCTAAAACAATGAACTAAACAAATTGGCGTCTTAACTGACACTCAAAAAACTTTCCATGCCACCAATCATTGAATTTTACTGCTAAAACTATACATATATGAATTTTAGCTGTTCTGGAACACTCCAGATGGCTGACAACACTAAAGCAATATAAAATTACTATATATTTACCCGGCATTATATGAGATGCCCTAGGGCTCAGTACTGAGATGCTTGCTTTTTTCCTTACTCATAAATTATTGGCGTCAACGCTTCAGCACAGTCCGACAAGCATGTATGCAGATCACCCTGTAATAATGCGCAAGTATTGTATGGCTGCTTCCGCGGTAAATCATGCGTCTGTCCGCTGAGTACCACACCGCACACCATGCCATGTGATACATGGAGCCACATGTTACAATGCCTTGTAAGTCACGACTCAGCATGGCTCCTGAGACTTATGTGATATGATTACTTATGTGACTTATAGCACAAAAACCTAAAATGACACCTAGTGACCATTGTAAATATGTCAGCCGCTGAATTTCGGAAGGCTGCTTGAGTGACGGCCCATTGGTTAACTCCCTCCAAATAAAATATAGGTCTGCAATGATGTTTATAAGTTATAGAGTAACCCGTAAACCCATGATCAGTGTCACTTCGAGCATGTCCACATAACGTTAGCAATTTACCACGAAACAAAACAGTTCTCAGGCAATGACTAAATGCATTTCCATCGTAGGAAGCTACGAGATTTTCCATGCTTACGAAATGTTTCTAGCAAAAAGCTGCCAAGTAATACGTTTTGGAGTAGACATAACAAACTGCACGCTTTGCTAACGCTCTTTTGGCAGCCAACCCTGCCTAGCAACACCACCATATCTCGACGAGATTTTTATCCGTCCCCGCGACATAATACATTGTCACGTAGCGAGGAACGACGCAACATTCTGATCCTTATTAAAAGTTTAGTATAGCGGTCCTTTTGTCAACAATTAGGTATACAATAAAGGCATACATGGCGAAAAGGCAGTAAAAACGCAGCAGTTTAGCTCAGCTACCCCTGGATTTTCAAAGAGATAGCTTAACTTAGCTTGGTTAAGTCTTGGTTTCATTAGGGTTACCGTTGATTTAGCTGTAATTATTATACTATTCGTCGAAAGCCCGCCTTTGCCTACGGTTGTGGTTCCGTTTCAGGCGTTTTCTGAGACGAAAGGCCCGGGGTCGTCAGACGCCGCTTGCCGGCGATGGCTCAAAGCCTCAGGCTCCCACGCAACTCTCAGAGCAGACAGCCCAACCTCGCTCTCATTCATGGCCAAACTCGCTTGCGCGTGGCAAGTCACGTGTTCATGCTGAATTTTTGCGCAGCGTAAGACAAGGACAGATACAACAAGGGACACGAAGACCTTGTCTTACGCTGCGCAAAAAAAATTGCCCCCACCTCCCCGAAGGGAATCGTGAGGAAGTGCGAATGCATTTCTTGCGCCGAGAGTACACGGCGTAGTAATTCTGACATCGCCTTGAGAGGCGCCCAGCCAGCGAACGGTCTAAACTGGAGCAGAGCGAGCAGGAGACTGTAGCGAGAGAGCGCGCGCGAGCCGACCCACGGAGGTCTGGCGGTTTATCGCTGCATATATAGGGGGGTACGCCGCGCCGAGCCAGGTGGCTGAGAGAGGAGGCGAGCGCAAGGGGAGAGGGACAGCGGCGCACGGCAGCTGCAGCCGAGCGAGGGGAGAGGAGGTGCGGGTGCGTGACGTCACGGCGCGGGGAGGGAGAGTGACACACAGCGGCGCACGGCAGCTGCCGGGGAGAGGAGGTGGAGTATGTGACGTCACGGCGCGGGGAAGGGAGAGGGACGCGCGCGGCCCACGCCGTCGCGCCGCGAGGAGCGGTGAGGGGCGTGTCGTCACGTGGTGAGTGACGTCACTGCGCCGTTGCTACCGACGCTCCTCTCCGCTCCACGCCGTTGCTAGGGGATAGGAGGACTGCGGACGGACGGCGCCGCCGGCGGTGGAAGGTTTGGGGTCGCTTATAAAGTGCATTGCACTTAAAATTCAGCATGAATTCTGAGTACCAACTAGCCCGCCTAACGGTGTTATTACAAGTCACGTGGTCAGGCGCGAACCAGCCGCGGAGAGCGCATGCGCCAAGCCGGCAGCGGCAGCAGCAGCGGCTAACCCGGCGGTCAGCGTAGTCACGTGATGCGTTGCCAAGGGTACGGCGCAGCTCCGGTCAAATGAAGGTCAAACTTACCGCGCCGGCAAAATCGCTCGACGAGATGAGTAAAGCTTTGTGTTGGCAAGTGAAGTGCACATTAGAGGGTTGGCGAATGGAATGCGGTAGAATTTGGAATACACGCATTCATCTTGGAGCGCAGCCCTTTTTCACAAACATCCAATCGAATGGTGAACACTCCCTCATACAAGAACCGTCTGGGCAAGCTACAAACACCCTTACATTCAAAAATCACGTGCCATTCCACTCTGTGAAAGTGAATGGCCAGCGAAGACTTTCAACACATGACATAGCGTTGATAAAGAAGTCAGATGAAAGATACGAGAAAATTTTGTTTCTCTTGAGCATTGACAGCGTCCGTCCCTAAAGGCACATACATGCACGCAAACACATTTATTTGGACTACTCAACTTGAAAATTGTACCTGTTGATAACTATATTCTGCTCAAAACGTGTACCGAAGTGTCGAGGTGTATAATTTTCAGTTCCAAGTGATGGTTTAATCTTGCAAATGGTGCCTATTAGTCAATCTACTCAACACGCATATCCAAGGGATGAGATGTGTAAGCTGGAGGTCCAAATCATGCCTTGAACGGCATGCGACTTCGGTAGTGACCACGTGCTAATAGCACGCACACTACGGGATGTTTGGAACTCCTCTCGCTATTAAAAGCCACACGCTTCGGAGGCACGTGCGTCCTCGGGAGTTTAAGCAGAGATGCTGTTAAAACTTATGCTGGCGTTGGGCCGGCGAACGTGCTCAGGAAAACCTCGCCCAGCGATGACGTCATCGCGCGCGCTGGCACCTGTCTACCTTCGTAGCGTTTGTGGCGTGATATCTCGCATGCTGTTCTTCTCGACAGTTCACGTGCGTTCGAGCTTGAAATCGGCAGCCCAGAAAAGCTCCTGCTACAAATGCCGAGTTCGCAAAGCCGGTTGCCGCTGGTTATAGCGTGTACTAACGCGGTGTGCTATGGAAGAGATGAGAACGCCTGCGGACGAAACGATCCGGGCTTGCCAGTCATAAACAACTTTCAGCGGCAAGTTCTGAAATCCATTTGCGGTGCAACAGCCGGGTCCTCCGACGGAGGAAGAGATGGGGTGACAGAAGATGAGCGTCAGGAGAAGAGGAAGCATGGCGCGAAAGCCGCCGCACCGTTACTCCAGAAGGGATGCGGCGACTTCGTTCCAATCCTGAATATCGCGCCGGTGAAGAAACGGCGGAACGGTTGCAGAACACCCGGAGTTACGAGCTCGCGTACGTTGTACATTGATTGATTGTAGGGTTTAACGCGCCGACGCAACGTAGGCGATGAGGCGCGCCGTAGTGGAGGGCTCCGGATTAATTTTGACCACCCGGGGATCTTTAACGTGCGCCGAAATCTCGTACACACGGGCGTTTTTACTTTAATGACCGTGTACCCGTTGTTCTATGGGAGGCTAACGATGACGACACAGCGTAGAAAACTTGACCCAGTCTCGAAGCACAACCATGCAGTAAACTTGGCCGCGCGAGTCTCCAAGCATAAACACGCCTAAACTTAGCCGAAACAAGAAATGACGTAAAGATGTGGGCGCCAGCTTCGCGCTCTGTAAAGTCTTCGCGTCCCTTTTCTTACAGCAAAGCTTTCTACCTCTACCAGCCAGCGGTTTCCTCGCGTGCGCCCCAAAAAATCTCCCAACCAGGATAAATAAAACTGCTGGCACTGCCACGGATCGAGCCTGGTCCCGACGACAAGCGGAGCGAGCTACGTCCACACGTGGAGACGGGGAGACAGACGCTGGTTTTCGTTCAGCGGCTGGAGAGGGGGAGGGTGCCTTGGAGGCGACACATGATACAAGAATGAGGGCGAGTCAGTGAGAGAGAGGACGCAGTAGCAGCGCGTGCCACCCTCCTCCTCACCCTTCAAAAGACGCGCCTCTCCGTTTTCTTTCTGGCGACGCACGGTCAGGATACAACGGCGGCGTCCGCCGCTCTAGTTCGACCGTGGCTGCCGGCGCTGCTGCGTTCAGGACACCACCACCGTGAATCCCAGGTAACGGATAAAGCGTAACCGCTCTAGCGACGCCTTCGGTTCATCGCAGGCTGCCATGGAAAGACCACGGGAAGTGTAAACTGGAGAAGTAAAGAGGGAATACAAAGCTGGACGAGAAGAACAGTAACGTCTCTATCGAGAGCGCTGTAAGCAAGATCCAACACATGCTGCTAGAGCCACGTCTGTGAATTCACGAACCAGCAAGTCCGGGGTGCGCTGGAAAAGCACAGACTAGGCGACCCAGCAACGGGAAGCATTGGCAACAGCAAACCCTAGGATGATGCCGGGCCCGCGTCATGGCGCTTAAAAACCGCCGTTTTGTAGGCACAAATAAAGTTTTTCCTAATCTTAATCCCAACGGCGCATGGTCAATTGCTGTGGGTATCAGCTTTGCTTTCCAACCACCTTCACAGCGTGGATTGGAGCTAATCTTTTTCTTCTCGGGCGTGAAAAATACACCGAGCTGTAGCCACATGAACTTCACTTCAACGATTGACGGGCGTGACATAAGGCCACAGGGAACACACCGCACTATGCCCTGCCAGGCGTATGAAACACAACACCAACAGGACTATTCACAAGGCACTGTCCGCAGCCTTAATTCTATTCCGCGGTAAGTAAAATTCAGGTGAAGGGAGAAGTTAAATTTCGCCTCTCCATCTTCTTGGCGAACTGATGGAGACGAAATAGTGATGTTCTTTTGATGCGCGAGCGGAGAGGACGATCTCGACTCGCTCCGATGACGGACGACCGATGCTTGGAGCGGGTGAGGGATGAGGACTGCCTTCCTTGCTGGATATTAGGTTTATTTACAATATTTACATTACTCCAACTTTACATCAGGTCAGAGTGACGGTTACATTGTCACTCTGCCAGCAGCAGCCTGTTCGGCCGAGATCTATACTGAACTAGATCCCCTCTCGACCGACCTCCGAGAAAACCCAAAACTCCGGTTTTGATAACAAAAACCCCGCCTCCAAAAAGGGGGCGTACAAGAAAGAGAGAAAAACCCTTTAAACAATTAATAGAAACCCATTGATTGGCCACAGGAACCAGCCAATCACACACGTGTCCCCACCTGCGATCACGTGACTCAACACTCTCTCCTATGCACTCATAGTGCGTTTCCCACGCACGCTATTACACCCGACAAGCAAATACAGGACGTCTGCGGCCTAAGGTCACTGACCGTGCGGAGTGGATGCATCATTACGTTCAACAGGGTGGCCTCTGCTCAAAGGCAAAGCGGAAGGCTTACAGCGGTCTTTGCGAGGCTAAACATCCCCCGCGTCTGCCCTGCCCCCCTCGTCTGCGCGCGCGTCGGGACAATGCGGGAGTCGTCGCTAATCCCCTCCCAGACTAAGGACGCCGCCGCCTGCCGTCTGTCCCCCGGGAAGAGGCGCTTCAGGCCCAAGCGATCGTCTTCAAGGCGAACGACCCGTCAACGACCAGCGCCTCCGCCGACGTCGCAGATGCTCAAAAACTTACACCGCGCGCCTTTCCGATAATATGAGACACACCGTCATTCAGTTTCTCGTCGGCTTGTCATGCCGAATGACCCAGCCACCTCCGACGCGACAGAGGTACTCAAGCTAATCGCCCCCGTCTTTTGACACACAAAAGGACGGGCACAAAACACGCTCTCGGCGGCTCCGAACAGGCGTCCGTGCGGCTACATGAAAGAGACACAGGATCGTAGCTACCAGCGGAGGCGACGCCAATACATGGGCCAGCGGCGGCCTTCATTAATTACATGCGGAGTCCGAACTTCCCAGCTCCGCACTAAGAATGTTGTCCGTACACTAGCTGTACGTACAACATTAACTCTCCTGCACGTTATGTCTTACTGCAGAGCCAGAACTAAAAAAACACACTCAAGCCGTTACGCAAGTACAATACAACGCGAGTACAATACAGTACAACAAAAAAAATTACCCCGGCACACACCAACCCAACCAGCACAACGTGCTAGCCAACTGAACCAAAAACAGATACAACACGACATACTCAGTGCCTTGGCCTAGCCATGGCTTGCGCAACATCAAACAATAAACGAAAGCGCTCAACTACAGGGCCCCTGAGAACAAACTCGTGGCACCCTCTACCATTAAAGGCAACCAACCCCACGAAGGGTATAAATGTTCGAACCTGACAACTGAATGAATGACACCATCCACTCTTAAACGTTAAGCGCATGCAGGAACATTCTTTCACTCTAAAAAAGAAAAAAAAACATCCGAACAAAACCAAACGTACCAAAAGAGGCTACTCCTGTACAAAAAAAAACATCTAAAGAAGTTCAGCGTCTCTTCACGCACTCGCGGACACCTGTTCTTTCAGAATGCGACACAGATTGTTCGTCCCGCTTGCAGTTCACTTGCTGTCCACATGCGATGTACTGAAAGTTCACTTTTCAGTACTTCAGGCACTAGTTCGCACACAAGCGCCACAAGGGGCCCTACCTGCACATTCCATGGCCCACCATGACCACATGCCAACGGCACTCGCCATTGTACCCAAAGGTACACTCCCTACCGTGCTGTAACCGCGGCTCTGCTTCACAAGAAGACAGCGTTAAAACCGCCAAACTGCGCTACTCGCAAATTACATGCCTTACGACAGCTGAACGCAACCAAAACATGCACACACCAAAAAGAAAACTAACTACAAGGGGGAGAACGACAGTAGAGGTCAAACTAACAATAATCCTCATCTGGGTGAACCCTACACACCTAGAAAAAAAAACAAAAAAAACGCAAACAACTACGTGTGCGGCAAACAACACTGAACCGTTCTGTCTAGCACTGCACACTACTATTCAGCGCAAACACCCCTTTCCACGGCGGCACACACCGACCGTCGCACGGAAGCTGATTACGTTTCATGCGCCACCAGCTGATTCTAAGCAAACCCTGGTGTGGCCAGGGGGATGAAACTCGCATCCGACTAAAACCCGCCCGCGACCGCCGCCAAATCAGCCTAAACGCACCAAACTATGCTGGCAACGCTGTCGTTTTTGCCTCAAAACGTCTCCAACTTTGGTCTGAAAAATCGAGGGCCTTTGGCCGTGCTGACAACATTGTTTTGCGCATTTCTTGTTGTACGTCCGTGCGGGCCGTGCTTCTCCCTGCTTCTTCGGCACCGTTTCGACTTAGCGGCCGGACGGCCTGTGCGCCTTCGTGGTTTGGAATCGCAGCTTTTACTCCAACTGAAGTTCCTAGGGTCCTACTGAGCCTCACGTCAGTCTGCGCCTCAGCTTCGACGGCGCAAAGTCGGAGACTTCGCTAGCTCGGTTTCGTGGCCGTCAACGTCGGTGGTAGCAACAAGGTCGTGAGGAGGTAAGTGTTTAGACTTGTCACATCGCCCTTTTCATACGGAGAAGAAAACACACACGGTGATGTTGCCTTTAGTGTTCGTGGTAGAAGTGTAGGCTAATTTCAAAGGGGATAAGCTACGTGCCATTTCTTGCGAAAGCACACCCGAAACACACGCTAGTGTCGTAATGTTTTTCTTTTTTAACTTACAGGCTCATATGAGTAACTGTTAGCTAGAATCTTCTGTGGTGTCACTATGCTTACCACTAGTGACAGTTATTACATGGAGGCTTACTACGTTAACAGCCGTAGTAAGCAGAACAGGGGTTTTATATTGCACGCACAAATGTAAAGCAAGCAATGTTTCGGAGATATTTATTTCGTATCATGTGTCATCGAGACGCCGCTCACTGCGCTTTCGTTACAGGGGCTGATAAATTTCCACCACAGTCCCAGCATGTGTACGAGTCGCTGATCGATGACCTGCTCCGTTTCTAAGAGCCAGACCTACCTCAAGAGACTGCTTGTCCAAGCCTTGGCATACAGGGTGCCACTGTTCTCATTGCGGATGTAAGTGTTTCGCCGAATCTGCGCTCCCGATCCTGTTTTTCGTAGACAGTGCAGTGCAAGTATATTTCTGTTGAGGAGCCACATATATTTGTGGCGCGCGTGCGTGTGTGTGTGTGTGTCGATACAATTTGCACCTGTCCTCACAATTTCTGTTCTAATTAAAAAAAAAACAGAATGGAGAATTTTCAGCGTTTGTATGCAGGAGTTGGAAGATGGAATTTATTTCACGGAATGCATGTCATGACTTATTCTGTTGGAGAGAAAGCGCAATAGAGATACTTAATGCTTTCAATGAACAAATACTGTGTAGCATGTGGTGGGCCCACTTAACACACTCACGTTTGATTCCCGACAGTTGGTGTTGAGTGTACGTAATGCAGCTGCTTCTCTTTTTCAATTGCTATAATCGCACTACAAGGGTTGCTGAGCATGGTCGTTTTATAGGTTATTGAATTGCTAAAGATTGCAATTTACTAACGTAATTGCACTTCAGCAGAAATTTTCTCAAGCAATGCAAGTGTGGTTTCGAAATTCCAGGAGTCTCGTAGGTAATCAAAGAATAGGTAGCAATCGCTACTTTTCGCTAACACGGGGCACTTCTTGGCCGGTCCCACATCACTAGACGAGAATATTTCTCGCATTGCTCATGCTATAGTCATTGTCCTGAGCCTATTTGTGTACACTGTAGAACGAGAACTAAGGCCTGCCTGCTGCATTTGCGATTGCTGCTATCTTGCTTTGTCCATATCCATTTGTTGCCCCTGGGTTTTCTTCTCTCACACCCCTCCACTGAGTGGTGTCTTCTTCAGGCCTCTCGTTCCTTGGTGGCATTGTCATAGGTGTGAGCAAGCTTTCATGCGACAAAAGGTGCTTTTGAACGAGTAGGTCATGCCAAATTCTTTGATGAAAAATTAATCCTGAAAGCAATGTTTGACTTCGATCTTTACGTACAGGTGCCGTCATAAGTGGAGCACGGGAGCTGCGGCCGAATTGTATCGGAGCGCCGTGTAGCTGCACCGGCGGTAAATGAAAGCACGAGAACACGCATGCGCGCCTGCCGACGGCGATAGCCCATCTGTACTTCTCAAACCACTTTTTTTAACCTGGCTTCAAGCATTGTTCGCAGCATACTGGTCTCAGTGATGGTGCTGATAGCGTACACACGTAAAAATATTTGAACGAAAAACTCACTACAAATTCCCATGACAGCGCGCCGCTTCTCCGGCAGCTGGAAGTGCGCCAGAGACGCTGCCAGAATCATCTCTGCTATCAGCGCCGTCGCCGAGAGCGGCACTGTGCTGCGAGCAATGCTCGAAGCCAAATTTAAAAAGGTGTTTAAGAGGTATAGATGGGCCATCGCCGTCGGCAGGCGCGCATGCGTGTTTTCATCCTTTCATTTACCGCCGGTGCAGCTACACGGCGCTCCGATACAGTTCGGCCACAGCTCCTGTGCTCCAATTATTTATGACGGCACCTGTACACAGTCACAGACTGAATTTTTAGATTGTCCAATCATTCAGACACGTCAGTGGCGCTGTTGTCCACCCTATTGTGCCAGTGTATAACGACATCTGAAACTTAATATGCTGAAGCCATTCACCATCTGATTTTTCTGACGTTTTGTTTGCTGTGACGAGAGGTTAAAATGGCAATAACCGCAGGATCCCTATTGCTGTTCGCTTTATCCTACAGCTTTCAACTAGAATTTTCATGTACCACCCTCTGCTAACCTCTTTTTTTTTTACTTCATATTTTGGCCATGCAGCATATGAAGAAAAGATAAGACGGTAGAAGAGAGAGAAGGGGTACAAAATCACAGGTAGTCAGGAAATTGATGCCCACAACGGAGAAACTTGTGATGCTTCCATGTGAAGGAGGAGAAAGAGCAGGCTCAGAAGAAGTTGTCCAGTGCCAACCTCCTCTGAGCCTGCTCTTTCTCTTCCTTCACATGGAAGCATCACAAGTTACTTCGTTGTGGGCATTTACTGTGCGTTAGATATCTGCTTTTGGCATTTCTTTTTTTGCTCCGACCCTGGTTTCTACGCACGATTATTACCAGTGAGATTTCGTTCTCTGTGTACATTCGTTTTTTCAACTGCTCTCACATTCCCTAGAAAGTTTGAACAATTGGTCAGCTTGTTCATTCATTTAATCTTGCATAACATATTAACTAGAGATGTGCAAACAGGAAATTTCGAACTGTGCATAAAATACAAATAGCAAAAACTGACTGGATTGAATGAATCAAATATATTCGAATACAGATATCTTTTTCATTGTTTATAGAGTTTTTAAAACAAAGTGACAAAAAAAGATAACTTAGGCAGTTGTCAGGACCTGAGGCATTAGAATATTTATGTATCGATAGGAAAATGGTACAAAAAATGGCAAGTAAATGGCAACCACATGCAGCGACGGCAAAACGTAACTCAATGGGTACAGCAAACTGGTAGTGTGGATGACGGTGACAAGCGAAAATGTTTATAACCAGGTTGCTAAGGGAGTCGACAGCAGAAGGCGACGGGCTGACGCCGCCGCTTGCTTTTTGCTGGACAGAAGCAGCCCACAAGTGAGCAGCAGCGACGAACGACGACGACGGAGGGCATTGGCGGCAGTTTGATCATTTCTTTCACTTGTTGCTGTCACTCGTGCTATCTGTTTGGTGTACCCATTGAGTTACAGTTTTCACGTCGCTTCTCGCTGTCACTGCGTGTGGTTGCCCCTTAAAAGATTAAGACAGTATGGCAAGGCAGCGGAATGAAATTTGGCACACCCTGCCGTGGAAAATGCGGTTTCCTCAACATGTTGTGACCAGAGAAATTATACAGTTGGCTACCATTAGTACAAAGTCCGCAACAAAAAAACAGAAGGCACAATAGCGTATTGCTATTGGTCCGCAACAATCTTCTCTTCTTGGTTTTGTTTTGTTGCCTATTCGAATGTGACACAGCTTGCCGTGATAGTTCAGACTTGTGGTGAAAATCGAAGCCTGAAGCTTTCACCACGCAAACTGTTGCACGGAGCTGTGCGCAACAAAGAAGGTTGAGGGGTCGATTTCGGTTTCAAAATCGCCGGTTTTTGCTGACCGCTTGTGGCGTCCACACGCGTATTTCAGCCGTTGTATGTTGCATCTTGCTTTCTTTTTCAGCAGACTATACGGAAATGGTGTTTTCAAGAGGTCGAAATTTTGAATGCAGTTGGCTTTAAGTGCCCGCTTGACTCCTGTGGTTTCGTGTGGCCGTCGACTTTGTTGTAACCGAACGAAGAAGAGGGCACTGGAGATAAATGAGATAGAGCAAGCAGGAAGGCGGAGGAGGAAAGTAAAATGAAAGTGTGAAAGGGAGGGCAGTACACAGAGGCCACGCGAGACATGCTCAGTGGCACCGAGGCGCTGTGAGAAAACGCCAGAGTAGCGTCTGCGTCGTGTGTTCACTGATGACACGATCACTTCCTGAGACACAGCAGCTACAGCTGTCACCGAGAAGACTGCAGTTCGCACTGCGCTCCAATTTTGCATTAGGGAGTATCGTATTCTGGAGCCATCTTTTTTTCTTTGATGATTATTCCTAGCGCAGTGTTCAGAAAAGTTTGCAGTATCTTAGTTTTGTATCATGTTTACTTTTAGCGCACCCAATGCAGATATGCTGCTGCCAATAATCTCAGAATCACACACCGTAAACAGCTCACTGCAATTGAAGAACAAAACACACTTGGTCTGCCGACAGTATTCAGCACATTTATTTTGCATTCCGAGTTTTCGAATGATACTTCAGCTTTATGTGCACAGAGGGCAAAGGTATCATCAGGCTGGACTCCAGTGTGCCAGTGTATTTTTCCAACAATGCTCCAACCATACACAAGAAATCGCTGTTTCTGAACCAAAAGAAAAAAAAACAAGCTGTTCTTTGTTTGCCCGCCGCTTTTCTTGTTTTTTTTTTGTCAGATTCATAGCTTGTTCTATTTCACCCGTTTGGAGAATGCAGAAATTTGTGGATGCTTACCTCAGGTGTCACATACACCTGATGGAACATAGCTCGCACCACATGAAAAAGACAGTGAAAACGTGTCTGTTACCAATGGCTGGTCACACAAAAAGGAACATATAAATGCGGGGCTTTCTTGAAAGAAAACTAGCAGCAAGCCACACAGTCAGCAGCAGCGGCATGACGGAAAAAAGCGCGCTTACCCACCGAAAGACAGCGTACCTAAATAACAATATGTTGTCACCAATACTTAACAAGAGATTAGGTCGAACACTGTATACAAATCCGCTTGTATGCATTTAAAATTTGCCGCCAATCTACCATGCTGAAGCAACTGCTACAAGCACATTCATGCACCATGATTTGCTACAGCGGATTTCGTGTTTTTGTGGATTAATACCATGCTATTTTGGCTTTCTCTATTACCATTTCACATTTGCTTTCTTTTGAAGCTTAACAAGTACTCAGATCGCAATAATTGTAAGTGGCCGCTAAATTTATCGAAATGTCGATGCTGGTCTGGTAACATTGATGCAAACAAACATTCAAGATGGCGGCGCCCATGTATGCTTACTGCAGTTGAGTTATCGAACCCAAATACCGCTTATTCATTAGTTACGGTCTATATTACGCTGTTTTTGAGCTTACGTGACGCACCCGAAGCCGGAAAAGCTTCGGAGCCTAGTGGTTCTGTACAGTTATCCTGTGTAAAGTACTAATATTAGCCAGTGGAAGAGGCCGAACTGCTTACCGGCGTTGTCGCACGTCCCGTGGCTGTAACTTGGTTGCTTCATTGGGGCTCTTCGATTTACAGTCTCGGACTCACCATGGGTGGTCCGCGGGTAGTCCGAGGATTCCCCGAAGTCATAGGGATACATTGGAAAATCGAATGCCGGACTGCTTCTCGGGGAGTCCGCGGTGAGTCCGAGACTGGAAATCAAAGAGCCCTACTGTTTGCGGTTGCGCCGTTGTTTTTATAGTACTCCTTGGATGTTCAGGCATGATTTGCAGTCAGTGTAACTTGCCTTGTGGCATCGATTTCGTTAAAAACTACGTAGAATGACCGTTACGATGTGCCGATATTCGGATCAAGAACTTGCAGTGACGATGCGATGACGATTGGATGTCTTGCGAGTAACGATTGTTCGAATCAGTTAGTGAGCGAATATTATTCTCTAAACATTTAAATTTGATTAAATCTGATTTTTATGGCGTTAAAATTTACGAGTAAATTAGTGTTAACGTATGATCCTATTGGACCGCGGTAAGGCGAGGGCGACACTCGCAAAAATTGCTCACTGCATCGGTGGCGCAGCTGGCTGTGGTGCGGACGTTCAATGGGCATGTGTAGCGAAAATAAGAAGTTCAACACTGAAAGCGTGCGTAATAGCCGAACATAATAGACAGGACGAGATTGCAATAGACGTTTGCATGTTTTGGAACATGCAGTGAGCACCTTGCTTACACATTGGTTGACTTCCACGACCAAACGAATATGGTGCTTTTTGCTTAAGCTGTCACGTATTACTTCACATGGAGTAACCTGGAATGCTATACTCATACACTGCAGGGTTTCGTTACGTTCCAATTTCCATGCAATTCATCCAATACCAGCACCCCACTGTCGCTTAGCTGAATGCTGGGGAGTGCCACATTTTATCAGAAAATGTGATGTGTACCTGACTATATCAAAATTTTCCTGTATCCACAGTACAAACGTCAGGAGTTCCTCCACCACAATTTCATCTGGCTAGTCTTACCTTCGAGTGGTGTTGTAGTTGCCAAGGCCAAAATGCATTGGCTAGGAAGCTATACACAAGTTTATGTATCTTGCCTATGCCACTAGTGCATATGCATACAACATATGCTGGCACACATATATACATGCACCAGCATATATGCTTACAGAATGCAATGCATGCCGGATGAGAAAAATTTGTTTACCTAATGTGAATCGATGTGGTAGCGCTCGAACAGTCACTAAGCACTGCTTAGGGCATGTGTAGCATGCTAAGCACTGCGTAGTGACTGTTACTTATCTTGTTTTGTGCAACTAGTTGAGCCACTATTCTGGGTTCAACACTTCATGATGACCTTGGCATTGTTTACTCTGCGAAGTTCTAAAAGCGTGATAATGAGCACTAATATCAGCTGAATTACATGGCCTCTCTCCGTGAAACTATTGGAAGGTGATAAAGGCGATACGCTGCCCTACCACCAGACGATAAGGCCATGTAAGCTGGATCTTGACTATATATACCCTAGCCTCCTCCTCTTACTGCCGTTTCTGTGCAGTTACTGCACTCTCCATTGCTTCTTGCAGCAACTGCTGGGCCTAGCATACCCGACGCCCCTGGGCATTGCCTAGAAAAGCTCGTTTGCTCACTTAACATTCTTTCGCTCTGTGAACTTTTGTTATGCCCTGGATGCGGTCTAACTGAAGGGAAAATGTTTGGGCGTGTTGGTTCATACTCTCACGAGAAACATAGCGCAGTAAAAACAGAATAAGTCGAGGACGGGACAAGTGCAAGGTTTCAACAAATGCTTTATTGCAGGGCCAGCACATATAAAGACATCTGGCTCGTAAGAGGAGAAAATAAAAAATAAATAAACAACAAAAGATGAGACGAAACCCGCCACATGCCGCCTACACCAGGAAATAAAGCTCTGGCTTTGATAAAGCCACAGACAGTCTACGGACACACTGATCACCAGAACATGCTATCTCACTTGCTTCCACAAGTTTCTCGTCAGCCCAGAGCAGTGATAATGCAAAACAATTGTCTGGTCGTACATGGGATAACAAAGGTTTCCCGATACACACATTTTACAATGGGCAACCAGGTGACTGTTAGTGGGATCAATGTCTTGTTCACAGCCCTGAACAGGCTTTTGGGCTTGTGCAGGTTAACCTGCCTAACGCGTGCGCAGAAACCGGTCTGCTGTAAGCTGGTACGCTCTGGGCATCGTGTTGTCTACAAAATTTCACTCTAATGTGGCAGCGACTATACTGGCCAAACAAGCAGATATTTGAATGTCCATTTAAGAGTACAATAATAAAGCAAGCAGCGTTGCCACTGACGGCCAGCGGGCTGCCCATTGTAAAAAGTGCGTATCGGGATACCCGTGTTATCCCCTGCACGACGAGATGATTGCTTTGCATTACCACCAGTCTGGACTGACGAAAGAACTTGTGGAAGCAGCTGAGATGGCATGTTCCGGTGATCAACGCATCAATAGACCATCTTATGGCTTTACGAAAGCTAGAGATTTATTTCTTGGCGTAGGCGGCGCGTGGTGGTTTTTGTCTCATCTTTCGTTGTTCGTTTTGATGTTTTCCTTTCTTTCTCTCCTATTATGAGCCAGATGTTTTTATAAGCGCAGGTCCTGCAATAAAGCATTTGTCGAAAGTTAGCTCTTGCCCCAGCCTCACCTTGTCCTTTGTTTCTACTGCACTGTGTTTTCTGTGTGGTCTAACATTGTTACTCTCTTTTTTTCTGTCTTGCACGTCACTTTTTTGTTCCATGCCCATTGACTCCACAGTTTGACAAAATAACAGATGCGATTCGATAAGGTAGGGCACCTACCAAGCTTGGGCTAAAATTTATCCGTACTACTTGCATCACTACACACCGTCAAAGCCGCCACTGACTCGGGGGAGGAGCCGCACCCCGCTAAGGAGAGGGTGGAGAACAATGGGCGGGATCACGACTGTGCTTACAAGAAGATGTGGACCTCACTAATGTAAGAAAGTCATGAAGTGGTGCAGCTTCTTATGTGCGACAGTTACGAATAAGTAGAATGCCGCTGTTTCTGTTCCACATCATCATTCCTTCCCTCGGTCTTGCCATCCTTGTCATGCTGGCCATGCCATCCAGCAAGATGAAGAGAACACACCTCCCTTCCAAAGGGGCAATGTTATGTCACCCATGCCTCATTGACATGAAGCCTCCATTAAGGAGTGCATGTGTGTTTGCTAATGCATACGTGAAATCGCAGTGTGCCCTGCAATCCTTTAAAAGGAGAAATTGATTTTTTTCCACCTGCAATCCCTTGTCTAACTCTCACTGCACATTTTTTTTTCTTTTGCCAGCAGGGAGCCACAAGCCAGGTAGCAACAAACTTGGTGCAGATTGGTACCACTGGTGTTGTGTCCCTGGAGCGAGCCAAGAACTTCTGTTCGTGGTCAGCGGGGTAGAGTGTCTCATCTGTTTGAGCAGTGGACTGGAGCCATGGCACTTGCAGAGCAACAAGAAGAAAGCGATTGTTGTGGAGCAATTCAGTGACATTTTGTTGCTGATGCCCTGCCAAAGGGCACAAAGAAAAGTTTTACGAAGAGTTACTGACACTGCTAAACTTTTTTCTTTGCGTGTACATATGGCAGTACTTCGTGGTGCCTTGCATCATTCAGCACTGCATTTTATCATTTTAGCTCTGAAAGAATTTCTAGCTCTGTTATAAGGAATTTTAAGTTTACATTGCTGTCAGCACATATATTTAATGAAGCTTGCTTTCTTTTCCGTACAGCAGTTAAAATTTGTAGGTTAATGCACGGAAGCCATACTTGAGCTGTAATGCATACCATAGTTGCAGACTATCAGCTAATTAAACCAGTTGGTGCATTAATGTTGTCTAAGACTTTGCGCACGAAGGCAATTTTGTTTGCCTTCATAAGAAAAACGGCTGCTCTAGAAATGCACACCTCGTGCAACTGTTTTAATGGCAGCGGCGGAGTGAGGAATGAGTTTAAAAAAAATTGAGAGGGGGTTTATGAAAAACAGTTTTGCTCCGACCGACTTTATATACAGTGACCTCCCATGCTCGCCGATGCCAAATGTTTTTTTTCTCCTTGTTTGGCCTTTTTTAGTTCTTTCCTATGCCAGTGCACCAGCTTGTGCTGCTTGTGATCCCCATTGAAGCATTGTGAGCTATTTGTCCGGCCTGTTGTCAATGGTATTTCGCCTCCTCCTCAGTTTGTTGCACTTATTATAGGCTCATTGACACTGCACCAAGTACATCTGTGGGCTCGACAGTGTGCTTCAGTGAATCGCTTTCTAAATGCGAAAATATTACTTGCTATGTTGCGAAACGCTTGCACCCGGTCGGTGTCCACAGAATGCACATTCGGATATTGTCTGCAAAAAGCGTCCACAACAGCTGACAATTTCCTAATGCATTCCTAACATTCCACGTCACAGAATGGTGCGCACATCCATGGAATTCCATGGATGGTTGTTCCATGGCGTGGACCAGGAAAGAAATAAACAAGAAGCACTTGGTGTGCACTGGTGCATATACTGCTGCAGAAAAAGAAACATTTGGCACTTGGTCAATTCCGATTTCCTTGCAACACGCTCCGTAAGACGTGCAACACAATAATAAATGTGCATTCAAATAAATTGCTCCCGCAGTCTTTGTTGGCCCTCTGCTTCAGTCAAGGCAGTGCCGCAGCAGCATGGATAGTGATTCTGTAATGAGTGGCTGCACCGAGTGCACTGTCAGGATTGTAGGCTATAGGCGGCATTGGCGGAATGCTCGACAACAAACCGAGCCATAAAAGACGCTGTCGCGCTCTCATCCTGTTAGAATATGATGAGATCCTGTGCAATTTTCTTGCGTTGCACTTTGAGTCAACCGAATGGTTTACTGTTGCATACAGCTGAGCAAGGCCAGCAGCGGCATGGCAAAAGCATTTTCTTTTTGTTTGGTTCTTATCGCTTTGGTATACGGGCATGGCTCAAAAAGATATCATGAAGATAACTATGTGTACGGTTCTCATCGCTGGCCCTGACCAGGGCCAACTCTCGTATACCCAACTTTGCCATTTGTAGGGCTGGCGAGCCACCTTGAGGACTGTGCTACACGAGTGGCACAGTTTATGTGAAAGAGCCGCAGCCCCTGAAGAAGTTAGGATCAACTAGTGCTCCTGCAGCTGGAAAATTGCTATGCTCCCGCGCAAGAATGACGGCATTTCCCTGCTTTAAATGGCCAATTTGGAAATGGTTTGCACAAACTCAAGCGTTTCCTGTCAAATTTCACATGTGCGCAAATGACCGTCACGCCAAAAGAAAGCTTCTCCATGTAGAGCCAAGGTTAGTAAAGGTTATGAATGTTTGAATGAATGGGAATGCTCAAAAATTAATAATGGTAGTCGAGCCAGAAAGTGTGGTACCCGTGTGGTTTAGTTGTATACGTTGACTTTTCCATTGGTGAGAGTCGGGTCTGGACGAGCCATTGTATTCTAGGTGCTAACCGGTGATATACATACTAACTAGAACGGTCGGTTGTTATTGGTACAGGCACTGCATTTCGTGCCAACAGTCACTCTGTGAGCAAAGTGAAGCTGGTGAGGTTGGAGATTATTTAGCACCACCTGATGGAGTGCGCCGTCCCTACCCAGCAATTTTCAGCACGCTGGCCCTCATTGTCGCCGGCTGCCATGGGAAGGTCGCTATCTATGAAGCCAGCCTGGTTTTAGCCGCAGCGCAGTAAAAAAAAACAGCGCAGAAGGAAAGATCCTTTCATTCATCCTCTTCACCTGACCATACACATAATCCACATGGATTATATGTGTATTGTTGTTGAAGTGCAGTTGCAGCATGCCAGGATATAATTTTGAATGGGTACATGTTTACCTCTCATGGCCATTGCTATTCTTTCTGGTGCCTATAGTTTTGTTTTGTACACCTCATTGTAACCACACAAATGGCGTGTACAGTGCATTTGTGTAAATAAAATTTATTTACAAGTGCGATTCCTTTTCTTGTGTTGCACCTTTTCAATATAGTTTGTATCTACTTGTCCAAGTGTCAGTCCTACGAGTAACCTTCATCGCCAGGTCCTGCCTAACAGATTAAAATGAAAATATGGCAGCAAAGCAAGTCATCAAACCTACTTTATTTTTCACTAAGTGCATACAGAAAATTTTCACCGAAGAACTGTCTGTTGGTCTGTACACTAGCTGGCCGGAAAGGCCTCCATGGAAGTATTACAAATTGAAGGAGCTCCCATTCGTAACATGACTGGGACAACAACTCGACCGAAATGTTACAGAGGTGGCACAACTTTGCACTGCTACAAAGAGCGTTGCCTACCTGTCTGCTATTTTTGTCTGAAAAGGCAATATCTGGTGTACACCATGGTTTGCTCACTGTTGAAAACAATACCCCGAATTCTGAAAGGCTGCAATAAAATAACACTGGCCTTTCAAAGCAGCACTAAATTTTTGAGTCTTAATATTATAAAATCTGAAAGTAAAGGTCCTATATTGGTCTATGTAATTGAGCAACCCCGACAGCTGAAACTTATACCCTTTTTGTGTGTGTGGGAGGGGGGGGAGAGGCTTTGTTCAACTTGTGTGCCGAAGCTGCACATGCACCTCGAAGCACACCATATTGGGGGCTATGGATCAATTTTGACTACTTGGGGACCTTGAAATGTGCAGCAAAATCTCTACACAACGGTTTTCTTTTTTGCCTCTACCAGAAAAATGGCTGCCATGGCTGGGATTGAACCCACATCTTCGATCATGGCAGTGAAACATCCTAGCCGCTGGGCCGTTACAGTGGGTAGTACATAATGGTTTTAATTTAAACTGGATCTATTTTTTGTTAGCAGAAACGTAATTTAAAACAGAACAAAAAGTGCTTTTGGTAATTTTTGCTTGCATCAAAATACCTGCTAAGGTTCCCTACAGAACGCACAGCTCCTTAAGTTGTATCAAGCGATAGAACACATGGCAGATCCTGAAGACGTTTTTCAGAAGATCGCAAAATAGAGACCCACGATTAAGGCAAATGTGTTATCCAAACTTATATGGACCGAGCTTTCAAAATGTAAGTAGTGAGAAAATGCGATACCCTGGAACACATGAACGCAATAGCCTAGAAACTTCTAACAGCACCTCTAAAGTGAGTGACCTAGCGTAAATTATGCTGTGTTTTTCCTATTTTGATTATGCCTCAGGCAGGGCCACATTTAGTCAGGAAAGCCAGCTTGCAACTGTGACGTCCGGCTGGATATCACAGGTGCCACGCATGTATACCTCAGTTAACGCTATTTTGCTACTATAGAGAGCAAATGGCAGATTTATGCTGTACGCTTCTTCTATCCGAAGTGCAATTTTACCGTTCTAGGTATTCAAAATTTACGAACAGAGCTATAAAAGTTTGCTCTGCCATACAACATGCAATCCTTCAAGCTTCACCACAACGAACGCCTGTTCGTTGTGGTTTTGTGGCTTTTCTGCACGACAACTAAGCCTTGCAAGAAAGCCTAATGCAAGCAACACCTTGAGCAAAGCCAGAGTGGTAACTCTGCTGTACAGTAACTGAAGTGGAATGTTACCTGTGCAAAGTTAATAAGCCGGAAAGAAGTGTCCGGCCAATTGGATGGCATGAACGAGAAATTGAGTTATTACTTGTTGGCTATGCCTCGGTAGCATACTGGTCCTAGTAGGCATGCATAGCAAGGGCCTTATTTCAATGACTGGAGGGGCTGCAGCCCGTCAAATATACTTCTATTCAGAGCATGTTGAAGAACCCACATGTCTCCAAGAAAATGTGTGCCAAACTTTTTTCACTGCTCCAGTCTCTTATTCACCTTTTTTTTTTCTACCATTTCTAAATCAGTGCACAAACTCTACATGTCAGGTTGTGATTAACCGATTTATCTTTTCTCTCTCTTTGAGCTCTGCTTTCAAAGCTGTAAACACGCTAAATCAATGATATTCAGTCGAACATATTTTATTCCATCTGCAGTCACTTTTTGTATTCGTGTGTGATTTGCGGCACAAAATTTGATATTTGTACACCCCTGCAAAAAGGCGTATCGCAGGAGTAGTAAATCTAATTTCTTTGAAGGAAGTGGAAGTTTTTTTTTCCCCAATCTGAAGCAGCGCACACAGCATGCTTTTTCTGTAAATTACATACCCTCCATTATAGAAAAAAAGAATTTGGCAGTCGTTTGACTTCAGTGTGTGAGTAGTAGCGCTTGAGCGGGGGAAGCACAGTTTGATTATCGTTCTGATTTTTTTTTTTTTTGTTCAGACTGACGAGTGTGACACTGAGCATTGATATCAGTTGAAATACTTTGCCTGTCCACCCGTGAGACTATTTCGCTTGCAGAGCCAATGCACTGCACGAGTACGAGGCAATAAAGCCGCAAAGGCCGGAACCCGGATATATATATATTGTAAGAAAACTAAGCTTGAGCTCCCCGCTTCTCACAGTCGGCGGCTGTCCTCTTTGCTGTCTTAGTAAATTGACCACTGGTTGTGCTCAGCTCTCTTTTCCCAAACCTTCACGCCTCTACTCCAGTTAAGACGAACTCCATGAATAGGATGAACAACACTTTTGCTTGTTTGCAACATCCACAACGCAAAAACCTCAGCTTAAAACAAATTTCTGGTAATACATATTTTTACGGTTTCCTCGAGTTTGTCTTAACGAGCGTCTACTGTATATATGCTCTACCCTGCTCTCCTTACTGTCGTTCTCTGTGTATCCTGTGCAGCTACAGCCCTTACTAAGTGGGCCCAGATGGAACCCGCTTGTCTTTAGCGTGTGAATGAGACGCAGCATAAGTTGCTCTTCCTTTGGTTTTTTTTTTTTTCTTTAAATGGCCAATTTGGAAATGCTTTGCACAAACTCAAGCGTTTCCGTCGGAGGGGTTCGGCTTTTGAGGCACCAGACACGTGCATGAATATCTCGTGGTCAGCCTCCCTAGTGCGTGTGCACTAATAATACCCTGCCCTTGCCAATCCTCGAGTGGGCACGTGCCATTCTTCAGCACACTTGCACACAGTTTGTCGTAAGAAGCATGCTAAGCTCGTTGTTAAGTGTGTGATGAGACACCCTTGACTTGACAAGTTTACATCAGCCAAATGACCTAAAGTATTAGGGACCATTTGAAAACGTGCACTTTCGGTAGAAAATTACCCAGGCTGTTTCATTGCAAAGGCTGTAATTGTGTACCCAAATTGATAAACAAAAATAGCGGAAGGAAGCTGTGGTGTAATGGCACATTAAGTTTGTATCAAATGAAGGAGAATAATATGTGAGACCCCTCTTTATCAATCTACTCTAAGGAATGTGCCTTCTTAGATAAGTTCTTTTTGTGTGTGCTCTGGTCGAATGCTTGTGGCCTTTTGTTATTGCTTCTCTCATACATGATGGACATACCCTAAATAAATCAGTTGCAAGTAGCGTACGTCCTGTTAGTTCAATCCTGGGTGATTTGGTATAAAACAGCGCCTCATCCTAACGCCAAATACAAGCATAAAACAGCGCGGCACTTTTCTGCTGTGTATGTCTTTGTACCTACCTTGCTTAAATTAATAAGCGATGCAGGCATCATAGTGGGTAGCACAAGCCACATGCAGTAACTAGAGCTTCTATGTACAGTTAAAATGCCTTGTCCGTTTCCTTGTTCACCCTTCGCACTAACTTAAGATTACATGCTTTTTTAGATTCTTCTAAACGGAACACAAATGCTGGCACACGTCAAATTATGCAACGACTAAAGATCCCACAGGCTAGAATACACTACAAATTCAAACAGACTTGACAAGCTGATACACTCCAAACATACCGAAGCGGAGCTTGCAGGCTCTATTAGAATGAGGTTATTCATAGAAGTCCTGAGTAATTAGTCACTAGGCATATTCCATCACAACTACGAGATAAAAGTGACGGCCGGAAGCACGCCGGCTAATACACGAAGAAGCACAGGCACCAATGTCGAAAGCTTGCAGGGAGCGTAAAGCTCGCCTTCCACTCTCCGATTCCTTGGCACAAACGGGTGGCGGTGCTGCACCAAATGCACCAAGGTGAGCCAACTTCACACAAGGATCGCACGGAGAACACTCAGCAGCAGTTTGATGAAAGCAACCAGCAAGATGGGCACATTTCCGGCGCTGCACAGTGGAGATCGGCTTCTTCTGTAGATCGGCTGATGCGCGATACCCGCTTCTAGGTTCTGTAGTGCTGGGCCGTGCTGGGCAGCATCACAGCAGACCGCAGCGACTAAAACCCACGACCGGAGCCGGTCGTGCTAAAACCCGCCCGCAACACGGTCGTTAGAGTGAACTTCTAGTTCACTCTACGGTCGTTGTTCCGGGCGCGTTGCAAGTGTTGCCAGCATAGCCATGAGGGGCAGCATCCAGCGTCGGTCGCGGTCGGAACAAATCAGTGTTGCCAGCACGCGTTTCTCGAGTATGCTGGCAACAACGTCCGGTCGGCGGGCGGGTTTTAGTCGCTTCGATGAAACTCCGCCGTTTTTCTGTCCCGTGACTGCAGCGATCCTAACGTGTGGGGGCTGTACTACATGCGAGCATAAATGAACGTTGTTGTTGCATCTTATATTTAATACTAGGTTAATTATTACGCTGTGTCTAAAGGTACGTCGGACGTACCCGCAGCATTTCTTAAAGATACGTCGGACGAACCCGCAAAATTTCTTAAAGATACGTCGGACGTACCCGCAAGATTTCTTGAAGATACGTCCGACGTACCCGCAAGATTTTTTAAAGATACTTCGGACGTATCCGCGGAACTTTTTTGAGTACGTCGGTGTATTCAGTTTCACTCGGCCAAAACATGCAGCGAACGTTCAGCGTTTTCTCGCGTCGACGTCGCGTCGCCAGAAATGCACGGCGACGCGAGCTGAAACTCGAGCGACGCCGATGTCTACGCTCGCCAGATATCGGCGTCGACGCAGCGCGAGAGAGCATCGGAAAGCGAGCGGCAGCGTCTGTCTTCGCGTGGTTTGGGGTCGTTCCTTTCAGCAGAAAACAATCAATTTCTTTTTAACTTACGGTAATCGGTTGCCTTGCGACAAATTGCAAGCTATTTCTGTTCGCAAGCGCTCATCCAATTGTGGCTTGTTCGGCTTTCATCGGGGAGATCGGGTATCTGCGATAGCTTTGTGTGAGTTAAATGAGGGAGCTCTGGTTACATCGCATCCAGTATTAGCATAATGTGGCTTGTCACCAAGATCGGTGCGTGACGAGCAAGCGTTATCAACGCCAGAATTCTGGCGCATTCCATTCCATTCGTAGCTCCCGCGCTTGCGCAGGGTAGACCGGGGACGTGCGACAGCTTTTTTTTACTCAAATAAGGGAGCTGTGGTTACATCGCTTGTAGCACTAGCATTATTGTCCTCGGCTCCAAGATCGGTGCGCAAGAAGCAAGCGTTACCACTGCTCAAATCTCTCAAATACGACCAAAAGAAAGCACACCCAACACCATTCGTGGGCAGCCTCAGTTGGTACACCGAATTCTTCAAACCTCCTTGTCTCCTCGTGTGGTCGAGCGGTTGAGCGGCGGACATCTGTTTTGAAAGTCCGTGGTTCGAATCCTAGCAAAGACTTTTTTTTGGCGAGGGTTTGATCGGGTCTTTTTTGCAGGGTACAGACAGTGTGGCAGAGTACCCTGCCTTTCAACCTACGAATGACGTTTGACGGTAACCTCAGTATCAAGGCAGCGCTGAAATTTGTTTTGCTTACAATTTGAATTCATGAACGTGCAGTCGGTACGCAACATTAAGGTTAAATCAAGTAGCAACTAAAGCAGTTGTGCGAGGTGCTTCTTCGTTTATCATTCTATCTTATTTTGTTTTGATTTGACCGTGGTGGCTCGAGATACATTTCGCAGCATTTCAATATTTGCCCGCCAGCATACTTAGCAATAAATAAAGACGCCAAGTGTTTTTTTTTTGCTAAAGCTAAAGTCTTGATAATTGCAGTTTAAGAAGCGACAATAACTGCTCATAAACGACTTCAACAGGACGGCATACGTGTCCAGCAACGCCCGCCGACGCAGCGACTGGCGCGCGACTTCGCCGGTCTCCTGTGTTCGGCGTTGACGCCGAACGACGCCGACGCTCGCGCGACGCGCGATGTCGCGTCCATGTGGTTAGGGCTTTAAACAGAAACATATGAGGGGGGGAAACAGACAGATACTCCCGTCGCACATTATTTTGTTTCCCTCTTGCGAGAACACGTAGTGGTCCGCATTCGATCTCTGACCTCAGCGAAGGCTCTAACTGCCCCTTCAAGTAAGGTCCAACTAGAGAAGAGAACACGGGGAAAAAAATACATTCTGCGTCAGGTTAGGCATCGTTGGATCCTTGGCTTATATACAGCAAACGCGTGATGGTTTTGCCGTCGATGGTTCGAGATAACCACGCTAGTTTCGAACAACGCCGCTTTCGAGCCACTCTGGGCCCTGTACGTCCGACGTATCTTTAAGAAATCTTGCGGGTACGTCCGACGTATCTTTAAGAAATTTTGCGGGTACGTCCGCCGTACCTTTAGACACAGCGTAATTATTAATTACGAAGTTTTTAATATGCAAGTAAACTTAAAAGTTGCAGTTCGAGATTGCGAAAATACGAGCGCCACCAGCAGTGGAAAACAGGAACCGCGCCTTTCTGCTTCGCACCGCTGAAAAGGGGCGTTTCTTGTCACGCCCATAAGTATGCTACGATCCACGGTGTTCCGAAGGCCGTTTTTACCACCGTAAAGTCTGTTTCATCGAAACAGACACATGAATGGATTCGCGTCGTCATCACAGATCGTGCTGTACTGAGTGGTGTCAAATTCTTCACGCCAGGCCGGCATAAACTTCTTTTGGATCCCGGCGGACGAAAGGTACGGTCTGCATGCTGCTTGTTTTGCTTTTTTACGCTTGCACGAGATAGCAGGATGCGGTTGCAGCACCAGCTTTATAATTTAAGTAACCTACACGTGCACAATTTGTTTTTTACATTCTGATCGTCTTCTTTGACTCTTGAATTACGCATGAAATACGCGGCAGAGCATTGGTAATTAATCCAATGTCTACATTAGCTACACACGTTTGTTTATACGTGCGTTATTGATTTAATGCGTTTAAATCGTGTATTTTGCATTTTAGCGCAAGTGAATGCGCGGTATGCAGCAAAGTGTATATGAGGCAACATATACAATAACTAATGGAACAGTGTGAGCTTATCTGCACTATTTTTATTACCTTTTGATTGCCTGCGTTTAGTTTGTTTTCGTAGCATGCGTTGCTGTTATTATTATTAATATTGTTGTGATTATTATAATTATTACCAACATTATTGTTGTCATTATTATCAGCCTGTTTATGTCCACAGCTGGAGGAAGGCATCTCCCATACACTTATGGCTCAAAGGCTGGGTCCGCAGGTTCATATCGTGTTGTTAGCACTATGTTGACTAAGTAGTGACTACATCAATTATTTTATTGCGTTTCAATTGTGTGTTCTGTGTGTTCTGCATTTTGTCGTCACGTGAATCAACGGCACATAGCAGAATAAATTTGTAGCAATAACTATACAAAGTAAGCAATTACTTTATATGTTTATAATACAATCATAACTATAATTCCGCCACTTATAATTTATAATTTAACCTTCAGTTCCGTGCTTGCAGTTTCAGCATTAGCACAAGAACGATCGATGTATTCACAAGAACGCAGTTACAGCTATAAGCCGATAAATAATTAGACAGTGCAGGCTTAACCTTTGCTAGGAATTTATTAGAAGTTTTGAAATAAGGTTTTTTTAATAGGTTTATTGCAGCGCCCAAGAAATACCTGATGAATACATAGGCCGCCAAAGTATATATGCATGAATAATTGCTTACCGATTCTGGTGTGGGATGGCTGCTTTTGTCAGCAGAAGTGTATTTTGGAATTAGGAGGAAAGGGGGGTCGTTGCCACCGAACATTATCATCGCACAAATAGAAAAAACGTATCTGCGTCTCTTAATAATAAAGGCTGATTTTAATTTAAAATTTTGCCTTTACGATTGGTCACAAGTCGTCTTTGTAGCCAAATCAATTTAAGAAAGAAAGATTCCTAATATATCAGATAACGTTTATTCTGAATACAGATGCTAGTTGAAAGCAGCAGTAAAGCTAGTATTCATTCTAACCCAAATATACACACGTGCTTGGTTGATGTTCCAGATCTCGCGTTTGGCTCCATGTGTGCGAGAAGGCAGAACCTGGCTCATTTACCACCTTGACAGATCTACAGCAGCTACCGGCTGTGTCCTGCCCATTTCACCACCAGAGACTACGAGGACCTTGGACAGACAAGGCACTGGACAGATATGCACTGGCTAGATACCTAATTAGCATGCGGCCATGTGCCATAGACTTTTGTTTTGCGACTAAAAGTGTAAAATATCCAAGTTGTGTTTTTACTGTATGAATGGTACATTTAGCAATAAAAATGAAAATACCTGTACTCTTTATCCTTGTCTAGATTGTGTGTACTAATAAACCACAACAACGTCGTACTTAGAATAAGTGGTGCAAAAAGAAGTGGACGCGCAAAACTTCATCAATCAGAACAAAACAATTGCCCTTTCGATAATGTGGCGGGTTGCGCAACAGGAAAAAAGTCGTGTGCTGGCCATCTGAATATCTTCCACTCGCTCAATTTACCTTCCACGTGCGTCCCAATGAATTTGGCGCTAATTTGACCCCCTCCCCGCTCGGCTTTTCAGTCCTCATCAAGATGGCGTTTCCCAGTGCATGTCTGCAACACGCCGCCATGTTTTTAGTACCGCCCCCAAACACCAGGGGTTTGTCCGGCGCTTCGATCGAATATCGCGTCCCATGCAAGGTATAGGAAGTTTCACTCCCCTGGTGTGGCTCGCGGTGTCCCGTGCTCCCGGGAGAAAAGGAACACCCTACGCGGCGATAGCGCGTACGACGATGTCGCACCTGCGCCGCCACACCTGCCGCCGCCTTCCGCGTTCTCGGGCGTGTCGGAATCGAGCTACGCGCAAGATGCCGCGGACCCCCTGCGCATTCATGCTTCGCGCACGGAAGCTCCACAATTAGGCGCGCCGATCCGCTGCCCTTGCCCGACCCCTGCGCTTCCTCTGCCTCCTCCGAGATGAGAATGCTTTCTGCAGCTTCGCTCAATCTCTGCATTAGCTCATCCACGCGGGGCTCCTCGCGGTCGGCCGCGGAATCTATGTCGGCGCATGGGGCGGTGCTACTCTCGACATTTTCCTGCGTGGCCACGGCAACACTGCCCGCCGCAACAGACAGAATTGCCTGCAGCTAAGACATCTGTCTCACCAGATTCCACATCTCCTCTGTAGCAGTGGGAACGCTACCGTGTTGCCCAACAACTGGGGTGGCTTCGCCACCTCCACTACATTCCCACTCGCCTTACCCCGTGGCGCTCGAAGCGCCCACGAGGGAACAAACACCGTGAAAACATTGGCGTCCTCTTCGAGGCCACCAATCTTGCGAAGCTTCGCTTTTTCATAAGCGATCTCCGCTCGCCCTTGGGCTAATTGAGCGCTAAGCTCTTCAGCTGCCCATGCGGACGGGCTACCCGCTAGCCTTGCTTTTTCTAAAGCGTGCTGGGCATTTTTGAGAGCTATCTCCGCTTTCAACTCCTTAATCTCGAGCACAATGGCACTAACCTTTCGGTCGGTGCCGCGGCATCCCGTCAGCATAGTGGCCATGGTGAACCCGGAGAAAGTAAGTCAGGGCCCACCTGTGCCCGCTCCGGGTTCGGCCGGGTCGCACTGTCGCTGGTGCAGCAGCTCGTGGACCCGATGCGCCGCTCTCGCCGCTGGGATGGGGCCGTGCTCCCTGGGCCAGAGCCCACGAGGCCTCCCGCTGAGGTGTCGCCCCGTTGAACCGCGGCTTGCGCCGCCCTGAGCCAGAGCCCACAAGGCCTCCCGCTGAGGTGTCGCCCCGTTGAACCGCGGCTTGCGCCGCCCTGGGCCAGAGCCCACGAGGCCTCCCGCTGAGGTGTCGCCCCGTTAAGACCGCGGCTTACGTCCGCCCTGGGCCAGAGCCCACGAGGTCCTCCCGCTGAGGTGTCGCCCCGTTGAACCGCGGCTTACGCCGCCCTGGGCCAGAGCCCACGAGGTCTCCCGCTGAGGTGTCGCCCCGTTGAACCGCGGCTTGCGCCGCCCTGGGCCAGAGCCCACGAGGCCTACCGCTGAGGTGTCGCCCCGTTGAACCGCAGCTTACGCCGCCCTAAGCCAGAGCCCACGAGGCCTCCCGCTGAGGTGTCGCCCCGTTGAACCGCGGCTTACGCCGCCCTGGGCCAGAGCCCACGAGGCGTCCCGCTGAGGTGTCGCCCCGTTGAACCACGGCTTACGCCGCCCTGGGCCGGAGCCCACGAGGCTTCCCGCTGAGGTGTCGCCCCGTTGCCGTTGAATCGCGGCTGCTGCCGCACTGAGCCGAAGCTCACGAGGTCTCCCGCTGAGGTGTCACCCCGTCGATGCTTGGAGTCTGGCTCGTCGTTGGTCGGAGCCGAACCTTGCGTTGAAGGAGTCTCTCCCCAATGCCCCACAAGCTCCAGCCCATGGTCGTGGTCATCCTGTCGACTGCGCCAGTTAAATTTCGCCTCTCCATCTTCTTGGCGAACTGATGGAGACGAAATAGTGATGTTCTTTTGATGCGCGAGCCGAGAGGACGATCTCTACTCGCTCCGATGACCGACGACCGATGCTTGGAGCGGGTGAGGGATGAGGACTGCCTTCCTTGCTGGATATTAGGTTTATTTACAATATTTACATTACTCCAACTTTACATCAGTCAGAGTGACGGTTACATTGTCACTCTGCCAGCAGCAGCCTGTTCGGCCGAGATCTATACTGAACTAGATCCCCTTCGACCGACCTCCGAGAAAACCCAAACACCTCCGGTTTTGATAACAAAAACCCGCCTCCAAAAGGGGGCGTACAAGAAAGAGAGAAAAACCTTTAAACAATTAATAGAAACCCATTGATTGGCCACAGGAACCAGCCAATCATACACGTGTCCCCACCTGCGGTCACGTGACTCAACACTCTCTCCTATGCACTCATAGTGCGTTTCCCACGCACGCTATTACACCCGACAAGCAAATACAGGACGTCTGCGGCATAAGGTCACTGACCGTGCGGAGTGGATGCGTCATTACGTTCAACAGGGTGGCCTCTGCTCAAAGGCCAAGCGGAAGGCTTAGAGCGGTCTTTGCGAGGCTAACATCCCCCCGCGTCTGCCCTGCCCCCTCGTCTGCGCGCGCGTCGGGACAATGCGGGAGTCATCGCTAATCCCCTCCCAGACTAAGGACGCCGCCGCCTGCCGTCTGTCCCCCGGGAAGAGGCGCTTCAGGCCCAAGCGATCGTCTTCAAGGCGAACGACCCGTCAACGACCAGCGCCTCCGCCTACGTCGCAGATGCTCAAAAACTTACACCGCGCGCCTTTCCAATACTATGAGACACACCGTCATTCAGCTTCTCGTCGGCGTGTCATGCCGAATGACCCAGCCACCTCCGACGCGACAGAGGTACTCAAGCTAATCGCCCCCGTCTTTTGACACACAAAAGGACGGGCACAAAACACGCTCTCGTCGGCTCCGAACTAGGCGTCCGTGCGGCTACATGAAAGAGACACAGGATCGTAGCTACCAGCGGAGGCGACGCCAATACATGGTCCAGCGGCGGCCTTCAATAATTACATGCGGAGCCCGAACTTAACAGGAGAAGAAATATAAAGCCGTTCCACTCAGCGTGAAAGCTGTCGGAAGTGCAGACCAGTTATTCATCATAACGGGCTGTAGCGCCGTTATCCACTCATTGCTACCACCCAATACCATCCAAATTTCCCGCCTCCCGCTCGCGGGCCCCCTGCCTGAAACTGCGCCAGCGGGAGTTCTGTACTTTTAAAGACGATAGTCTTTCTTGGGCTACTTAAACGCAGAAATTTTGGTCTGTCTGTATGTCTGTCTGTCTGTCTGTCCGTCTGTCTGTCTGTGACTCGATTCAGCCACCCGGCCAAAGTAAAACAATGCCTGCGCAATAGTCTTAAATAGTCACAGCTAAATCTACCCGTCTAAGTCCAGTGTAATGTTCATACCTGTCAACATTGTTGAAGAAGAACAAGACATTACGCAAATATAAGACAACAAATTAATACAGAAGTGATGTTTGCCGTGTTCCTTTATAAAAAATCATACATGCTTGACTTTGGCGAAAGTAAATACTTCATCAACTCCAGAAAAAAAAATTCACTTCGCTGTCGCTTGCTGTCGCCCGCGCCAATATAGCTTCTGGCGCCATTTTAAGAAATCAACCGTCAACAGTTACGAAAGGTTCCACTAGATAGGTTCCACGTTCTGCTTGCAACGCACGTGGAGTAGGGAAACGCGGTTCTATAAACGTTGAAGTAGGCCGCCTCGATTCACGCGCGTCTTCGCCGTACGGCAGCGTTGGCATCGAGACACCCGGTTTGGAGCAGTGGAACGCGGGAAATTTAAAATGATTTAGGCAATGGCGTCTTTACCTTGGGAGGAGCGCGATGCAAGAGGAACAACATGAGAGGAGAGCGGGAAGGCGAAGGGAGGCATTTACTTGGCAAAAGTCGACAAAGACTATCGTCTTTTGACGACATTTGCAACGAAAGAAGCAGATACGCGGCCAATTTTTTGTGCTTGTTTTCCTCCCGCAGTTGACGGCATTGCACTGCCACTTTTGTTTTCGCTTACTATCGTAAAAACCAACCCAACGAGCGTTCCCAACTAAACGAACGCGGACGCTGCTGAGGGCGACACTGAGCCGCGACACCCAGCGCCGCCATAGGGGAATAAGAAAAATACTGGGTCGGCCACCACTCGCCAGCGTCCTCGGGTTTCGGTGGCGCTTTCGCTTGGTGGAAGAGGATGGAATGTATTATGCGCAATTTTTAAATGTTAGATTGATTATTCCATACCACAGTCATTCTACCGCACCGGACTAGGAGTAGGCTGAAGTATTGAACTGTGACTACGCGTACGCAGGAGAGGGCAAGCGATATTGACTTCCCAGTGCCACGCATAGCCAGAGCAGGTGGAGCATTTCGTGCGCACGTTTTCACTTTGCACATAGTTTTTTCAGTGATTTTGTGTTTCCGCTAGAAAGCACAAATTAATTAGCTGTTCACAGCATTCGAAAGAAGCCGTTTTGTTCGCATACTATAATCGGACCGCCGTGGTTTCGCGAGTACGGTGCTCCGTCTAACAGGATCGATTGTTTGGGTGTAGTGCGGTCTGCATACGCTCCGCTACGTGCTACTAGCATTTACGTGAAACCAAGTATAATTACCTTAAATACGCGGGCTTCAATGTGGATCAGGCGAGTGGGAAGCATTGAGAACTGCGCACCAACTCGCGGCGATTTTCGATTGATTGAGTGTGCGGTTCAACGCGCCGACGCCAGACAGGCGATGAGGCGCGCCGTAGTGGAGGGATCGGGATCAATTTTTACCACCTGGGGATCTTTAACGTGCGCCGAAATCTCGAACACACGGGCGTTTTCGGTTTTCGCCTGTATCGGAAAAGCGGCCGCTGCGGCCTGGAAAGGAACCTGACGACGATTTACAATTTCACGGCTTGAATTATCGCCAAATAATCCCAGCATGCATGCTGCTCTTCGTCCCTGACAGTTCGTTTCCGCTGGTGCCAGTTCGTCCCACGCCGATATCTGGGAGCGAGCACGTTTTCTTGCTGCGTGCACGAGGCCAAGCAGTATCGCCTCAGGAGCAAAAGGAGCGAGGGTAGACTGCAACCTTTGTTCCCTCCGTCTCCTTTTCCGTGAATACATTCAAAACGTACACGGGTTTCACTGCAAGCCCGCCAAGGAATGCCCGTGAACGATTTAAGACTATCTCTTCCTTGCTGGTATCAGGGCATCCGAATATTAGAATCATCATAAACTCCAGTTATTTTTTATTGTTCTCTGAAGTTGCTGTTGCAGTTGTGAGCCCCGTTAAAACGACTTTGTTTTATTGAACAGCATTTATTTGCAGCGCAAAAATCCCACATGCCTTGTTTTTATCCCTTGTACTGACGTAGGTATTTCGTGGGAGCTTTTTGTTTCAAACAAATGACCATACTTTTGTTAAAAACATCATATTTTTTCCAAAAAGGGGGTGAGATGTTGCAGCCATCAATTAGTTCTCTCACAATTTAAAAATACAGCTGAGTGTTACGTGCCGCGTGAATTTTCATTATAAACGCCGCGGAACACGCACGCATGATGCAGAGAAACCAACCATCGTGCAAATACTGACAATGCGCGCGGTATTCGCTAAGAGGGGATATTTATTGTAAGCTCATGAGTACTAACGGCTGGCAGACCGATATACTTTACTTTGACAGCAGCATGTAATCTCTTTGGCACTCATCGCCGTTGTATTTTCTAAAAATTTCACGGAAACATGTGCCGCCTGTGAGGCTGTGATCAGCCTTCCCAACTCGGACGATTCAGGGCAGCGAAGGCGGTAGCGTTCCTTTTGCGCTTTGTTTCTTTCAAAGCCTATCGGTCAATACCACTCTATCATGTCGCCATTGCAGCGTATTCCGCAAACTGAAGCGCACCTAACCACTTGATAGACACCTTTGCAAGGGTGCCTGCACAGCGCCCAAAGCAGGCGGCCGGGCAGGACGGTGCGGCTTGGCCTACCTAGTGTTGCGCGGAGGCGCGGTAGATGGCGCTGCGCTTGATCGGCAAACTTGACTGCACGGAGCCTGCGCTTCACAAGGATTTGAACTGTTATGACTATTTAAACCGCTTGGTTTTCGAAGCTACTGCGGGACGCCCTACGACGTGTACGCCGATCTGATTCACTGGAGCCGCGAAAAGGCTCCCGTGAATGCCGCCGCCGTAAAATGTATCGGCAACGTTGTTGAATCGTATGTAGCAATTATTCAGGAGGCTTCAGTTTTATTTTCTGCTAGAACAGTCATTTTAAAAAGTGTTTGCAATTAAAAGATCTCTGTGCGCTCTGGATTTGCGTTAAATAATTGAAAGTTCTTTTTTATCATAATCTATTTACGGTAAAAATGATTTTGTTGTTCAGTGCTTTTGTGTCCAACAACACGACAAAGCTCTTGTAATAACTCCTAGCATGCAGTGACCGTCGTCCGTTGCTAGTGGCTTAACAATGTCTTATTGTTACGTCGGTAGCAACGGTTGCCGAACATAAAGAGAGAGAGAGGTCTGTTAGAAGCAAATGTTCCTGTTTTCGCCTTATGCCGATAATCTGGCGGTGGTCGTCCCGGACGAGAGCTCTCTCTGCTCCGCGCTGGGCGTGATTGCTCAGTACAGTCAGGCCAGTGGAGCGCGGTTCAACGCCGCCGAGTGGTCGTTGAGTCACCTTCGGTGCGCAACGCCGCAACCAAAAGACGTGTTCCCAGTGGCCTTGGATTTGGGTTGGGTTCCGCTTCTCCGCTACTGGTCCCGCTCCTAGCAACTGGCATACCGCTCTGACTAAGCTCCGAATGAAAGCTCATAATTTCGAATCGCTGCGCTGTCCAGTGACTGCTTGCGCACAAACGCGCGGAATTTGCTGTTTAGCCTCAATCATGATCGACCGTACCTGCGCGAACCAGACTGGTTGCGGAGCGCATCGTGTTCCGTTTCCGCTGGGGTGGAAAGCCAGACAAGGTCAAGAGGCAGGTCGTACAACTGCCCAGGATTAAGGGAAGCCTTGGCATCACTGATGTGGGAGTGCTTCCGACAGCATTGCACGTAAAGTGGACGCGGGCGGTCTATGGCCGCTGTCTCGCGTCGTATTTTCTTAGTACTCGTTTACGGTTGTTCGCGCGAAGTTCCCTCGGTAATAACGTCGCCCGAGCGGACATGCCATCACTGTTTTACACAGGTGCAGCTAATGCCACGTTCAATATCCACCAAATAGTCCCCAGTATCGGTTCGTTGGTCTTGTTAGTGTTGCATCATGGCCGCTATGGGTGCAGCCGTAGTTGATTTTACCCAAACGTCCCAACCGCTTCCGTTCACTGACGGACAGAGCCACGGTTAATTATTAATACAGTCAAACCCTATTATAACGAACCCGGATAAAACGAATTATGCTATATATCGAACAAAGCAAGATAAGAAACTACACGCGAAACATATTCCTTATAACGAAGTTCACATCTGATATATCGAACTCGGTGCGCCTAGAATTGCCGCCAAAATGCATGGTCTCGATGCGGTGATTGAGATGTTGATTGGCGGCGATGGAGATGTTGAGCCTCTCATGGAGCGACGTGACTCCCGGCACTTTCCGTAACTGTTTCCGACGCGCCTGACTCACGATTAAACCCTCCCAGTCAGCGAGTCCAGACCAAGATGGAAGCATCGATGAACTGCGAGAAGAGCTCGCCAACGTTCCCGATGTTGCGCTGAAAGGAGTGCCCTTCGAGGATTGCCTGAGTTTCGACGACGACGTTGCCTTCACTGTGAGCCCCTCGGACGCCGACACCGTCACCGATGTCATGGCTGCTGGCGGTTCTGGAGGCACCGAAGAGGCGGAGGATGTCGCGAGTGAAAGCCGTCCGATGCTTAATGAAGCGCTTTCGGCAGTCAGTGTGCTCCACCAATATTCCTTCGATATTGAAGGACACGGACTGCAACCGATGCAAATGATGTCTTATGTAGATAATGCTGTGATAGTTGACGCCGCCAAAACGAAAGTGAACACAAGGATCACCGCTTTTTGGGAAAGTAGGTAGAGACAGCGGAAGTTAGCTAGATTGCTTGCAATAGATAGTTTTGTGTATGGTAATGGCATACTTCATTGTGTCCGTTTCGGCATGCGGGGATGGCCGGAGGAGGGGGTGGGGGTGAGGGGGTACCACGTATTGCGAACTCGTAACAGAAAACTCCCTTAGGCGGGTTCGGCTATTTCGAACTATTGGATATATCGAACTAATCGTGCCGCATATTGCAGTTCGCTATAACCGGGTTTTACTGTAGTGACTTCGGCTAGTCAGTGCGCAGAAGCTGCAGTTTGGACGGTTGGGTAAAATTCCTGCTCCCATCTAGTATACGGCAATCATCGCTGGTGTCCATCCGTATCTGCAAGGGATTAGCCTGTCTTGATTGTACCCAACTGCTCACTGACTAGACTGTCAGAGTCACTATCAGTAATTAACAGTGACTCTGGCTAGTGACTGAGCAGAAGCGATTTGACCGATTGGGTGAAATCAACTATGACTGCACCCATAGCGGCCATGGTGCAACACCATTTAGACCGTTAATTGTGTTCATTTTTCCTAACCGGCAGGAGCGCTTCCGCTCACACTGACTAGCTAGAGTCACAGTTAATTACGCTGGCTAGTCACTGAGACGAAGCGGTTTGGCGGATTGGGTAAAAATCTAGACTGACTGCTCCCATCCTGTATATTAACCCAAGCTAGCTGGTGTTCCGTATCTGCAAGTGATCACTCTGTCTTATTGTTACCCAATCGACCAAACCGCTTCCGTCCACTTAATAGCCATAGTGACTATTAATAATTAACACTGACTCTGCCTATAGGCAGAGAGCGGAAGCGGTTGAGACGGTTGGGGGAAATCAACTATGACTGCACCCATGACGGCCATGGTGCAACACTAACGAGATTATTGCCGCGATTTGTTTGGTATTCCGTTGAAAGTATTGGCAGAATTGTTGTCTCCCCAGCCTCCCACCACATCTGACACAGTTCTTGCTTGTAAATTGGAATCTTGAAAATTAATCCTGGCAGAATTTCTAGAGCCCCGTAGAACATCTTCCAGTGGCTTTTTTGCGCGAGGGAACCCTCCTTTTTTTCCTAGACACAGTCGTGCCCCTATGGGATTTGTTCCGGCGCACCGCAGGGCACTTTGTATGTCCTGCGTCGCGTTCGAGTCCACAAGGAGGAGGAAAACAGTTTATTGACACGAAAGGGCTCAGGAAGTACCGGGTGGTCGCCACATCCTGGGTGACGACGCACATCTTTCAGGACTCCACAATC
Source organism: Haemaphysalis longicornis (assembly GCA_013339765.2). Taxonomy (NCBI): domain Eukaryota; kingdom Metazoa; phylum Arthropoda; class Arachnida; order Ixodida; family Ixodidae; genus Haemaphysalis; species Haemaphysalis longicornis. Next base: position 87,720,917 of record CM023455.1, on the reverse strand, counting down.
CCGCAGGCGCTCCAGCCGAAATTTCCGCAAATGTTTGACGCCCCTGGCATACCGTATCAAATTCTGAGGCTCCTCAATCAGCTAGCTCCCGAGCGCAGCACTAAATCAGTTTGTTTCGGTCCTTGTGGAGCGCTCGCATCAGGTTTGCTGGCCCGCCTGCGCTGTTACTCACTCTGAGAGGCGGCCAAGGCCTACATGAAGTGCTTGCGAAAGTGCGGAATGAAGTCTGGTTTCACCTGCGAAGAGAGCGGCAGCTCGGGCCACAGCTAGGGCTTCGCATCTACCTAGTGCACTCTGGCAGCCAAGGCAGGGCGAAACATCTCGGTAACCTAGTCCTACTAATGCAATTCTCTTTCATTGCAGGCTGTCTTGGGGCTTTCCTTTTCCGCAGAGATGACGACATGGCAACATCGCCACCCTACGCCCAGGGGGAAGGGCCGCCACTAAAAAAAATCTCCCTCGGCACGATGGCTCAAAGCCTCCCCCAGCCGAAAAAAACCATTGGCCGACCAATTGGTCCAATTTGCCACCCAATGGGTCCAAATGGAATCCCAATGGGTTCAAATAGAAACCCAATGGGTCCTATTGGACCTATTGGAGCGATCCGAATTGGGCCCATTGGCTTGATTAGGATGGCCAGTTGGCCCAATTGGGCCAGCTGCCAGTACTAATCGAGCCAATGGGGCCAATTGGACCCATTGGCTCCAACTATAAAGTTAATACAACTGACTGGTCCAACATGATGACCCAATGGGGGAGCCATTTTGGATAGTATTTGGATAGTATTCAATTACGACAACAATTGGATGAAATTTAATTCTCCCTCTCACCCTTAATTTGAAACCTTCAGAAATGTTCAAAACTTCAACCTTTAGAAATGTATATGTATGAGGCAATTAATTTTGATATTACAATCAGCAATTCAAGATATAGTTCTTAAGAAAACGTAACAAACAAACACTAATGAAAACTTTCGACACGAGTAATAAAATTGTTTTGAAATAAAACCCCGATCCAATCCAATCCATAGACGGACAGTGGATAAGTGATATTCAACGTGGTGTTGGCGGTGTAGGTAGTGTAGGCGTGTTGGTCGGTTGCACACGCAGTCTTCTCTGACTGCATTGCATTGGAAATGTTAGGTGGTCTGCAAGAGTGTGAGAAGTGGCGACGATGATGTCGCACACCCATAGCAGTGTGCTTCAAGATGCATCTTTACGCTGAACGCCGCTAAGCCTAGCACCGAAGGAAGCGTGTCTCTGTTTATGTGAGTATACTGTTTATATGTGAGTTTTCCTTGCCATTTTAACTCCTCACCCGGAGCGGTGTTATTAAGAATTAATTTGTCTGCCTAAATATATTTCAGGGCTGTTCATGTTACGATTGACGGGTTCACGACATCGCCGCGCAGCGCAGTTCGCCATGCATGGGACGTTGTTGAAGAGGTACGTGAGCTCACGCCACTCAACATTTCAGTGCCGTGTTGTTTTAATGCGCGAAACTGCGGTTTATTATAAACTTAACCCATTGTTCGCTTTTGCCACTCACTTTTTGAAGGTCCAGCCAGCCTGCGGCGAGCGGAGCACGGCATGGACAGTCGCCTGTGAAAAAGTGCACTTAAACGACGAACTGCTTGCATGCTGTGTATACAAACAGAGCAATAAAGATATTCATTCATTCCAAGAGTTCTTGTATTTGTGATACAGGTAACCAACGCACTGCAGCGGCAGCTCAGATGAGTGGCTGCGGCAGTGGGATGAACCAACTAAAAGTGCAACAAGTTGGCGGCCAATGGGAAGACCTATTGGCGTTCCAATGGGTCGGCCAATAGGTCGCCCAATTGGACGGCCAATGGGTCGTCCAATTGGCCGGCCAATGGGTACGCCAATGGGTGCCTAAAACATTATTGGCCGACCAATTGGTCGACCCATTGGTCGACCAATTGGACGACCCATTGGAACGCCAATAGGTCGGCCAATGGTTTTTTTCGGCTGGGCCAGCTTCGGCGCAACGCTCAGAGAAGACGGCCCGTAACCGCTTTCATCCATGCCCGAAGCGCGCACTGTTGGGCAAGGAAGCCTACATGTGCGCGCCTCCGTACCGCCTGCTTGTACGCTCCCTAGACTAGGCGAGCGCAGTGCTCTTGGCAGGCGCTGGTTGTTGTTGTTCCTTTTTTTTTTTTTTGTGACGCATACTCACTTGGGGGATTGGCAAGGATCGGGAGATATATTGGGGCTAATGTGCCCGCTTTAGGAGACTAAATTTTGGAGGAAAATCAGGCGCGCGGCGAGTCACGAGATCAAGCGGCGACCCAGCTGCAGAGAGCGCATGCGCCAAGCCGGCGGCTGAGGCCGATAGCGCACGCGGCGAGTCACGTGATGAGCTGCCAAGGCTACGGCTTGAGTTCACTCTAGCTACGGCGCAGCTGCGGTCAAATGAAGGTCAAATTGCTGGCGTACGCCAGCAATTTGACCTCGGCTCAACGAGGTTAGTAAAGCTTTAACAGGGCGCTCGCCGCACAAACTTGCGGGCGCTTGGCTTTCTAACGATAGCAACGCAGCGTCATAGCTAGGTGGCGTGATGACGCTTACGTGACAACGGTGCCTCGATGCCAGCGCCGCCGTATGGAGGACAAGATCTGCTAGTACAACACTAGTGGGATTTCCAACAGACATCATTCTTTACTCCCATTTCTGATCCAGAGGCAACAACACTGAGCTCCACTTTCAAGAACAAAGTTTCCCATAGCTCACCCTTTGGTTTTTGCGCCAGCACGTTTGCCTGCTGCGGCAACACGTTGTTGCTGGGGCAGCCTTACCTCTCTGCCGACAGAACGGACGGAAACAGCGGCGGGACAGAGACCGGCGACCTCAGTTGGCACGATCGCCGTTGGGTTTCCAACGGCGCTCGCGGTGCCGTGCAACCCTACCTAATGGCCATTAAGGCCAACTGCTGCGTTCGTTAATGGTTGTTGAAGCGTGCGGGTGACAGGGGCATAAGTCGCAACAACAAACAGTACACATTGTTCTGCTATCTAGAAATGCTTCTTGAATGAGCTGTAGCCCACAAGCCTTGCTTTTTAGGGCCAATAACGTACTAGCAAGGTGGCTGTCCCGGGACAGCCTGTGCAGTGTTAGTGGCACTGGCATTTAAGCATGGGCAATACTACAACTGAACTCTAGTCACATGGGCTAGACAGACGTAGGCAGGCTCGTTTGCACTCAATGAAAACTTCTACGCCATCAGCGAACAGGCAGTCTGGCCCCAGGGTTAGGTTGACTGGCAAGCTGTCGAAGACCACAAAACCTGAGCAGGACACCCTTCCAGCATTTGTACGCATGGTAACGTCCAGCCTGCCAACTGGGGTAACACGGCAACAATGGAGGCCACATCCAATGCTGAAAGATCTTTGGCACATGGCGTCTGTGAAGCGCTGTTTGTCCAGCATCAGTGAAGGTGAGTGCTTTAAGGCCACAAATTGTCTTTAACAAAGGCCACAATGTTGTCTGCGTATTTGCTCCTGACAAGCATAGGGGTGTTCACCCAAATAACACTTTTTTTGGATCAACAGCATCCCTGCTGCACTGGCGCAACACTTCACGTTGCATCACATTCAGATATCCTAGCTACAGATCACCACAAAATGGATTCGTGTTGGAGCTCAGCAATATATATAGATCGAGGAAATAGTCGAACAGACATGAAGAATAACTAGGATGTTTGCTGAAGCATCAGCACGGGACTTCCTTTCATCATTGTAAGGCGACATCAGAGTAAGGTTTACAGTAATGTGATGTGAACCACACTCTGATGAAGGCAAGTCCCTTGCCGATACTTGAGTAACCATCCTTGTTATTGTTCTTGCCATGTGTATAACTAATTACTCATCATTTCTACGCACTCCTTGCGAGTTTTCTCTTTTTCTAGATTTATACACATATAGATTTATACTGTGTATGTGCCCAGTGTTATCAGAAAACAGGAGATGCAGGCAAAAGGTCCACGTGAAAGAGATCGCCATGCACACTGCAGGTGGTGAGGAGACATATCCCCAAATAGTGTGGTGGCAATGCCCGGTCAACTTGGCCCTGGTGGAAATGGCACCAGCAGGATGGGTTTCCAAAACAGTAACTCAACGCAGCGTTCGCTTGAAAGGCGTTTGCACAGCAAAGCGCCACAGAACCTGAAACTCTGTGCAATGTCAACGCCGGGGGTCAACACAGCATTCATAAGATAACTTGCAGCAGGTCCATAGATATTTTAAACTCGGTGCAAATAGGATATCTGAGATCCAAGAGGAACCTACTGTGATGAAAGGCCCCATCAGCTTTGCGCTTGCACCCCTTTCAAGTGGTACAGTCCAGCCCACTTATAACGAACACATCGGGAAACGGAAATCAGTTCGTTTCTAGCCGGTTTTCGCTATATCTGTGCATAAAATCTATGTATACAAATAGTCATGGGAAACAAGATCTGTTCGGTATAGCCGGGATTTCACTAAAACCAGGTTTGCTATAAGAGGGCTATAGTGTAGTAGCATAAGGAGCCCAAATTTTTGCTGCACGCAATGTTTTTGACTACTCAGAATGAAAAAGGGGGTGGGGATCAGAAGGCCTCAATAAACACAGGTTCTTGTACCACCTCGTTATTGCTTGTTAAGGCAACACATAATGGCACATAGCAATGACATTAGAAAAAGTGTAATGTCCAATAGAGTCCAGTGCGTGCACTGCATCAATGCACACCGAATCAGCAACAGCTGACACTGTCCTATGCGCAAGAAACAGCTTTATTATATCACAATGCCACGGGGGGCACAACTTGTGCAGGATTTAGGGGACCAGCCATGCACAGTCTTGAGACAGGAGACAAAGTGCGCGCATACGTGTACACACGACCCACACTGGAATGCCACACACATAGCCGACTTCTCTCAAATGCCGACCAAACCGTCGCACCAAGTTTCCGCCACGGGGTGTGTGATATGGCTACTGTACAAGAACCCAAATGCGCTTCATGGCTCACCACAGCACCCAACATTTAACAACAGCTCGTTCATCCAACACCAACCAGTCGGCAACGCCACACACACCCCACACAAACCCTTAATTGATCAACTTTCATCATCTCGTCCACGGTTAACTTGGCAGTTCACTAGAATCGACCAGACTTCCTGGTTCTACCTGTTTCAATGTCAGGCTTATTTCAACTGAATTGTTGCTGCGGTGTGGAGATAACGGTAACAAAAGTTGATTACACAATCCTCTACACAGGGGGCGATTGGGTGAAGACTGGCAGCTGTCCTGAACTCGAGCACGGTCTGCTGCGCTACACGGCGCCAAATACCCTGCTACAACTGAGTTGAGTCAGACGTCATTTCAACAGCGAAGCTGTTAGGAAATCGTAATTTTTTGTGTCCGCAGTCAAAAATACCAAGAAACTGCCAAGCACATGCACGTACACGATGACCACTCACGACGGTCGCCCAACATCCCTGGTGTACGTTTGTCAAGCCAGGCATACCCGCTTAGGGAGATTGGCCAAGATTGCGGCGACTGCCCGGCAGTTAAAAAAAAACAAAAGGCGAGCGTGCTCGTGTGTGCGTGCCTCGTGGCGACTGCCCAGCGTCCCCGGTGCACGTTTGTCAAGCCATGCATACCCACTAAAGGAGATTGGCCAAAATTGGCCTAAAAACTCCAGCATTCGCGTAATCATGGCAGCACTTGCTCCGAATGAGAAAGACAAGGCGACATCCAATGATTATCACTTCCAAAAAAATGAAAGAAGCTCACACTTACGGCAACAATCATGGAGTAAAATTCGCTGCAGCAGCGAGGAAGAAGCAAATCGGTTGCAATCGTGGACTTAAACCTTCATGATGGACATGAAAGTTGGGTTCAGCTTCGCTACCTTCAAGTCTTGCGTGTTAGTGTGAGCTTTCTTCATTTTTTCGAGAAGTTTGCACTCGAGTAGGAGAGGGCGGGTTTTCTACCAGCAAAAGCCCATCGAGCTCAACATCATTCATGCAAAATGCCATGGTCCGAAAAAGCTATCACTCAATCCACCCTGGCAAGTGGTCCAGCAGAATGTCCACGCCCCCGCCGTTAAGATACACGCCTACACAGCAGCAAATACAAGCCACATCACAGCGTCAAATGAAGCCTTTACAATATCCACCAAAGCTGACTCCACTTGCAAGCTAACTCGTTCAAATGAGCTTGACACAAGGAAATGTACAGAGCAATTGGTGCATGAAAAAGATACAAAACAAAACTCGGTAGTGAAACCCAAAGCAGCTATTTTGCAAATCCACCAATAAGCTACAGCAAAAGCAATGTTCAGCTTTTTGTTTCCAAGTTTCAATGTTTCCTCACAACTGAATACGTTGCTCCAGGGAGTTGATTTCGGTAATTTTTCTGGACTACACCGATATTCCCCCTGCCAATTACATCAACGTCCTACAAGCTTTGCGAGCCTTGTCCCTAGCTTCTGTAGCTCATGCACTTCAAAAGCGACCACTTCCAAGTCCGTCTGTAAGTTCGAGGGTAGGGTTCGCGTGACAATCAGCAGAAACCAAGCAAACCAAGCACTAGAACCATCAAGGGAGACAAAATAACGTACCACTTTCGCTGGAAGCACGATAAAGTTCAACAACCCACACAACCCCTTCAAATCCATGCTTGTCGTAATTGTGTCGTAGTTTTCCTGTGGTGCCGTGATGCATTTGAACACTCTGCACTACATCGTAACCAGTGCATTCGTGTTACTGACAACCTTACACGAGTTGGAGTTAAGGGGGCACACTGGTCTTAGAAACTTTTTTTTTTTTGCTTTCCAACAGATTTTGATAAAACTTCATGGGCTTGTTCAGCTTTTTTAGACAATTTCAAATATCCAATTAGTTTGAAGTGAGATAATTAGGTTCCAAGTTAATTAAAATTTTCCTTGGTTGTTTTTGAGAACAATAGAAAAAAAAACTACTACTCAACAAAAGATTACCTGCGAGGCATGAATAGATACCAGAAATTGTAGAGAATGAAATGGGGGAAGCAGTTTTTTTTTGTTTTCAATCCCAAACAAGTTTACACCTATCTTAACTTCTCGGTTTGAAGCCCTCCTTCTAGAGATTAAAAATATTGCCAATTAAACTACTAAAACACAAAATGCGAAATCTGCTTCCGCTATTGGACGGCTTACACATTCAGCTTCACAGTGCAAAAGAAATTATCTTCCCAGCTGCACTACATGCTGGGATGTACCTCTCGAGAATTTCCTAGCCCTGCGATACCACTTGTAGCACAGAAATGAGGAATTATGGAAAAATTGGGATTTTTTTTGTTGAAATTGGGCCTCTATGGCTTTTATAAGTACCTGTACTGTTCCAAGTATGGAATTTTCAGGCGAAAAACTGTGCAAATCAAGAGAAAAGTGATACCCAAAGAAATGCTTTTTTGGGCAATTCTTTGGTCCCAAATACCCACGTGCCCCCTTAAAGCCAACCACACTGAAAAAAATATCCAGTCTTTTGTTTAGCCAACCTATCCATTAGTAGCTCAGCAAGAAAAAATTTTTGTCTTCAAATGAAGTCTCAAGCTGTCAAGTGTCGCATTTTCATTGTGGATAGATGCTAAAAAGCGCAAACATGAAAGACGCGACATCTGAACGGATGAAAACTCAAATTACCGCCCCCAGCATTACAAAAAGCGATTAGGTCGAACAAATGCTCAGCTAATTAGCCAGATACTTAACGAGCCTACCCTTAACCCCAAAAATGGAACTGCACAGGCACACACATTCACCAGCAGTGCAAAGCTTTGCAAAAAAACATCACACGACTGATACCACTCCTGCAGTATCCTCAGACCCATTCAAGTGATCTCGGTGACTACAACTATGACTGCCGATAGCGTTCTCAGGCTTACAAAATCTGAGCTGTTTTAAGTGGACTGTCTAATTGTAACATTTGTGCTCTTTTGGGTGATATTTGCAGCCTCTCTTATTATTCAGACTATTTCCAAAGTCCTTGCATGGTCCAAGAAGTCCGCCAATGATTGTAACAAATAAGCCATGAAAAAAAAAAAAATTCTCAGCACTCAATCTTCTAGCTACCACCACACCCAAGCAAATCATTTGACCCTTGCAAAAGTGCAATACCGAAGCTTATGCATAAAAATGCTCGCATTTCACTAGCTCCGATTAAACGCCTCACACTCAAGTGATCGAACCCAAACTTAACAAAAGAATAGAATGAAAATGAGCCTAACGGCAGCAACAAGCCTAGCACATTTTTCTAGCAGCATAGTTTAAGGGAACTTTTTTTTTCTGAAACGCAGACACATGTTCACAAAAACGCTATGTCTTTAAGCTGAATGAAGCACAAAGCCCCACATGTGTCTTATTCCCTTCTACTAAAGTGCGCACCTTATATTTTTTTCCTCGCAAATTGACTGGTGCCACAAAATAAACATTGTAAAAGCTACGTCATACTGCTTAATTCTGCCTCGTGGCACGACATCTGCTGTGTTCAACCAATTGCTATGTATCTCAAGAAAGTTTGATAAATAACAATAATAATGCATGCAGGTTTTCTGTCCTTTTAAAGGCCAAAGACACATTGCCTTGGTATTTAATGGGACAGGGCATTGTAATAATTGTCTAATTACACAGTAAAGTACAAAGCATGTACACTGTGCTTGGAGTTTTTCTAGATTTTCAGTCTTCCGCTGCATTGTAGTCAGGCAACAAACAATGTGGGATAAACTGCACAATTTGGTGACAATAAGACCAACGAATTCACTTTAGGTGAAAGAAAAGAAACTTTTCTCAATTAAAAAAAAACAATAAGAGGGTTATTTAATGAAGTCAAACAGGATCTTGGAAAGAACGTAATATACAATGTCTAAGTGACAAACTTCAGTGCAATACGGTCGCACCTAATAAAACCCCCACACGAATTTATTCTTTTAACATTGGGAGTGTTTTATTGAATTCCCAACTGTGAAATTCTAACAAATTTACAAAACAGGTCAAATTGTACAAACAAGATTTTTGCAAATTACACCGGAAAAGTAAAAAAAGAGCTCTCAAAGCAAACCTCTTCTTGACTTGCGAGCTATCAGAGAAGTAATATGAACAAATTCAAGCACAAAAAATTTAGCTACATTGATTGTAAAATTTTAAGCCCATAAAGGATTCATGTGGCAGCAGGTTAGAGTAAAGTTGAAAAAGCAATATACTTCTCTCCGCTAACAAAGTGCTCGACCGTTCAAACAATCTTGCCTGTTAAAGGGGTACTGACACAAAATTTTGACGGCGAGATAACTTCGGAGATAGATTGGTGTGAACCCACATACATCATCTGCAAAATATCAGTGGCGAATACAGCCTAGAACATATTTAAAATCAATTCTAAAGTGTGCCAAACGCAACCGAGCAGCCAGCAGAGGACCACGCGCAATCGACATCCCATGGATATTTTGTAAATAAACAACATCCAAACACGTCACGAGTTTGTGTTTGCTGCTTCCGCACTGCCGGCGTTTTTCGCCGGCTCGCCGCTCCAATTGGAGGGCGGAGCTACTGCTCTCGAGAACGAATGACCCGATCGTTGGCAGCGGAGGTGCCGTGATTTCGTCAGCTCATCGGGCAGCTGGCCGCGACCAAAGTTCTACAGCGATTCCAGGCACTCTGTTTCTATAACTTTTTATTTACATTGGACGCGAAAATGCGCCGGAGACACGAAAAGCCCACTGAGCGAGCCGCACGGCCGCTGTGCAGGCGGCGGCCACGGCCGCGAAGTGGCGCAGGTAGCTCGAGCGACAGCTTGTTACCGCTGCACGAAATTGTACCCAAGTCCCAACCATGGCAGCTTATATGAGAAAGGACTTAATGATGCGATGGCGGGTTGCATTAAAAATTGTCATCTGCACCGCTTACGAGAGCGGCACTCGAATATCCGCCGCAGTGCTAAGCCGAACACATCTGTAGGCGGACCTGTAGGCAGACCAGCCGGCTGCTCCTAGCGCGAGTCTTGCCACCCACCGTCTCGAGCGTAGCGCGTCGTTCTTTAGCCGCAGTAGCATTTGCACTCGCAGCGCCTGTGTCACGTCCACGGTCGCTTTTTAATTAAGCGGCTCACGAGATCAGTAATCAGTACGTATGGGCATTCGCAGAAACTGCCGGCGATGCGGATTCGACAGTGTACGGCAGCTCTGCTCTGTGATATCCTTCGACTGACGGTCACGTGGCCAGCTTTGTTCACACAAAATCCATCGTTTTGCGGCACCCGCTGAAACCGAAACTGCGACTGCCACATTGAATATGCCTCTAATTAAACAACCGTCGTACGCTGAAGCAAATGAGGTTTCTACAGGTGATAAGTAGGTCACTAGCTACTTATCGCAAAAAAAAAAAAAAAAAAAAAAAACAAGATGCAAAATTTTTGTGTCAGTGCCCCTTTAAGTTTCACAAAATGCAAAGTGTGCCTTACGAATACAAAAATATCAGCATGGTTTCTTGAAGTGCTGTACATTGCCTAGAAATTCATGAACATGTACGTACATAACACAAGACAGTGGGATTAAACACTCAGACTAAACTCTTCAAACTTGCTTCTTACAAGAGTTCACACTTAATGAAACCCTGGAAGTACCATTAACATTTCTCAACTACCAAAAAAAAAAAAAAAAGACATTCACCTGTACTTATTTCTTTCTTTCTTAAAGACCTTCCAACAGAGAAGGTCCCTTAAGAAATGGCCTCAGGTCTACGAACAACAATACGAACGCAGGCTCTCGCAGAATTTAATTTAGAGTAGACAGGTTAGAGATCTGGGATTTGCAGTCAGCCAGTTATAACTTAAGTTCAGTCATTTTCCTGCTTTTACCCTCCACTTTGAGGACCCCCAAACACAGAAAGGTCCCTTTAAGACATGGCCTCAAGTTTAGGAAAACTTGACGAGAGAGCGAACTCCCTCAAGAATTTTGCTTCCTGCATGTACAAGCTGGAAGGTCTAGGCATTGGCGTCGGCCGTCATAGATAGAAGCGCATTCACGGCGGCATCTTTGTTTCCCCGGTGTGTTTCCAGGACTCCCTTGACTACCTCGGCGTCCATGTCTGGAAACATCTCGTGGACCTGCGGAAAAAGAACTCCCGTAAATTTTTTTTGTCTTCAAATTCAAATTAGTGGCACTGTTTCAATCCGCCCAAAAAGGTGACGAACATAAAAACTGCACATTGGTATTTTTTTGGTATTTGGTCTTGAGGACATTTTTGTTATTTGTTAGCCTATGTGCTTGAGATTTACACATTGAGTGTATTTCAACATCCTGAGCACAAATATGCAGTCGGTTTTCCTCTATGGAGAGTACGTCTAGAGTTGTGCAACATGTTATGTCACTTAGTTTCTGGCAATTTTTTCATTATGTACCTATGAAATACTCAAGTAGCTTTTATCCTTTTGTGCCCCAGAAGGACCAGGGAGTGCAACTATACCACTGCAGTAACTTTAGCATGGTTTCTGCAAACGCTGTGAAATTCGTAAATGTCAGGTCATCAATTTACAATGTTTTTGTGAAACTAACCGCATAAAATCTTGTGCCAGCGAAAAGAAATTCTGTACTTTTGTGGTTTTATTGCACTGTTCAGTTCATGAGCTTTCGAATGCAGCAAAAATGATGTAAATTGAACTAGTACATCCCAAGATATTGTACCCGACAGCTGACCATGTGGGAAAAAAACTGGTTCTGAGAAAACAGGGCAAGAAGTTTGCAAACATAGGCAAAAATGGTCATTTAGGTGACTTCAAAGGGCGACAGCTTTGTGAATACTTATGATGCCGCTATGATATTTTGCAGGTACATTCTTTGGGACCTGTAGACTGCAAATAAAATTAATACAGAAAATTGATTTTTTGGCAAATTTTCAGTCCTCAAGACCAGTGTGCCCCCTTAACTCTTTCGCTACCGCGCCTATCAAAATCGATCAATTTGATCGATAGTTTTGGGAGCGCCTTTTCATAGCGTTCCAGGCGTTTCTCGAACAAGTAAAGCTGTTCGGAGTTAGATCAGAAAATGGCCTTTCAAAATCAGTTTTGTTTTCATTTTTGCAACGGAAACGTGATTTTTGACACGCTTTTGAATCACCTGGTGTGGAAAAGGGGCGTGGTCATCGCGCCTCAAGGCTACCAACGAAGAATGCGTGCAACTTGTAATTACTCTGGCCCAACGCTTGTTTTTTGGTATCAGGGCGTGAATGGGGAACTAGCAAACGATTTTCAATCGTCAGGTTCACGCTCTGACAGTAATAATCCCAGAATCGGCTGAAAATGTCAAGCAGTGCCTGGTTGCAAAGCTATTTATGATTTTAGGCAGTTTTATTGCCTTTGCGCAAGTTGTCCTAAGTACTCTGGTAGTTCTACTTACCCCAGGACCATTCCCAAACAGTTTACAGCAGTTTCGGTTTCGTTTCTGGATCGCGAAATTCATATTTAGCGCAACTACGCAGTTACCCAACTACAAGGCTAACTGCCATGGCGCCTGAAGTGTCCGCGACTGATCCTCGAACAAAGCACGCCGCTCCTCATTTCCCCCCACCCTAACCCGATTTCTGCGATAAGAACTTCAGATGCAAGTCAAAAGGTCACACCCAGTCGCCAGATATCTGTTCCGCCGAGGACAGCGCTTCAAACCGGCCTTACACTGCCAGCTGTTTCGCCTTCCAGTTTCGTTTTCATGCGAGGGTATATCCGGGTGCCTAATGTTGCTGCTTAGTTGAACTGTCTATTCGGACGGAGGTCTCTTGATAAGTTTTTTGTACTGTTTCATTTGAAAAATGTTAGGTGGCGCTGCAATAGAGGAGGCTCGTTGTGCTGATCTTTTTTAGCGCGCGACTGCTACTCGGCCAAAGATCGCAGGGAAACGATTCTAGCTCATCGTACCTCATTTTTGCGAGCAAGGCTACAATTGCGAGTAATAAGATGATAATAAAGCTCAGCTTTATGTTTTGAGAGATAACTGACCGTGAACGACAACAAACATCAGCCACGGCGTTCCGTTTTCAACTTCATGCATGTTTTTTTTCTGCATCGTGTGCTTGTCCCAAATATTGTGCTCGCTGTAAATGCAAAGTCAGCCATTGACAAGATGCTTTTACGTTATGTGGGGGCAAATTGGTGCCTCTGATAACGTCAAACCGCCAGATTTATTCCAAGGAACCACCCAAAATTGCACAGTTTGAATTAGAGGTTGGGCTTCACCGCATTGACACGAGCACCGTGCGTGCTAACATTTTTTTTTTATATCTGAAAAACTGTTCCGCGCAAGTCGACATTTTTTTTAAGGTGTGTTTTTGAAATGTTTCCCTGCAAAATGTATATTCTAATTTTTTTCTACTACCTGTGGTTTGATATACACAACTCCTTTTTATCATTTTTTTCGACAACTTGACAAAACTTTTGATTTTGATATTTTTTTTTTCACAACTATGATATATGAAAACCTTTAAAAAACTGGTGTTATTGGAAAGGCCGTTACATAATCTGCATTTTGTGCTCCTGCAATTAGTGCCTAAATAATTTTTTAGCAGAAAAAAAAATGTTTTCTTGGACCCCCCAAAATTGGTCAATTTTCTGCGGTAGCGAAAGAGTTAAGGATGTTCACATTTAGACAGGATGTTACAATAAATCTTTAAAAACTTATTTAAAGGGGCCATGCAAGCAAAATACAAGTTTGTTTCATTCGAAAGATTTCGTGTTTTATAGTGCCCCCAGCACTTGTCCAGAAGCAAACGATGCTTTATTCACTAAGAAATTAATCAATTTGAGTTAAAATTTTCATGACGTCTGCAATGAGATCATAAGAACAGGTCATCAAGCTAAACTTGGTGTGCTGCGGAGCTTCATTTACCGTTAGTCAACCTAGATAGTGCCACCATACCGTGGTGGGCAATTTTCTGCCTTTGCTTTTTGCTTTGTTTTTGACCGTATTTGTACCAGGCTTGTTTTTGTATAGGTAGAAAATAATCGTTTCGTGAAACACGGTGTTTGCTCTACAAACATGGTCACGTAAGACACCATTGCTTAATTTAAGCCAATTGGCCAGTGTCGTCTGAGACAACCCCAAAGCGCCGCAGTGCTGTGCAGCTAAAACAAGCATAGTGTGCCCATTACCAACAGCCCCACAAATCGGTACTTTTATGTTTACTTGCACTTTCGTAACTTTCACTGTTTACCCCACAATTATTACTGCTATAAAACGAATGTGCCCTAAACGTAGGCGCAAATAGCTCGTTCTGCATGCTCATAAGCCCTGCCTAATTTGCGTTTGCTTTTGACGGCCTCAGCCAATCGCAGAGCTGGCATGTATGACAGCATAGGTTCTGTTTCGGGAATTGAGCTAGTGAGTCGCATGGCCATCCCCTTTTTCCTAATTACACAGCTTATTTGAGCGCAGTTCACGTTAAAAGTGGTGTCAGTATGATTCTAACGAGGCAATCTTTCGAATGAACCAAACTTGTGTTTTGTCTGCATGGCCCTAAGCAGAATAACTGGCTTGACTGTGCTCAGACTTTGCACGAAGATCACACTTCGAGGTCTACTTCTGCTGTGAAGATCCAAACAACTTTATTGCCTTACTGTTCTCGCAGTCTAGCAAAAAACATGTTTTGATATACAGTCGAATCCCGCTACAACGAAATTGACGGGACGTGCGAAAAATTTCGTTGAAGCGAAATCTGCCCCAACACACCACGGAAAGGCCAGAAAAATAGCCCCGTACGTTTCCGCAACATTGGCAGCATAATACAATGTTTAGAAAAAGGAGTGACGCGCAAGAACTCATGTTTATTTGGATAACAAACATACCAATGGTTATCTGTTTTTTTCACCACCCAAAGACGCGTTACGGAGGGGGGTGAAGATATGCAGGCGCAAAACGTATCGCTGTACAACAAGGCGTGCCCACCGAGCTGATTACTTGCAGATAACTGCTAGGCCGTGGGAAGCCCCCCTCTCGCTTGTGGCCGGAGCAGTGCCATTATCTTATCCTCCGACAGGGCACGGCAGCTACTGACCTTGGCAGGCAAGACGCGCGCGCTTGCATTTAACATGACCGCGAGCCCGCGACTAAGATAGGATGACTAGGCTTCAAGACCAAACACGCAAACATGATTTTTGCTTTTGGCTATGAAGAATGGTAGAAGGAAAACGGCAAGGACAGCTGCTCACAACGCATACATGACGGCACCGCACCAGCAGCGGAGCACATTCATGCAATTTCAACTGGATACGGACTGGCTGTAGCTCTGGGGCTCCGCCTTGGCGAAGCGGGCCTGCGCCTCGTGTAAAGACGGCCAGCCACATCGTTATCACCATCAAGCAATGGCGTGCGCCTACGAGTTATTTTTTGTTTTGTTTTGGGTGGCGGTGTGGTCGCAACGCGCATGTTTTCGGTGAAACTAAGCGTCCTGAATGTATAAAAAGTTACAGATAGCTGGCGCTATGCTTATTTTATTGTAAAATAATTGTTCGAACCCAGCCCAAATCATCTAAAATTTCGTTGAAGCGAAAGCAAGCTAGACAAATGGTTCGTTGGGGCGAGGACTTTGTTGCATTGACTTCTATGGCTAGCTGACGGGGAATTGGAAATATTTCGTTGAAGCGGCGTTCGTTGTAGCGGGGTTCGACTGTATGAACCCAGAATAAGCCTTTTTTGGATTTTTTTTACGTGTATCCACATAAGAAAAATATTATCCAGGCCACCTTTTCTTCCATAAGAGAGAAACTGGCCTTCAATCAATTTCCTAAAAGCCACCGCACCGGTGCAGCTTGTATGATTTTTAAACGAAATTGCCCATAAATTGATAGCTTTGTGCAAAATTTCAGAGGTAAACATTCAGCAGTTTAAAAATGAAAATTGTTTAAATCCATTGTGTACTGTTCAGCACAAAAACAAGACAGGGACTAGAAAAGACACAGCACAAAAAGCTAGACCCTGTCTTTTTTTGCGCTGAACTGTACCTAATGGAATACCAACTAAGCCAGTCAATTACATCCCTTAAATCCACTTATTTATTGTTTGTAACAGCCTGTATAACAAACAGGCGACACAAAAACTGGAAAATGTGAAGCTAAATCATGCAAGACACAAAACTTGCTTAATTAAACAATAGTGTTTCCCGTGGACACCCATTACTCCAGTACACCTTCAACTCGGCGCTAGTTGTAAGCACTAATAATCCCTGAATTCAAGCTCCTAGGTTGGTATTCTTTTCAGTGTGTTTCACTTCAACCACAAATCCCACACATTTTAGTTGACGATGTTGCATGCCAAGTGTAATAAACTTGAAAAGACGGAGGTCTCTTTGAGCAAACAACGTAATACAGTAAAAGCTCGTTAATTTGAACTCAAAGGGGACCACGAAATTGCTCGAATTAAGCGAAGTTCAGATTAGCGGGCAGCCGCTACAATGAATGGACATTGGGACACACTGCGCGGGCAGAAGACAAAGAAGCCACCTCCGGACTCATTACCGCGAATTAGGCGCTACTACACGTTTTCAGCAAGTGATTTCATAAATAATGTTCAAGAAAACCTGCAACGGCATACGCCGGAGCGCTGGCGCCGACGGCGCAGTGCCCACTGCGAAAGAGAAATAATCTGTCGCAGCAGCGTAGCGCACGCCCTACACTGCTGTTTTTCCGCTTCGTTGTTTCGCATCTCCGGTATATTTGGTTTGGTTTGGATTTGCAACACATTGTAATCACTCCGGACCGACTTCTTCTGTGAGGAGCGATAGAAACCAGGGGATCCCAGTTCGAATTACAACCGTTCTGAATACCGACGCGTTCGAATTATCGGGAGTTTTCCCCCGTTGAAATGTACGGAGCTGTGCTGGGATCAGGGTGTCAGTTCGAATTAACCGTGAGTTCAAATTAACCGAGTTTGAATTAATGAGCCTTTACTGTATATTATACCCGTCACACGGGCACTTTCAATCGCAATTGAAGTGAACCGCGATCAAGTTTTCGAGCGCGCTCAATGCACTGCCGCTGCTACACGGCCCGTTTCAATCCCGATCGAAAAGTTGCACCGGTTGCACTTGTGTACGCTAGATGGCGCTAACATTGTACTTGCTGCCGGCGTCTGGTAACTTCTTGCGGTCGTAGGTAGTACGTAACTATGTAAATGTTACCTCACGCTTATTTGGGTCAAGTTATTTGACACAGTTTGTAGCGTTAGTTGAAGTTTTCACCTTCTGTGTCATTACTGAGCGGGGACGAGAGTATCGCCACTTTCGTTCGTTCGCGCTTGGAAGCCTCGATCGCGCTTGAGAAACCAGGATTGAGTTCGAGCGGGATCGAGCTAGATCGCGATTGAAACTGCCGTGTAGCATGCGCCCGATCCGGATTGAGCTCGATCCGGATCGACTAAATCGCGATTGAAAGTGCCCGTGTGACAGGGGTATTACTTTTTAATACCTGCATGATGAGTTCATCGTCAGTTACCCAACATCATTATAGTCGTCGAATGCTTATGGGAAGTCAAAGTGTCACTTTGAAAGCCCGGTGTCTGCCCTCCTCACCTGCTTGACATCAGTCTCCGTGATGGGTGCTGGCGGAGGCTGCTGCTGAACAGCCGGCAGCATACCCGGCTGCATAGCCGGCTGCAAAGCCGGATTGTAGCCCGGATTGGCAGTCACCAAGCCGGGTCGTGGCACGGAAACAGGGTAAGGTGGGTACACGTAGCCTGGAACAGCACAAGGAGATCCAACAGATCTAAAAATATCTACTTTTTGATAACTGGAGAGCCTGTGTTTTCTTAGAGCTCCGTTTGAGACCACCGTGTCAGCATGTACCGTATTTACTCGGTTGTAATGCCAGCTGTTTTCCCCAAATTTGGCCACCTGAAGTCAACCCTCGCGCTAGAATCAAATACCGATATACGGAAATTTCTTTCTGGAAGCAGTCAAAAGTTACCCCTCGCGTTACAATCGAGTAAATATGGTAAAAAGCAAAAGACTATACTTTGTACATACTGGGGCAAATGTCATCGTCCCGCAATTCATCTTTTGCTGCTGGTACAATGATTATTGGTACGACTGTACTACGGTACCACAAATGGCACAATGACTGATATAATGACTGCTAGTACAACAAATGACATGACTACTGGTACGACGGCTGATGGTACGACAAGCGCAGCCCACACAACACTTGGACTGGCTTGACCCAACCTCAGCCAAACAAAGCTTATTCATGACAAAAAAAGGCGCAGGACTGACGATTAGAGGGAACAAAAAGTTAAAAAAAAAAAGAAAACAAGGCTGGGACGTTTTCTTCCGTACTTGTACGATTCTAAGAGCACCTTTTTTTGCTAAAAGTAGCCTTGATATTTGCGTGTGCACTACAATCGGGCTGAAAGCCTAAATCGGCCTCCAATGTTCCCCACTTAAGCTTTAATGCGAGCAGTCGCTGAATCAGCAAGTTTATGAGGCACAAGAGATTTTTGCTGCCACAGTTGCGCGAGTCAAATAAGATGTCTTCTGCAGGGTACGCGGTAGGATTTATTTGACACCTGTGCGATAGAATCAGCCTCATTATTTTATCCAATTTTTCTGAGTAATCGTTCCAGCGCATTACAATTCGGGGTGCGTCGCTGCCACCTTTTCTGCCATAAATCGGCCCCCAACACTTACTACGTTTCACCTTTCATCGTTCTGAAATAAACCTGTCATTACCACCAAGTACTACTCTATACAGTCGAGTCCACTTATAACGCTACCGTTTATGACAATATATCGGATATAACGATGAACAGCTATGGCACCGTCAACTTTTGTATACTTTCTATGGTAAAATAAACCGCTTATTACAATGCCTCAGTGCCACGATATCAGATATAACGATTGAATCCGGTTATATTGTGCACCAAATGTGCAACAGTGACGACTCTAACGATGCGGTTGGGCAGCCAACTCAGGTACCGTATAAACCGGAATATAGGTCAAGTTTTTTTCCAAAAAAATCCGCACAAGAGTCACCCCTCGTCTTATATAGCGGTCATTGGCAGAATGTAAATCGTTGTCTGGCAACAATGCGCAAGCGCAGTCCATCGCCATCGCCATTCGTGTCGGACTGCTCTCTTGCACTATCAGGCCTTTATTTTATTTCACTTTTCTCTAGTTTTTCGTCTTTTGTTCATTGTGTGTGCGTGCGTACATTTCTGTACGTCTCTGTTCCGAGATGAGTGGTGGCAGTCGACACCAGTTCACCGCGGCATTTAAGCTGACGGCGATTGAGTCACCGAGCAGAATGGGAATAGGCCCTATGGCGGCGCAATGCCAGTTAGGCGTTTCGGAGAAAAGTGTGCGGTACTGGCGGAGCCAGAAAGCTAAGCTGTGCGCGTGCAACCTCCGAAATCGATCATTCCGTGGACGTCAAGCGGTGCACCTCGAGTTGGAGAACAAAGTGGCGAACTTGGTCCGGGAACTTCGCTCACGATTGCTCCGGAGGCCATGCGCGGACGGGCTCCGCGAACTGTAGAATGACTGGATAGCCGGTGACAACAAAAAGACCTATACGGGCCAGTTGCGACCGTGTCAAGCTGGGTGTCCTTCTCTGGGCAGTCGCTGCCCGACGACATGGTTACACGAGCGTTCAGGAAGTGCTCCATCAGCAACGCGCCTGATGGCATGGAAGATGACAGTGCGAAGCAGTCATCCTTGGACGACTCTGAGAGCTCGGACGAGTGACTTCGGCAGGCATAGTGAGTGGCAGTGACGGATGGGCGTCGAAAATAAATATAGACATTGTGAGTGCGCTTCTGTGCTGAATTATTTTTTTTGTCAACTTTTCCCACCTCAAGGTAGGGGGTCGACCTATATACCGGGTCGACCTATAATCCGGTTTATACGGTAGTGTCTTCGTAGGAGGCCCAATGCATGACACAGTCCCTGAGGACATTTACCTCAGCTAGGTGAAGCACCAATAGATGCTCTTGGAAAAGATTTGTGCTATCTTCACATGCGGCAAACAAAGGTGACCGACTGTGGCTTCTTTTCCGCAAATTAGTAGTACCGTAATTACCCGATTCTAACGCGCACCTTTTTTCCGGAAAAATAGGCCGAAAAATCGCATGCGCGTTAGAATCGGATACGAAACAGAAATTGCCGAAACAGCGGAAATTTCGTCCCACCCATCGCCATGGCCATCTCAAGATGGTGCCAAAGCCTTGAGCAACATCGAGGAAGACTTCCTCCATGTTTAGCAAAAATTTTTCGAACGCAGGAAGCATAAGCGCCTGGCTTTTCTATCGGCGTTCACACAAATCGTCAAATCGTTCCAGAGAGAGAGAGAGAAAGACTTTATTTATGGCCAGCAGGGAGTGGGAGGTCGGGATGCGCAGAGCCTCCACATCCCACCCCTTGCGCACTTGATAACAGCAATGGCAGCAGCGGCTCACGCGTTCAAAACGAGCGGTCGGCTGAAGCGTGCGGCTCTGGAGAAGCTCGCGGGATGGGCGTGTGAGGCGTGGGCCACGATCCCATCGACCATGGTTTAACGTTCGTTCAGAAGTGTGGCATCGCGAACGCTCTTGGCGGCACCGAGGACGAGATGTGGTCAGCGGAAAGGGACGAGGAGTGAGATGAGTGAGATTACTTCGGGAAATATATCGCCCAGTTCTTCCGCATTCGTTTGTCTGGGTCATAAAGTTCCGTGCGAGTTACAATCGGAGGTACAAGTTGTTTTGGTTTTTTTTGCCAGGAAAATCGCGTGCGCGTTAGAATCGGGGGCGCGTTAGAATCGGGTAATTACGGTAGTACGCCCTTGCTGGCATGCGAATAAAACGTTTTGAGCTCTGTTCCGTCTTTTTATTTCGCAACCCGCTTATAACAATTATCTGTTACAACGATGGGATTTCCTTGGTGCTTGGATATTGTTATAAGTAGACTGGACTGTAGTAGCAATTCCCTTCATTACCACTGCCAAAAATTTCAAAAACAAATAAATAAATAAATACGTACTTACACCCGAAGAAAATAGTGTACACACAAAACGCAAACATACACTTTACAGCTCAGAGCTCAGTTCGTATACGATTCCCTACGCGGCCTAGTGAGAAAACAACGTCCACTTCCTCTCGGGGGTTGGCAACTCACCGGCAGCGGCGGGGTACTGCACCACTCCGGGCATCATGTACGGCGTGTTGACCAGAACGACGGGAGGTGCAGCCAGGGACCCGGGGGGAATCGCCTGCGATAAGCAAGAAGAACAGCACGTGTGCTGGGAACGTCATTCTTCGACGGGCTGGGACATCACTGAAAAGTTTCCTCAATGATCCCAATATCGCGCCAAATTTTAAGCCTATAAAGTTTACATTTGAAGCCCCACAGTAATACCCATCCGATTCCAATTTTCAACAGTAGAATGAGATGGAAAAGCTCCAGAATAAGCAACGAAGCAATTCTGGTTGCTGGAGTTTGTTGATAAGGAAACGGTGGGAAGCAAGATATTTCTGTTGGGATTTCTGCCACCCTAGTGTTGTGAGAAGCGCAGAGGCACTGATAACTCCTCACACCACTAGAAATAACGCCGTATAAGTCAGCGCACAAATTTCGACGGGCATTTCTTCAAGGCTCGCTCAAAGAGCACTGAAAATACATGACCCCCTAGCAGAGGAATCTTCCTACCTCTTCCGATTCCCCCAAAACTCCTCCGGCATCACAGTACGAATACAGTCCATCTTTCTTCAAACCTACAAAAAGATGCGATGTCGAGTTTCTCGCGAGTACCAAAGAACTCGTTTTCCGTTCGAACCTCTGGCTCGAAAAGACCTGCGACTCCACAGTCCGCCACCATTCAGCAGAAATGGAAAAGACATGTGTGCTGCTACCCTATAATTCAAGTTTGTTGCACCCAGTTTAGACAGGTCATGTGATGCCCACCAACATACAGCCCCTCCTGTGGTAGTGCTTTTTATGCCCGCTTAATAAGCTTGTCTACCGGTTGATGTTGGGCAGAGTCTGTGGCGGCGAAAATGATGCCATTTTATTGCACATTAAAGGCCAACTGCACTCAAATTTCACCTCGACCAAATTTATTTTTAATGCGTAGTAAGTACCCCCAAATCAGCTGGGACACAAGTGGTAGCCCTGTGAAACGCCTCGTTAATCAGTCAGAAGCGTTTAAAAAAAAGCTCCGCCGCAGACCACGCTGCACCTGCCGGTGGATCGCGTAAACAGCCATGACGCGCCTGTGGCGTTCCAGCCAACGGGGGCTTCTTCCTCTGTCCAGCCACGCAGCTGGAGAGCCGGTCGAGCTTTGCTGCGCACGCTTCACCCATTCACTCCTCCGTGCGCACGTAGAGCTTGCGCGCAGACTTTCTCCCGGGCTGGTGACCGTCCGGCCGCTCGCTGGACGGCTGCAACGTCACCTCGATGGCCGCGCTCTTCTCGATTTCGGTTTCAAAATCGCCGATTTTTGCTAGCCGCATGCGGCGTCCACACGCGTATTTCAGCTGTTGTATTTTGCATGTTGCTTTCTTTTTAAGCAGACTATACGAAAATAGGGTTTCCAAGAGGTCAAAATTTTGAGTGCAGTTGGGCCTTTAAGGGCTGCTGTAATGTTCAGAAGAACGCCCAGTTAACCTGCAAAGATAAAATACGCGATGGGTCGGCCTCTGAGTCAACCGCGCCAAAAACAAAACAAAAAAGTGGCTGCATTGACCTATCAGCAATAGATTCGTATTTCTCTGTTACTCGGCTTTGCTGAACCCATGAAAACACCCACCACTGTGTTGCGTACCAGAAATCACATCCAATGATGGCTCATGAAGACTAGTACGAACATTGTTAGATATATTCACTTATCCCAATACTCCCCTCAGTGACGTGGGAACTAAAAAAAATCCCAGGCCATTTACACTAACGTGAAACCTGCGGACGGGTGAAGCATGCAGTGTATAAGTGTAATCTTGGCGTCTTGGAATTTTCGCCAAAGGAGATGAAACTGTTGCAGGAATAGAGCTCTGCAGCTTTTCTGTGAAAGTCTCACGTCTTTGAAGCACGAAGCTCTCCGTCGCGAGGTGCAAATAAGTTTCCTAGTATTTTTCTGGCACTTGTCCCGTTCTAGCGCGACGCGCAAACCAGTGTTTCGGTATTTTAGTACCGTGACTACATGAGACGACGGTTATGACGACCACAAGAGACGCCAACAGCCCCACCCCTAAGGGGCTCCGCCACTGCCATTGACAACTTTGTTATCTAGCATGTAATAGCCATTCTTCCTCCACTGTGCTTTTTAGTTTCACAGTGATGTCGTTTGTTGTGATTGAACGAAACTTGTTCCGTTTTGAACCTCCCTCCACTCCAGCAATGTCATGTTGGCACAGTAGGCATTTGTAATAAATAAATACATAAATAAATTGGTCTCGCAACCTTTAAAACCTCAGAACACCACATCTCAGGGCACACAAGCACACAAAATAGCACGCAGAGGGCGGAACTCGGGCAGCAAAACTTACTAGCGGATACATGTATTGCTGAAAGAGAAACAAAAGACAAAGACAAAAAAAAAAAAGATCAGTGTCACTCGGACACCCATCAACATGCGCATTCTGAAGTTCGCCTATAAAGTGATATGCTGTAGCACACTAACTCTTGTTTGTGCCAGACAGTTCAAAACTCTGCTTACGTTTGCATGTGAGCTAACAAGTGCAATGACACCAAAGCATTCTCTGCCAGAAAACCTGCAGCAATAAAGAAGATGTGTTTTCGAGTAAAAACTGCATGCAGTGAGATTGTAAAAAAAAAAAAAAAAACCTGTCTCAGCCTTATTTATAGCGCTTTCCATTGGGCGAACAGGAGCACTTCTAACTGCACTGAAAGTGCTCTCGTGAGGTCTGGCGTCTTCCAGTGGTCGGGCAGGAGCAGGAGCGTTGCGTTTCATTGGTCGAGGAGGAGCACTTTTTTGGCGCCAAGAGCAGCCGAGAGCAGTTCTCGGTACTCCGTCGCCAGCGGCAGAGTAACAGGGAACGCCGAGGAAGTCACATGACCTCTTTTGCGTCACTTCTGGTTTTATCCCCAGGGTGGCGGAGGAAAAATGGCGGAATCTAGCAGCCACGATAGTCGTTCAGTGCGTACGGCAGCAGCTAAGCGCCGCCGTCTGGACAAGGCTGCTACTTTAACAGTCGTCGCCTACTTTATCATTCGTCGCCGTGACAAAGGCAGACACAAAACCACTGGCACGTATCTGGCAAAACTGGCGCGGAATAACTCCGTGCGGACAACACGAGCGCGCGAAATGCTCCGGGAAGCAAGCGCGGGAAAAGTTTGGTCACATGACCCTTGACATCACGCCCTCCCTCTCTTTTCTCTGCTCCCGGAGCAGCGCAAATGTTTCATTCGCGGAACGAAAGCACACGTCCCCGTTGCTCCCGTGTGCTGCTCTGGCTGCTCGCTGCACTTGCTCCTGTTCGCCCAATGGAATTCGCCATTAAATACACCCCAAGGTACAGTAAAGGCAGTGACCAATGTCATCTTCACCACTAACGTCGTACAACCGAAGGATGAAATGAAAGTTGCTGCATGATTCCGTACCAACCGCACGAAGAAGACGCCCACACAATTTCCTCAGAGAGACCTTTCATTTATACTCGGCTACGAGCTAAAAACTGTAACAGCTCATGTAGCGTACCGCTCTGCTGAAGCGACGGACCCAGATGTCAGTGAGGGCATGCGTTTTGTAAGGAGATTCCGCTTAATGGGCGACATCATGAGCTTTTTCTAACGCAGCTCGTTTTTCGTTGCCTCACTAATTTCTTGTCATTGCCACAGTAGTTTCTGAGCAGATCAAGTCCGAAAAATCACAGAAACTACTCATGTCACATTCAAAATTCCCCCAGTAATGCACTCTTAACGCCAAACGGAAGAACAGCCGGCTGCGGTAATGAGGTGCAGGGGGAAGCTGACCTGGTAGGAGAGGACCAGGTTGATGTTCCCCTCCTTGGAGTCGCCCTGCCTGCCCGAAAGCGGGTGCCAGATGTCGCACGTCTGTCCCTGGAAGACGGCCTCTGGGATGACCACATGCGCCCAGGCAATCTTCTCGTTCACCGTGAAGGCACACTGGCCATGGAGGAGGAGGAGGAAAAGCCAAGAGGGTGGGGGGAGCAGTTCGAAGCAGTTCGGCACCCGCTCAGGGAGCTCAGAAAGCATGCAACTGTGAAAGCAGATGCAGTGGTGACCGCTACTGGTGACTCAAGATGAAATAGACATCGTAAGAAGGCATCCGTGACCTTTTGCTGAATATGCGAGGGCTGCTATTCGTCCTCGCAAAAGAATTCTTCTCATCAGTTGTTCCTTCTTCGTGTTAACCGCAACCATAGCCTGTCTAAATTACTTCAGACCACTCTTTAACCCTCGATCAGCCAAGTCCATCTTCATGGACCTGAATTTGCTCAGCTCATCTTTTTTCCCACTCACTTTTCTGCATGCCTCCACCAATGGGATCTGCCTCCACCAATGGGATCGCTGCGCAGCTAGCTGTACAGATAGCACGATAAATGTACATGGAGTGTACGGATAACTCACAAGTTGAATTTTTTCCCCGCATCTGTTTTCTACAATACACAAGAAAAAGCCTACACAAGGCAATTCCACTCGGCTCATTTTAACCACGATGGTCCCTGAATTGAGCAACCCACCACGTGGTATTTCAAACTTTGTAATACAAAAACGTTAAAGAAACGACAACGAAAGTAACAAGTTTCCTAATTAGCCAGAGTAAAAACGGCTGAAGCTCAGATTTGTGCTTAACACTTCTACATCGAGTTTTAATGCCATGGCAGCAGCCAACTTGTCACAATACGCTGCCCACAAGGTTGATGACACAAGTTGTGTTCCCTTCAAAAATTCAAAAAAAAAAAAGGAGAGAAAGAAAAAGAGACACGGGCTATGTCAAAACAGTGCAATGGAGAGTTCTGGGCTAATTTAGACGACACTCGTGGTTCTTCAGCAAATCTATGAAACCACTCTCCTGCTTATCAAAGCAGCAATGCTTTGCCTCACCGAATTTCCCATAATAACCAACACGACAATTCTGTAAGTGTAGTTAGGGTGTAAGTGCGCCTAAGCAGATGTGAACAAAACCAATAAGCAAATTTTGCAAAAAAATTTGTTATGGCTTAATGTTTGGGACCGTCATAGGCCATCGATCAAACGATCGATGGTTTCGCGACCTGGCAGAATACAAATTTTCGCTATGGAACACCTAGCGCTAGGAATAGTTTAATGGAAATTTTCCTTTTGTGAAGTTCTTTTCGCCAGGCGCTACGCATCAGATGGTTCTATCAGACGAGAAAAGAAAGACGTTCAAGTGCTTCGACTGTAAACAAACATGCTGCTTATCCCAGCCAAGAAATCCCTCGTCCGTCTGAAATCAATCGCCTCTACTGATTTACATGAATGGCTAAATGATGGCTTTAGATACTGTTATTCAGCTAGGGTTAAATACAGTGTCGTCCCTGACACAAACGGCTCAAAGTTTTGGTGAGGTCAGTGTCAATGGCCTGAGAGGATGGGCCCAATAGGGGGCCAAGTCCAGATTAACTACCTAGGTTAACCCCCCCCTTTTTTCCGGGCTTTACAAAGCCCTGTGTAAAAAAAAAAAACCGTAATACGCTAAATGAAAAAAAAAGCATTGGGTTAGATTTTGTTATCCTGAAATAATTTTATTTCTTTTTTAATATTTTATATTTACGCTTTTTCTATCTTTTTCTTTTAATTTTTTTCGAAGTCTTACTTTCAGATTTTTTTATGTTTCTTCGTCAGGGTTGAAGTAAAACTTGGTATTGTTGTCAAAGAACATATAATTAGCTGCATTTTGGTTATGCTAAGGGAGGTTGGTGCCTTTGCTTTTGTATAAAAATTGTACCGAGACCTCCCTTTTTCATCTTTTTCTCCCCGAAAGAGTTAACGTTAGGTCAAACCATTTTGCTTTGCATGAAAAATAATTTTCTTTTTGTGTGTGTGATTTGAACAATATTTTTTAGCGACTTCCAACAGTGCCAATTCAAGCTTCCCACCTTGCTCTCACAGAGCTGGTTTTATTTTGTGACAGTTCGGCAAGCTTACGGAACTCACCTCATCGTATATCTCCACCAAGAACGCCGTGACGCCAGGAGAAAGGAAGCTATGGGAAGAAAGAAGAAAAAGAGAAAAGAAGAAAATCGTTTCACAAGTGAACTTTCACCAACCCAAAACAGCTTGCAACAGTCATCCTCCTTGTTTACAGCCAGAGCAAACTCTCCTATTCTGTCACTGTGCAGTAAAGAAAAAACAAGAGCTACACTCTATGCATTTACAATGGAACATGGTCTACAATTAGCATCTTTTTTAGAGCTCTTTTGTGCATGCACTATTTAAGAATTAAGAATTCAGGAATTTTTAAGAAATACAGATTTTCGCCCCACACAATACTTTTACGTCACAACCTAAATGTTTAGTGTTTAAAGCATGTGGACCAGCATGAAGACATAGGCCAGCATTAATACACATAGGTTTAAACAAAACAAGTTACATTTATAAATATCATCAATGACATTTTTTTTAGAACATGAAAAATATATTTTATTTTCTCTTTTGGATGCAAGTCTGCACTTATGTGCATAATTGCAATAATGAAACGTGTCATGGTGCAGACCGTATCTACTACTAAGTCTACTACAAATAGTGTCTACTGCTTTACAAAGTGCTTCTAGAGTTTCAAGTTTTCACACACCCCACTGCACCAGAGTTCACAATATTCTTTAAGAACTCAGCTCAATTCTTTTCATAAAACAATCACAGGCAACATAAAGCTGCCACAATGCGCCTATCTCACACTAATATGACACAAAGCATAGCTCACTTCTTTATTCATTGCCACAATGAGAATTTCCATTTGACCCATG
The DNA here is from genome assembly GCA_013339765.2 of Haemaphysalis longicornis. Lineage (NCBI taxonomy): Eukaryota > Metazoa > Arthropoda > Arachnida > Ixodida > Ixodidae > Haemaphysalis > Haemaphysalis longicornis. The sequence goes on along the minus strand of CM023455.1, from coordinate 87,692,973 downwards.
CTCGGAAGTTCGCAAGCCCAAAACAATAGCCCCAAGTGATGCTCACACAATAGACTTGCAATGAGGCATTAAACAATGACAGCTCTGATTGATGTCCGAAGGCTCAAGGTTGACAGCCTTCCCCTTTGAACCTCCCCACTGAAAGATGTGGCGTCAATTTCATCCGACTACTCACAAGCTCAGTCAGTACTGAAACACATTTAGATCCCCACAAAAAGATAGAAACAAACACTCCAGAGTGACTCAAACTTGCCCGCATCTGCTACAGGGTTTTCGATTAGCTTTGAAAAGGACCGAAAATAAAAAACAACTCACGCATACACACACACAGAAACAAAGAAGGTAGTGAGTAATATACAGGCTCGACTGGTGCCCATTACTTCATCAAAGTAATGAGCAGAGTTGGGGAACTTAGTGCTGACTTCGGACTACGTACAAAAATGTTTCTCAGCATCAGAGCTTAGCTTTGCAAGGCCTCCCACTTGACCCTTTCACGACCACGCCATGGGCCATCGCTCACCGGCGAACGACGATTTTCGAACTCCCTGCAAAAACTACAAACGGCGCGATTCGGACTACTGACACCATCTGGCGTGCTCATTGGAAACCCCTTTTTCAGTTTTGCTGACGCTTGTTTACATTTCGCGTGGGTAGACAACATCGCGAGTGAAATTCGAACCTAAGGTAGCGGCGAGTTGGGCGAAAATGGTGCCCTGTTTCACTGCGCGCTCTGCAAAGGTGGACAGCGGTTTCAGGGACTTCGGCCACTGCTGCTGCTGATTTTTTTTTTTACCCCAGCAGCAGTGATGACTTCAGCAGCGATGCAGATTCATTACATTTTTGTTCTGATGAAGGCTCTACCATTCAACAGCCTCAGACTTTGAGCTGTATTTATAAACAAAACATGCTTAATATCTGACGACTGCAGTATTGCTTTCACGTGTAGGGTCTGGACAACGTGCAGCGGAGATATTTTGCCAAATGCACCGCGCCGTATCGCGTTATCACTCTCAAGATAGCTTGACGCTCGTGTTAAAATTAGCGCTGCGGAACGATGAGCGCTGCTTCTCAAGAGCGGTTATCTTTTTTTTTGTTTTTTACCGCTGCAGTGATAAGGGTTTTGTTTGAGAACACAAAGAAGCGTGCTTGCATAGGCGGGAGAGTGCGGGTGGGCGCCCCAGCCATCTGGGTTCGTACAGAATTCAGGGACAAAAATTCAAGGATATTCAAGGACTTTCAAGGCCCCGCCAAGGCATTTTCAAGGCTGCAGGGAAGCACATGTATTAACGTTTCACTACTATTTTCACACGCTAAACACTTACTTCATTACATCTCAAAAACTGACCCCAAGAAAAATTTCTTTGGAACGGCTTCACCCTAAGTGGACAAGTTTAGACCCACCCACACTAATACTGGGGGAGCTTGAGAAAATCCAGGCCATCTTGAACTTTTCCTGAGCTCTGCAAATGCTCTCGATACGCAGCCTCGAATAGTGAGGAACATAACTTAATACGCCCTGCCCTTCTTATCCCCCAAGTTTCTGTGCTCATTAAGGGGGAGGGATTGACGATTCCACTGGCTCTGCCCACCCTCACACCCGTCAAAATAAAATATTCTGGTAAAGCTTAGCAGCTGGATACACTGCGCTCTCAAATTCAGAGTTGTGCTTATTTGTGCTCATTTTTATTGGACCCTGGAATGTCAGCGCCCTTCATTTTGCAAACGTGTTGGGGCATAGCTATGACAGGGCACAGCAACGGGAAGATATGTAAAATGAATGACAGGGTGAGGCAATGCAAAAAGCAGTATGGAAAATTGGAAGGGCACCTATGCTAATCTTTGCCTCGTCCGACGCAGGGATTTCATTCAGAATGAGCCATTGTATGAAGCAGCTCGCCTCTGCTCACAAGCTCGCTTTAAATTGTAATGCAGCCTTAAGCGTGCTTTAAATTGTAAAAAGCATGTTAGGGATGGTGCGTGTGCAGGGCCACACTGATATTATCCACCAAAACCCGATCACGTAATCGAATCTCCTCTTTGTTGCCCGAAGAAATCAAGGGTTTTCACGGAGAGGGAAAAAATTTCAGGCCGTCGAAAACTCAATTTACAATTTCAAGGGTTTTGAAGGACCTGTCGAACCCTGCCCTCCGGAGTTTCCCAGAGGGGGCTCTGCCCACACCTCTCTACTCCCCCAAGTGCCATTGCCAGTCGACATTTCTTGAGTTGCCTCCACCTTTTCACTTAAAATTTTATTGGGGCTAAAAGCTTACTGCATCATTGAAGTGGTGCAGACGTGGATGGCTTACTTTCATACTTTCCATTTATTCCTTCCAATTCTTACCATAGGAGGACAGGTGCACAGGAAGCATGTATGTATGTATGTATGTATACATGATGATGGATACATTTTATCATCATCATCACGGGCTACAAGTCAAGGGGAGCGTTAACCCCCCCTTCCCCCGAGGGAAAATGAAAACTCTCCACCTCTGCATGCTTGGATTAATATTTTAGAGAGATAGACTAATTCTCAAGTGGCTTCGTAGAGTGGCACAGCCGTCAGAGCCGTTAGGTTGGTGGGCCCGCAAAAATCCAGAACTTGGTGTACAGCCTGGATGTATATGTTGAATCATAGCTTGGGAACGTAGAAACATTTCCTATATCTTAGAGTTCCCAAAATAGTTTTTAGGCTCAGTAAAACCGCCTATTTGTGTGTTGTGTATATTTTTTGTGCATTTTTCTTTGTTTTGTTGACCAATAACCTCCTCTCCATAAACTCTCATCTTTCACAAAATTGCTGTGTAATGTGTTTGAAAGAGAAATCTATCAGCTACAATTTCATGCATAGCAATGCCAAATATGTCCAGTAGCTCAAGAGAAAAAAAAAGGCTGGAAGCACTCAAAATCGGCCATTTTTCCGCGGGCGCAAAAGGGTTGTCCCAGAAAGGACCTACCAAAATCCCGCAGCTGCCACACCGAAGTTCCACAAACACCCGACACAAGTCCAACAGTGGTCCCACTTAAGTTCCATAGAGGTCCCAAGTCCTAAAAAAGTTCCATCTACATCCCACATAGGTCCTAAAGAGGTCGCATCGAAGTCCCACACAGGTCCTAACTAAGTCCCACACAGGTCCTAAAGAGGTCGCATCAAAGTCCCACACAGGTCCCAACAAGTCCCACACAGGTCTTAACTAAGTCCCACAGAGGTCCTAAAGAGGTCGCATCGAAGTCCCACACAGGTCCCAACTAAGTTTCACAGAGATCCTAAAGAGGTCGCATTGAAGTCCGACACAGGTCCCAACTAAGTCCCATACAGGTACTAAGTCCCACAGAGGTCCCGTCTACTAAGAGGTGGTGCTGTACCCACCAGTGGAAGAGTTTGTTCCAGTGGGGGTTCTTGGCACCGTTGTAGTCCGTATGCGTCTCGTACACGTTGTGGCCGATTCGGATCCGCACGTACGGGTCCATCCTCGTGACGCCATAGTTCTTCACCAGCTTCGCCTGCAAGTTTCGACGAACTTGTGACCTTTCGTGCCGTTATGGGTTGAGAACATGACACACGCTTATGCAGCTAACAAGTGAGCAAATCTCTCGGGCATAAGTCAAACTTAAATGTCAACTGGCACAAATAATGAAACACAACTATGCAGTACAATGACAAGAAATTTACAGTACAGATTTGCACTTTACCAAGCGAACTATTTACATTCCAGGCTCCCTGCTACAACACCACGTTAGCCTTCTTCCGGGAGGTCACACACTGTCATCAGATACCGCATTGGCAACACCAGCATACCATGCAAAAGTCTGAATTAATTACAAACACAGCTTTGCATTTGATAGCATGCAATATTCCTCAAGCCTGCTTTTCAAATGAACATGTTCATACAATGACATCACAGCTTGTAAGTGATTTGCTGAAAAGCCCTGGACCATTATGGCTCCAGACTGGGACTGGAGGCTTTCACACTGGCCAAGGAGCGGCCTGCTAGTCTGAGTACACGGTCAAGTACACTCTATGAAGTACAGTGAAACACCAGGATACGTCCTCGGTTCACACGATTTCCCAATTAATACGCCCTCAATTGTGAGCACTAAAAATTTTCCGTTGTACGTTTGTTACCGGATTGTACGTTTCTCCCTCATGTTTTTTTTTAAATGTATCAACGAGGTATTACTTTATAGTCCGTTAAATACAGTGTGCAACGCTGCTAAGGCTGGAGGGCATGACAGGGCGCTTCTTGCGATGATAAGAGTAGTGAGCAAAGCTGATCAAAGCCAGAAAATTGCAAATACTATGAACTCAATCAGTATACTGTATTTTCCGGTGTATAAGTCGCAGTTTTTTTCTGAAATTTTCGTTGGAGCGTCTTATCCGCCGGTGCGACTAATGTATGGAATAAATCTGGTACGTAACGGCCGCGCGTGGTTCACGCTCAAAAAGGTGCCTGTGTGTTGCGTGATGTCAGCGCACGTTAAGACACACACCTCTATGGTCTAAATAAACGAATTTTGTTAAAAAGTCGGAGGAAGAAGGCTTCAATGGTTTTGCCTAAACGCCGTCTGCAAATACATGCCATCCGTGTGTATCAATAAGCCATTTTTGAGAAGTTAGTTCTGTCTAGGCTTTGGACGGTAGATGCTCGTGTCTAGCACTGCTTACCGGGGGATGCGTTCAGAGGCGGCAGCCGCCGCAACCATGTACTTTTGCCGAACTTTCTAACGAACTGATCCTCTATGATTTTACCTGATTAACAAGTGCGTTTTGTACACCGGTGAGTCTTATACACCGGTGCGACTTGTATACGTTTTTTTCTTGAAGAACTGCTGTTTTAAGGGGGTGCGACTTATACAATGAAAAATACGGTAATTAGAATTTCGTTAGTGTTATCTAAAATGACTCAGTTTATGTACATTTAGTGCTGAATACTACACAGCCTTTTACTTTCAGTATCTGTCAGAAAAGGGACTCAGAGAAGGCACCACAGGCCCAAGCGGAGTTCCGAGAGATACGAGCGCGCCTGAAATACGAGCAGATGGCGCATCCAGTTTCACCACATCACTTCTGCCCGTTTCTTCAGTTGTGCAAGCAGTATTATCTTGCCTGCCCTTATCTTGTTTCTCGCCTTTTATCATGGCTTAAAAAAAATTTTGCCCATAAAAATCGTTGGCTCTGTTTCAAACTTCATTCCTTTAAATGTGTTCTAGACCCTCGCATGCACCTGAAACCACTGAGCCACGGCGCATGGTAGAGTGATGCAATTTAAGCTGGTGTTGGCCAGGCGAACGTGCGCAAGACAATTTCACCGAGCAACGACGTCATCACACGCGCCGGCACAACTTGACCTTCGAGAACACCCTGCCCAGCGTTCATGGCATTATCTCTGGCGTGCTCTTCTCCTCACCAGTTCACATGTGTTTGCGCCTCAAGTGAGAACCACAGAAAAGCTCCTGTTACATACGCTGAGTTCTTGAAACCAGCTGCCACCGTTTATAGCGCGCGCTAACACAGTCTGCTATGGCAGAGATGTGAATGCCTGCAGACGAAACAATCCCAGCCTGGCAGTCATGGAGAACTTTCAGCTGCACGTTTGGAAATTCATGTGCAGTGCAACAGCCAGGTCTCCAATGAAGGGAGAGATGTGCGACAGAAGAAGAATGTCAATCTTGAAGAAGAGGAAGCATGGCGTGAAAGCCGCCGCACCACTACTTGAGAACAGATGCGACGACTTTGGTCCAATCCCGAATACCACGCCGACATTGCTTGCGTACTTTGTAAATACTTCAATGACCGAGTGTGCATTGCTCCTTGAGGGGCTAATGACGACACTGTGCAGCAATTTGAAAGAGCCTCAAAGCATAAACACGCACAAGAAATGGCCGAGTCACTAAGCATAACCATACATAAATTTAGCTGAACCAATAAGTTAGGCTCAGCCACCAGCTTCGCTGTTTGCCACTTTTTGCGCCATTAGTGCAAAGCTGCTGCAATTGTTCTATTTTTTTGCTGCGGACTACTTCCATACCTTCTACTGTGTTGCACGTTGTGTATGAAACAGAGTATAGGTCTGGGCTAGTGTTGTCCTGGCTTGACATCAATCATGCAGACTGCGAATTAAAGGCCAACTGCACTCAAATTTCACTTCGACCAAAGTTATTATCAATGTGTAGTAAGTACCCCCAAATCAGCTGGGACACGAGTCGTAGCCCCGTGAAACGCCTCATTAATCAGTCAGAAGCGTTTAAAAAAAGCTCCGCCGCAGACCACGCTGCACCTGCTGGCAAATCGTGTAAACAGCCATGGCGCGCCAGTGACGCTCCAGCTGGTGGGGGCTTCTTCCTCTGGCCAGCTACGCAGCTGGAGAACCGTTCGAGGTCTGCTGCGAACACTTCACCCATTTGCTGCCCCAAGCGCGCGTAAAGCTTGCGCACAGGATTGCTCCCGAGCTGCTTACCGTCCCGCCGCTCGCTGGACGGCTGCAATGTCACTTCAATGGCCGCGCTCTTCTCGATTTTGCTTTCAAAATCGACGATTTTTGCTGACCGTCTGCGGCGTCCACGCACGTATTTCAGCTCCTGTATTTTGCATCTTGCTTTCTTTTTAGGCAGACTATATGGAAATACAGTCCATCCCGGATATATTGAACTCCAAGGGGATAGCAAATAAGTTCGATATATCGATAATTCAATATATAAAATATTTTCTTCCACATAGGATTTCCAAGGGGACTTTGAACTGTTCAATATATGCAATAATTCGACATATCTGGGTGCGATATATCCGGGATCGACTGTAGTGTTTTCAAGAGGCCAAAGTTGGCCTTTACGCACGTGGGGGCCCTTTGGCCGATCCCCCCCTCACCTGTATGACGGAGATGCTGAGACGGCCGACAGCCTGTGCGGTCGTGAAGGCGGTGGCGCCCGACAGCTGCTGCTGCAGGGCGAGGGCCGCCTGCTCGTCGGCCGAGATCTGCTGGCCGCTGGGCGAAACCGGAGCGACGTCCACCCGCAAAAAGTCGCCAGGCAGCTCGCCCACCAGCAACTGCACAGCCACGATTGCAACAAGGGGGCAGCGTGAATCCAGGACGACAATCACCGCCATTGCTACCAGCCCCCTCACACAGACTTTTGAAATGGGGTGGAGTAGCGTCACTAAATAAGCTACGCTTAAGAGTACCGCCACTTCGTGCACCCGGAAGCGTCTGGGGGCCATTTTGTTTCTGGCTTGCAGTGTTGCCATCTCTCCCAATGAAACAGCCGCCGGTTGTGACGGGCAGAGTACGACCGGCTGCTCTAGCGTCCACGCAGCAGAGAGCAACGAGTGAGAGAGAGGAGAGGTGCTCAGAAACAAAATGGCTGCGCCCATACGTAAACAAATATTACGTGGTGCCGATTGACCAATGAAAATCCTGGCGGCACATAACAATGAGAGAAAAGAGTGCCTATACTCTAAAAGCCTTTATTTAGTGACGCTAGGGTGGACTGCATTCGGCAGGCATTCTCACATAATGAATGTCAGCCTACCAATGTCCCTGAAAAGGAAAGTCTATGACAGCTGCATCTTACCGGTACTCACATATGGGGCAGAAACTTGGAGGCTCACTAAGAGGGTTCAACTTAAATTGAGAACGACTCAGCGGGCAATGGAGCGGAAAATGATAGGTGTAACACTGAGGGACAAGAAGAGGGCGGAGTGGGTAAGGGAACAAACGCGTGTTAAGGACGTATTAGTAGAAAGTGATAAGAAGAAATGGACGTGGGCAGGGCATGTAATGTGAAGGAAAGAGAACCGTTGGTCATTAAGGGTAACAGAGCGGATCCCTAGAGAAGGCAAGTGTGGCAGGGGGTGGCAGAAGGTTGGATGGGCAGGTGAGATCAAGAAGTTTGCAGTGATAAATCGGTCACAGTTAGCGCAGGAGTGGGATAATTGGAGATCCATGGGAGAGGCCTTTACCCTGCAGCAGGTGTAGATAGTCTGATGATGATGATGTATACTGTCTTCACGTCGTCTTTAAGCAACTGTTTAACAAAACACAGAAAAATTTTAATGAAGCATTTAATTTAATGGGCATGTAGGGGGCAATCCAAAAATTCAAATTGTGGGGTGTCATGTGCCGAAGCTACACCTGGCCTTTCAGGTGCGCCATAGTGGAGGGCTCTGGAATAATTTCAACCACCCAGGGGTCTTTAATGTGCGCCAAGATCTCAACACACAGGCTTTTCCACTTTTTGTCTCAATCAGAAAGCAACCACCATGGGTGGAATCGAACCCGCGTCCTTGGGCTCGGCAGCACAATGCCTTAGCCAGTACGCCACCAGAAGCAGAAAATTCCACAGAAAGACCTGATAAACCGGGCATGTACGGAGTCATCTACAAATTCAAATTGTGAGCATTTTTACACACTAAAGATACGTCTGGGCTATGGGCTACACCATGGTGAAGGGCTCCAGATTAATCAGGACTGACTGGGGATCTGTAGCATGCACCAAAAAATCTTGACAAACAAGATATCCAGCCCCAATAATTCCATCTCGGCAATTTTTGAAAACCTAGCCTCACACCTAATTGAGGTCTCAAAGGTCTACTATCATTTCCCCCTTGCCCCCACCTTTTTTTTTTTTTAATGTAGAAGACCTCACCAATGAGGACCACTATTTGGAATCGACTGCAAATGTTTGCCGAGGTTCACCCTCCACCATTTTATCACTGCCCTCACTATATACAGCTTGAGCCATTTCCGAGTGGGTTTTTTTATTTTTAGGAATGCAGCTAACGCCACGTGCCGAAGTCTGTCGCTCATCCTGTTTCCTGCACAGTGCTACCCGCGATGAACAGATGGCACAGTCAACTTTGCGCAGTGTGCAACGTAACCAGTAAAAAGAGTTGGCCAACTTTTTTTTTTTAACAAGAAAATGGAAAACAGACATAACATGGCTTCTGTGAGTTGGTTCTTGGGGCTGAGGTGCACATATTAAACGGGAGCGTTCAGTTAAAATGACAGCTAAGTGAATCAGTAGGCAAGACAGGCATGCTACTTGAAAAGAGGGGCTACAAGCTGTTGAAAAGCCCATTTAAACACGAGCACCGCCCTCACTTCAAAGGAGCCATGAAGACAAAATACAAGCTTGGTTCACTAAAAGACTGTTTCGTCCCCATAACAACGACACCAGTTTTGTCGCAAACTTCAATTAAACATTCAAGGTATTAAAGAAAACAGACGGAGTAGTGGTGACTCCCTAATCACTTTCTGTTGACGTCTCTACGTCGTCACAGAATCTTGTATTGTAGCAGTGCCTCATGTTCCCTTTGACCTGATTGCTAACAAAGTTATAACTATAACGTTTAAAAACAGCACAGAGGTCGGGACTAAGGAAAGAACAGACGACACAAGACAACACAGTACTCTTTTATAACTATAAGCGAAAAGCACGGACTCCGTAAAGGGGCCTGCGCCTATTAGGGTAGCGAAGAAGATGCGACGACCGGCCGCGTCGGGACGGGGGTCATCACAAACCCCCGCCCACTGCAGGATCGATGTGAATAAAGTCCTTTCCAGTCCAGTCCAGACTAAATAAAGCAAAGTATAACTACATAAAGTATATAAACTATAACTACAACCTTAAGTAATAATTAACGTAAACTGATACCTACGCTTTCATTTTTTCTTCTATTGCAACGTTACTGATGTCGTGTAACACAAAAGTTTGAAAGTTTTTCAATACTTTTTTTCCATGTTTTCAATTAAACAAAGTTTTTTTTGTGGCTGGAATGGAGTTAGGTGGGTTCCCAAGGGCTGCTTCTTTCATAATAAACTTGACTGAATTTTGCCTTCAAAGCCCGTCAAACACCAGAAGGCTCCAAGGGGATGATCAACAAACCGATCCACGTACAAATAGGTGCGCGAACAGCACGAGCCTCGCAAGCACGTTGGGCCCCTATCAAACCGCTTCCTGGCAAGAGCTAGGTTTCGCGTTTCTGATAATAGCCTCCGCCGCGGGCCTGATAAGACATAATCCAACACGTGTCTCGCATGTGAGTAGAAGGGGAGGCTAAGTGTGCGATAAAACATCCCAACAGCAGAGTGCGCATCAAATTAGAGCTCTGTCAGGCGTTATTGTTCCGAACACCAGCAAGGCAGTGCACGACAAGGGTCGCAGACCTTGTATTTACGGCGAGGCGAGAGCAACGACGTCACCGGATCCTTAAAAATAGAACACTTCCCGCCGTTTTCAAGCACGATAGGCCGTTTCGTCTGGTTCTGAATAGAGAAGGGCCGTATAAAAAACAAATGACCGGTGCGCGTGTGAGCGCGGCCGCTTTACGACCACACTCAAAAAGAACTTTCCAGAACAAGCCCGAGTCGTAAAACGGTAGAACGGGAACGGCAGGTTACTTCAATTCGTCGTCGGCGAACAAAACGGCCCATTACTAAACTGGCTCCTAAACTAGCGTAAGCTGGCCACCTGTAGAGATAAGAATGAAAGGCTAACTGCGGGGACAGCTGAGAGCCCTCGAGTTATTGGCGCGGTGCCACCACGGGCTTTCAAAGCGGACATACGACGCGAGCTAGATGTTCCAACCCGCGTAATGCGTACCGCGTTCGGGGGGACGTTGTAGACGTTGTAGCATGTCACCCGTGTTCGCTCCGAGTAGGGAAAGAACCGCCGAACCGACGAGCAGCCGGCCACAGGGAATATGAACGGGATGAAAATCATGTCCATATGGCGTCACACGACTCCAAAGCGCGCACCAAGTATGCACGGTGACACATCCTGCGTAGGTGTACTAGCATCACCGTTGTGACGTTTGACGCGCTCAGACAACCGATCGAAGACAAGATGAGAAGACCCGCTCGAAAGCGCCGAAAACGGGACCAAAAGCGTTTTTGAAGGCGTGTTGTAGGGCGATTTGGGGGGAAATAAAAAGAAAGAGTTCCACCCCGAGACATGTGATCGGGGACGATGACATCACATTCGCCGTCCAGACACGATGGGAAGGTTCGGTTCGAACGCGCAACTGAACGACAGAGAGAGTTTCTATGCAATCGCTGCACGATCTGAGAATTCGGAGCATCGTTCACAACGTCCCCAAAAATTGAAAATTGAGAAATAGGTGGAATATTCACCTGTTTTCGCCGTTCGGCGTTACGTGCATCCGCTGAAGCAGACGCCATGTTTGTTTATATCGGATTGATCAGAATGAAGGTAGTAAGCCGCTGCTTCGTATGAATTAATTGACCAAATACCGGATTTGTAATTTCCAGTAATATACGATGAAACTCTTTATTTTTGCTTTAATTTTTGCAATTTTGTTTTTTATTGTTACATTTCCACTAGTAAGAACTTGAAAAGTCGTGTAGGCCGATTTCATTCAACACCGCTTTCAGTCATCAGACCCTACCTTGTCGCACGCCTTTGTTGCCCTAATCGCCGGTAAGTTTTTCCGCTTTCGACGAAGAAAACGAAGTTTTTAGCTCGCGCTGTCGATGCCAGGGCATTATTTACGTTCTATATTTGCTTGATACGTTCGGACGGCCCTCGTTTCGACATGTACAGCGGAGGCGACGCTTGGTCTTGAAAGCACGTGTACCTGCTCAGGTCCGGACCGGTACTAATTCGTCCGCCTCTTAAGCGTTTACTCGTTAATATCGACGCATTTGTTGACGGGGTGCTGATAGGTCGGTGTTTCTATGCAATGTTTAGTGAAACCTGATTCTGTACCTGTGTGAGAACTGCTGATGACCGGCGCTGCTTTCAGCCCATTCATTGTGCGTCGGGGGATCGGAGTCACCGCCCGTTTAGAGACGCTAACTAGACTTTCGCCAGAGCAATTGGCAGTTAATAGAGTGATCGATCGATGGAACTGTCGCAATGAGGAGAGTAAGGGCCGGCGCGCACTCGTGGGTGGTGGCCGTGACAGCATCTCCTTTTATGGCTTTCGATTTCGTTGCCGGTCTTCGAGCCAGTTTAGTGCTATTCTTTGTATCTTAGGTTACTTTTCTATTCCCGTAGGCGACGCTGTGAACTTAAAAGATATGACGCGTTTCGATGTCGTCATCTTGAAGTCCGATCGTGCGAATGTTGTAACGTTGGCACTAGTTACCAACTCTGTAATCGACGCTGAAATGTGGGCGGGAATGTCAGTGGTATGCGTTAAGCTTAATCTTCAGCGTCCATGGCTTAACCGCACTAGTGGAAACGTTGAGGCTCAGACTGGCCACTGTATAGTGCTCGTTCATGAAATTCTGAGTTGTGCGCGTTGACTTTAATTTAAAATGTGAGCAGGAACGTCAGTTTCATCTAAATAAGCCTAATCTTCAGCACTTGTATCATAACCTATCATATCATAACGGATATGATTATGACGGATAACGAATTGTGATATGACAACATATCATATCATAACGGGAACGTTGAGTGTCAGGCTGTCCGCTGAACAGCATGCCTTGAAAACGTGTCAAGTTGCGTGACCAACATTTGTGCTGTTGATGCGTGTTGTTTGTCCTACCGCAGGTTAAGCATGGCTCACATGGGAAACTTGAATGCCGTGCGGATCCTCAAAGGGGAGGCCGAAGAAGAAAAGGCAGAGACGGCTCGTCTCTCGTCCTTCGTGGGCGCCATTGCCATTGGCGAGCTCATGAAGAGCACCCTGGGACCCAAGGGCATGGTGAGGCCACTTCTTCCTTCTGAAATGCGTATCTATGGCAGCACACAGTTCCTCGCCTTCCAGAATGGCGGCAGTTGAACTTCGCTACTAGGCGACACTGGTGGTAAATCGGTCGATCAATGATCGATGATGATGATGGCTTGTTGATCGAAGGCACGTAGCTGACCACCGTCTACTCCTCAAATATTTGCAATTTATTGCAAGTATTTACAACTAAATTACAAGTGGTGTAGAAACATCACTGATCAGAGCTTGAGAAGAGGCGGGCTCTTCCTTTCTTACATGAAACACCTTGATTGTGTTGAGCAAACCATCTCTCCAAAGGGGGTGAAACCTAAGAGAACGAGGAGAATAACCTAATGACCATTTTTTGGCCGCTCATAGGCCGCACAGCAGCCAGTCGAGGCAGTGCTCATAACTAGGCATGCGGCCCATACATTCTTCAAAGTTGTTTCCTTCGTGTTCCCACACAAGACAAATGACTATTCCAAGAATACAATCACATCAGAAGCCACAAGAATGGAAAAAAAAATATAACCAACTCTGACGCGCCGTTATGCCGATCCCAGAATGGCTCAAAGCGCCTGGAGAGAAATGCAGGGTCCAAACTACACATTCCAATGCACGCCTGCTGCGTTTTGCATTCTGTTTACGTAATCTCATATTATTCGGTGTTCTGCGGCGGGTCCTCGAAGAAATTTGTCCAGTCGTGACTCTGTTTCCGATCTCACGCCTGCGCTCTGACACACGATGCCAGGTAGTCGGCGACAGTTTTGAGATGCTCGCACCCCACATGCACCTTGGAATGCGGAGCAAACCGCTCTGCCTGGCTGCAGAAGCACTGAGCCGTGTTTTGCGGCTCCCGAAAAACAAACAAAAAATACAAAAACAAAGCCTTAGTAATTAAGTGACACCACCCAAACTTAACAGCGGCCCTAGCTGCTGTCATTGTGGGTCTGCAAGGAACAGGTCATGATTTTAGGGGCTGGTGGCGTCTCCTGTTATCGTCGTCGTAATCGTCATTCGTCTCATGTAGCCACGGTACTAAAACACCAGGAAACTCGCTTATGCCTCATGCTAGAATGTAACGCATACTAAAAAAACACTGGGAAACTCCTTTATGCCTCGCGCTGGAGCGCTTCTTAATGCGTACCAAAAAAACACGGGGACACTTGTTTACGACTCGCGCTAGAGAACTTTGTGCTTCAAATACAGGAGACTTTTACAGCAAGGCTGTATACCCCTACCCCCTCCCAACGGTTTCATCTCCGTCAATAAAACCACCAAGGTGCCAAGAATACACTTACACACTGCACGCTTCGCCCCTCCCTAGGTTTCACGTTAGGGAAGATGGCCTGAGATTTTTTTTCCCTTAACTGGTCGAACTGCTTCCACTCACTGAGCAGAAGCCATTTTGCAAGTTCCACCAGTAGAACTGCTTCCATGCACTGACCTGACGGAGCCACTTATTCATTAATAGTGACTAACTAGTCAGTGAGCAGAAGCGGTTTGGCTGGTTAGGTAAAAATCAATAGCTGCTCTCTTGCTAGAGCACGGCCATCATGGAAAGCTTTTAATACCGCCGCTGTCCTAGGCAGAAATTGTCACACGTCATTAATGGTGGCCCAGTGGCTAAGGCATGGTGCTGCTAAGCACAAGGACTCGGGTTCGATACCTGGCCGCTGCGGCCGCTTTTCTAAAGGAGGCGAAAAGCAAAAACGCCAGTGTGTGCGAGATTTTGGCGCACGTTAAAAGATCCCCAGGTGGTCAAAATTAATCCAGAGCCCTCCACTACGGCGCGCCTCATCGCCTGCGTTGCGTCGGTGCGTTAAACCCCACAATCAGTCAATCAACCAAATCATTAACAATGGTCTCTGTGATTGGAGGCAGTGGGATGGCAGGAAACTCTGATGAAACAAACATCCATTACCTTTACACAGAATCACCGGTCTCCATATAATTTGCAGTGTTTAGGGGGATCTGGTTGACCCTAGTAAGAGGTGCACTGTAAATTGTAGGGGGCGGGGTAACTTTTAAATGCAGAGCATTTCTTAGCCTCGCCTCTTCCTGCGTCGGACGGCGTCCACAGCTCCGCGTCCGCAGCAGGTGCGCCTCTCCTCCTTCCCTCCTCTCTCTCAACAGCAGCTGGCGTGCGCATGCGTCGTAGTCAACCCGTTCGCTCCGTCGCAGTCTCGGCGTAACAGGTGCATGATAGCAGCGTGGTGGTGCGTGGAAGGGCGCGCGCTGCTTGCGCATGCGCTCTCTCCCCCCCGTACTGCTCCCCCTCTACTGCGCACGCTGCAAATATAAAGCGGCTAGCGGTCGCTCGTGCTTCAGTCACTGCGTTGCTCCTTCCTTCCTAGGTTGACGCTCGCTCCACCCTAACGCGACTTTACCATCCTCTCTCTACCCCAAACCAACACCAACGCAACTACGACCCAACTACCCACCCTAACGCGACTTTACGCGGCGTTAACGACCCCCAATGCTCTGCATTTACTCGTGTTCCCCTCGCGGGAAGGCGCGGGAATTTTTTTGCATCACTTGTTGTATTGCCAACCTCCACTTTGTTCTATCCCCTGTGTGCTTCGCCCTTGCGTTTCACAAGCGTCATCATTCAGTGCAAGTTTCGTTGCAGAGAACTTCGAAAAGCAGATGCTGGAGTTTGAACTATGTATAAGTATGTTGCTACGGATGCTATTATGTATAGTGCGAAGTGCTGTTGAGTTATTCCACGTAACGTTGAACATCCTTATGTTAACCCTTTTAGCCTGACGTGTGAATGTATTTGGGCAGGCCCCTATGCACATGTTTTCCAATTCCCGAGTTTACTTGTGTGCTTTGCGCTTGCCACTTTTGGCTTGGACTCAGGTTTTGATGGGAACAAATCTGGTTTTTCTGTTAAGTGGGCTTTGCTTTATAATGGGGCACACTGCTCTTAAAACAATCTTTTAATTTTCAAGTAAACTCTGGAACTTGTCAGTTTTATTGCTTTTTTCTGCCCAATTTCAAAAGTGCCACTATTTTTTGAGTCAGTCAATTAGTTCCCAAGATAATTAGTCATTTTTTGAAGAACAATAGACAAAACACTGTAATCTTTATATTTTTCAATACTATGAACCCTGGTGAGTGCAGTAAGAGAATTGGTTTTTTGATGCACCGCTCGGAATTAATTTTACAGCTACTTAAACTCCAGTGTTTGCAATGGGCACTCAAAATGGTTCCTTGCCACTGGTGCCACCAAAGTTTAAGGAGCTGTAAAATTAGTTTCTAGTGGTGTATCAAAAAACCGCTTCTCTTTTGCATTCACCAGGGTTCATAGCATTACAAAATATAAAGATCACACAATTTTATGTCTGACACTGTTTTGTCTATTGTTCCTCAAAAAATGACTAATTATCTCTAATTGCCTTGGGAACTAATTGACTGACTCCGAAAATAGTGGCACGTTTGAAATCACTTGGACGAAAGCAGCAAAACTGACAAGTTTCGCAGACTTTACTTGAAAATTTAAAGAAGTTATTTTAAGAGCAGTGTCCCCCTCAAAGTATAGTTGCCTATTGGTTTTTTTCTGTAAACAGAAGGTAGATACTAGCAGTGGTTGAAAAAAAATCCTTGTATTGGAATGGCTCGTGTCGTTTATCCAGCATAATGAATGACCGCAGCCTTGGGGGCAAACTAGTTTGAAAATCTGTGCTTACTTGCATTTGGGTGGAGTTAAGTGTATGTGACTGGCTAACATACGTCATCATCAGCAACATCATCACAGCACATACAACATCATCGTCACCATTCTACTACCAGGATGGCTTGCCCATTGTCAGTCCCTGCATAGAGAGTAGTGGATCGATAAATAGGCTGTAACCGAAGGTTAATGACAATTTCGACTGCGTGTTGGTGTGACAATGCGCTGGGGAATAAAGCTGCCCTGTTGCAGGCAGAGCTAGTTGCACCGAGCTTAAAGGTCTGCTCCCCGGTGGTCTTGCAGGACAAGATCCTGATGTGCGAAGGCCGCCACGAAGGCAAGGTGGAGGTGACCAATGACGGCGCCACCATCTTGAAGGCGATCGGGGTGGACAACCCCGCCGCCAAGATCCTCGTCGGTACGTGTACCTTCTAGATGGACTGCGAATGTTGTTGCATTCTTGTCGCGTGTCTGGGATTTGTCGCCAACAGTGGCAAACCGCGGAGGTGTTAGAAGCTTCGTGCGCTTCCACGATGTGTAGAACGTTTCGTCACTCATGAACCTGCATGCCTAAAGGGACCCCGAAAAGCTTTGTGAAGGTGGCAATCAAATGCATTCAGGTGGTAGAACACATAACAAGGGATTTTTGAGCTAAATGTGAGCCCCATACGTTGTACGGATAATTTGTAAACAATTTTTGAAGATCGCCTTTCTCAGCCGATGAGCGCGACACCACAGCGAGCCGACCGCGGCTGACGCAATGGCGAAGGCGCCCCCTGATTAGCCGGCGAGTTCGGTCGCCGGCGGCGTCACTGCCATTGGCTTCTGGCTGCTCTCCCTCCTTCCTGCGCGATCCCGAGGCAAAGGCGGGCCCGCAGCGATTGACGCGTGCCTAGGCACAGGAATGTAGCTAGCGCAGAACGGAAGTCGAGCGTCGTGATGTCACATGGCTATTCCCACTGTTTCCAGCTGCTTTGAAGGAAGCAGAGAGGGAGGAGGAGTCGATCGGCAAGTGGGGAGAGGTGCATTTAATTGCTTCTTGCGCAGCTAATGCTGAATGTAGATCAATAATTCCAACGGCATTGCATCGCTATGTTGGTGCTACGCGACAATACAGGCCTTTTGTAACTTTTACGGAAGGCTTTTCTGGGTCCCTTTAACAATTCTCTCTGTGGCCAGTCAAAACTGCTTGCCTCGTTTTGTGTAACAGAAGCAAATAAAAAGGAAAAAGCCAATTATGTACCCAGCACTGCTGAATAAACGTAATGATACTACATGAATGTTACATAAAATTCCGCCCTTTGGTACAGTAGTTGAAGTGTTGTGTATATTAGTAAATTCGAACCTCGTTATAACGAAGTAGTATTTGGGGAGTAAATAATTGGCTCTATTAAATCGGCAGTCTGGCTCGCGCAAGAATCCAAGGTAAAAACACATTGTTCTAGGCTTTGTACCCTCTATGAACGAGGTAATCCCTATCTGTCTCCTTGTGGCATTTCAAACTAAACGGACCTGAACGTGAGAACGTGAAATTACAACAGAGCAAAGTTGACTCGGCAAAACAGGCCTGTGTTCTTATTTACTTGAAGAAAAATGTGGCCTTCGCCTAGTGGCTTTTCATAGTCTGAGCGGAATGAAGTTTTTCACAGTCTCCACGCAATAAGGGGCCTTTTCCATTTCTGCAGTTTTTCAAGCTACTAAAAAAAT
The DNA here is from genome assembly GCA_013339765.2 of Haemaphysalis longicornis. Classification (NCBI taxonomy): domain Eukaryota; kingdom Metazoa; phylum Arthropoda; class Arachnida; order Ixodida; family Ixodidae; genus Haemaphysalis; species Haemaphysalis longicornis. The sequence goes on along the minus strand of CM023455.1, from coordinate 87,674,914 downwards.
GGTTGTGTTGTCTCAATTTCTTTATACTTTGCTTTTATTATGCTAGCTTTCGAGTTTTCGAGCTTCATGGCAACCAAATATTTCTGCGTTATAGGCGCTATCGCGCAGGTCTCGAGGTTTCCGTTTCGTTATGAAAAGAATAAGTGTCATTGAAAGGAAGCATGACTAAACAAACTTCGTATTTAGTTTGCTATATCTGATAATTCACTATATCTGTCTTGGTTGTGACGAGGTACGGCTGTACACTTATACATATGGTAAGGTTGGTCGATTGCACACAGCAAGTTTGTAGACAACCGTAGCCAAAAAAAAAGGCACAGAAGTGAAAGAGGCTGAATGGTTGAGCAAAACGAAAGAAATTGCAAGAATGTATGCCTTTTTTACTAGCTGTAAGCATACAAAAATCTGTGCCTTCTTTTTAAAGCAAGTTGGCTGTAGCATTTATTTTTCTCAGCATATTATCTCCATACTTGTTTCTACTGGTAGCCTTACCCACTACATTGCCTGGTGTGTTTTGATACAAATTTTTGAATTCCGAAATTAGGCAGTGGAGATAGGGTGGCTTAAATTCCGCTTTGCCAAATATTGTCTTTGCTTACTTGAAAGTGTGCTTACTTATTAAACAGATAATAGTAGTTGACAGTACTTTGTTTTTTTTTAGGGATGGGCGAATATAGATTTCGAGGTTCGAAGCGAATAGTGATTTGGTCGAATAATTTCGAATCGAATAGTTCGAATAGTACACATTGCAAATCACAAAGACAAATGAGCAACTTGTGACCTTTCTAATGTACACATTTTTTTCTAATAATTAGAACTCACGTAGGCACAGCATTGTGTAAAACTATTACCAGTTGAACATTTATTGCAAAATCTTACACACAGCTTTCCTTTGCTGTATTCACAAGTTTTCATGAAGAAATGCCTGTTGCGCCACATGCTCTAGGTGCAGCAGTTTCCGCCGGCTGCTCATTCACAAGTTTAAGCGCCACCTAGAAACTCGCAGAGTTAAGCGCCGCCTAGAAGCTCCGCTAAAAAAAGTATTGTAGCCACTAGTATCCTCGGCCGTAGCCAAGCAAAGCGCAAGTGGCTGGCCGCCATTTTGAATAGGCTCGCTTAGTGCGGCGTACTGCCGTGCTGTGCGAGCCTATTCAAAATGGCGGCATGCCTATTCAAAATGGCGGCCTGTACAAGTCTGCTGGCTTGGTGCCGCTATGTTCGGAGCGGTGTCGTTTCAGTGCCGCCTTTTTTTTTTAACTTAAGTGTGCTGGCGGCCGAGAGCTTCGTCGAACCTCTAGGCAAGGCAGCAACTCGGCAGTGCCGGCACTGATAAAAGAAATGTCCGCGTCGGTGGGTCTTGAGCCAAGCCTGGGGTAACTCTCGGAAAGCTTGACCAAAAAGCTTGGCTTTTAGCTGCCTATTCGGCAGCATTGAATAATTCGAAAATATCGAATACCAGCATTCGGATCGAAGCGAATGACGAATAGAGAGCTATTCGATCGAATATTCGACAATACCGAATATTCGCCCATCCCTAGTTTTTTTTTCTTTGATAAAGAACAGCCTCGCTCACAAACAAGATGCAGGGAGAGTGATGCACGCGTATCCACAGCAGTTTGTGGCGCAGTGGTTTAAGGTTGCAGCAGAAATGCTTGTGGTCACTCAACGTTTCGTCAAAACCCACCAGGCTGGCATAAAACAGCGGTAGTGAAGAATTCACACAAGCCTACATGTGCCTCGATGGCTCTGACATGCAATGCCAGTGTCCAAGGGGAGGTTAATTGACCGTCCAGGAGGAGGAACATTATCTTGTTTTGACATTTCTTGGTTGTTGGAGGGCGAGGAGTGAAACTCCAGTAAGCTCCCTTTAGCAATAAGGCCCCTTGTTGTCCTTCCAGACATCTCCAAGGTGCAGGACGATGAGGTGGGAGACGGCACGACGTCGGTGGCCGTGCTGGCGGCCGAGCTCCTCAAGGAGGCGGAGCATCTGGTGGGCATGAAGATCCACCCACAGACCATCGTGGCCGGATGGCGAAAGGCCACCGCGGTCGCCAGGGAGGCTCTGGAGGAGATGGCCAAAGAAAACAGGTAGGGGAGACGTGGTCACCCTTGGTGCGGTACGATTCGAGTGTGGGCGACCCCATCAATAGAGAATTGTTGTTTTGTGTTATCACTGCTTTGCATTTGAAGATCACCTGAAGGTGCGGCACTTTTTTTTTTCTACTTGGAAAAGGGAATTCTTTTCCTGTAAGAGGTAACTGCGTTATTGCGGAGTGCATAACTGGTGCTAGCCATCTGTGGTGTCGCAACCTCACCCAACAACATAGTTTCATACTAATATACACTAGAGGGAAATCTGGTGCCACTGTCTAGGGGAGCCGCGCTTCAGCGAGCATTCTGTCATGTACCGGGCAGGCACGTTCCACTTGTCCTTGGCATGGCTCACGAGCAGGCTGAAAAGTTGGCTCTGACTGCAAAAATACAACAGTATTACAGGGGTGAGACAGCTGCGCATATTGCGCCTTTTTGATACGATTCCATTTTCCTGCGCCAAGCTGCTCCAAAAGCACGAAAATGGCGAAAATTGCGCCAAACTGCTCCAGAAGAGCCTCAACGGCACGGATTTTGATGCTCATGTCAGTTTCGGCGGGGACGAAAGCCTCCCGCATCCCGGTCACCGCTTTTATCGTCTGTCAATCGCAAACACAGAAATGGCACAAGTAGAAAGACTTAAACGAAGCAAGCGATAGGTTCTAAAACTCGATTCGCTTTCCGTCCGGGTTCGCTGAAACGGCCTTCTCGATTAGGCATCGCTGTGGCAACAAACATGGCCGCCGCCTGATCTGGCTGCTACCAACGCGCTCAGTGCGCATCGCCGATATTTACCCTGGTTTATTTTGCGCTATCAGCTGGGTTCCAGTCTATTCATTCTGTTGTGGCTCTGAACAGTGACGTTAACGCGGGGATATGGTTTGAGATTACGGGAAGTTGCGCAGCTTGAAAAAAAAGTTCATTGAAATGTAGGGCCTACGACTTCGGCGTGGTTTGTCCTTGAGTGCGAAACGCGGTGCGCGCGAATTTTTTGGCTCGTTGTGGTGTTATAAAATGATGAGGTGTTGCTGTGCTTTGAAGCGCGATCGCGAGCCTCGGGGATGGAACGGTCGACACGAAAGGTGCGGGCTGTGCTGCGGCGCCGCGACGACTACACGGTTGCCATAGAACGCGACTATAACACTTGATGTATGCAAAGTGAAATTTAATGCCAAAATCTGGGTGGCTAAACAGTAACGCCACTCAAATGACCATAGGGTGAACCTGCGCCCCGGGGACTGAAACGGGTTATGCTGGTTGGGCTATGCGACCGTTAGCTCGAAGTTGTTCAACTGTTGCCGTGACTACAGTCGTTTATACAACGCAGCCTGGGATTACAAAAATAATAATTTTAGCATTAAAACGGCAAAAAAAAAAAAACGCCACAATTGCAGAGCCCTTAAATTTGATAAGTTTTAGCAGTCCGTATGTTCCGTCGTGTACGTAGTTACCGTGCTGACCGGGACTCGACTGGACACTTGGGCATTCGTAGCAGTAAGGGGATTAGTTCCGCGAGCCTGCCTTCGCCTTGTCCGCGCCTCCTCGCCCTTCCGCGCGCGCAGGCCCTGACCGGTCCCGGTCAACCCGGTAACAAACAAAATAACCAACAGAACAGACGGACTGCTAAAATTCTCTAATGTTAATGGCAGTTTTGTTGTCAGTGTTGCGTGCAGCCGCAACACAATATGACCAATTAGGAAAAAGGTAGTGCAGTTAGTACTTTGTGATACTTTTAAGAACTCTTTCAGGTAAGGCTGTTTCAGTATTCTGTGTATTCAAAACTGATTGAAATGCCCACTTGACCCTGCAAATTGCTGAAATAACGATTTTTTAAGCTCACACGACGATGTAATAAATGTCCGTAACTGCTCCAAATCAAGATTCTTCTGCTCCAAAATCGAAATTTTGCTGCTCCGAAAACTGCTCCCAAATCTATTTGGGCTGTCTCACCCCTGGTATTAGTGCAGAAGACTAATCGAATTTGTTTTAGTATTATAAAATTAAAGCTACAGAAAGATAGATTCGTCGGGTATTATTCAGAAGCTTCATGAAATATGAACAAAAAATAAGCACTGTTACCCGCTTTTATTGATTTTGGCTTCAAGACGAAAAAGAAGCCATGTGGCTAACCAAGCCAAGGAGGCGAGGAATGTCGCTAGCTGCAATGGTGCCGCCCACGGCGACCCGCGAATGCAGCGACAGATTTCCCTCTAGTATATATTACAGTCGAATCCCGCTACAATGAAATTGACGGGACGCGCGAAAAATTTCGTTGAAGCGAAAATTCGTTGAGGCGAAATCCGCTCCAACACACCACGGAAAGGCCCGAAAAATAGCCCCGTATGTTTCCGCATCATTGGCAGCAAAAAAACAATGTTTAGAAAAAGGAGTGACGCGCAATAACGTCATGTTTATTCGGATAACAAACATACCAATGGTTATCTGTGTTCACTGCACGCAAAGAACGCGTTACGGAGGGGGGTAAAGAAATGCAGGCGCAAAACGTATTGTTGCTCAACAAGACGTGCCCACCGAGCTGATTACTTGCAGATAGCTGCTAGGCCGTCGGAAGGCCCCCTCTCGCTTGTGGCAGGAGCAGTGCCGTTATCTTATCCTCTGACAGGGCACGGCAGCTACTGACCTTGGCAGGCAAGACGCACGCTTGGCGAACCGGGCTTGTGCCTCACGTAAAGACGGCCAGCCACATCGTTATCGCCATCAAACAATGTCGTCCGCCTATGAATTTTTTTTTTTTTTTGGGTGGCAGTGTGGGCGCACCGCGCATGTTTTCGGTGAAACTAAGCGTCCTGAATGTTTAAAAAGTTACAGATAGCTGGTTGCTATGCTTATTTTATTGTAAAATAATTGTTCAAGCCCAGCCCAATTCATCGAAAATTTTGAAGCGAAAGCAAGCCAGACAAATGGTTCGTTGTGGCGGACTTTGTTGCATTGACTTCTATGGCTAGCTGACGGGGAAATGGAAATATTTCGTTGAAGTGGACTTCGTTGTAGCAGGATTAGACTGTAGTATGAAACTTTATGCCTAACGCGGCCTGTGGCATTCCTTGCTTGTACAGAGCTACATGACGTGAGTTTGTTCAAATTTGAGTTGGATTTGAGAGAGGGAAGAGGTGTTGGCAGAAAGAATTTGGACCCAAAAGAAAAGGGTTGCATTAGACTGCGTTGCATTAAGCTGTTTTTGCAAGTACCGTATTTTCGCTCGTATAACCCGCACCAAAAATGCGAAAATTTCAGTGGCAAAGTAAGGGTGCAGATAACACGCGGGGTAATTCCTTTAGTGCAGCTTCACGTCAATGCGCGTTGTGCCGTGAAGCTCCTACGCAGTAACACTGACTAAGCCTCCCATGGCAGCGATTGCGCAAAACATACACAAGGACAAGGAACAAAAAACAAGGACAAGTACACTCTAACAGCTAAATTTTATTAGTGAATTGCGACTTTTGCCTTGCAGTTGGTGTATTCTACTTGCTAAATATATGCTTTTGCTGTCTACATAGTATGTGATGTGTTGCTTGAGCGGTAGCTTTGGTGCAGCCTTTCCTGTATCAAATGTGTGGGCAATACGTGAGGAATTATTTTTCTTTTCCGGCGGCCTGAAGTAGGGGGTGCAGATTATATGCAGGGGCGGGTTATATGCGCGAAAATACAGTACAAGGAGTATGCACGTAGCATAAAACCATCATTGAATGTCAAAGGAAAAGACGCGCTGTTTTCGCTTTGCTTCTTCTTCTTCTTCTTTTTCTTTTTTTGTAATGATGTGCAGCCAACTAGTTTAAGCCCTGAATTTATTTCAAGTTCTATGAGGGTGCTTTGTGTGTGTGTGTATGCAGACAGTTTGGACGGACTCCTGGAGGTGACCTTCGGCCTCGATATTGCCCTGGGAGGGTTTGTGTTTGCAGTGCTGAATGTTGTTTGGGGAATGTGTGCAGTGTGGTGGACGACGAGGATCTGCTGAAGATAGCCCGCACCACGCTGGGCTCCAAGATCCGGCCCAGCACAAGGAGTTCTTTGCCAAGCTGGCTGTGGATGCGGTGACGCGGCTCAAGGGATCCGGCAACCTGGACGCCATCCAGGTGCTCAAGAAGCTGGGCGGCTCTCTCACCGACTCCTACCTGGCTGAAGGTTAGTGGACTGCGAACATGAGAGGGCTCAGGGTGCAGCCTTGGGGTACCACCCTTGGAGTCTCTTGCCAGTCAAGGGCAGTTATGGAACACATTACAGCGTTAACGTTGATGAATGCTTAGAGAGCACACGGGACAATCACTGTCCCGTGTGCATTCTAAATCTTCGTCAACCCTCACGCTATAATGTGTTTCGTACCCAAGAACACATTATTCAAGCGCAGTTGTAGCAGTGGTTGGAACAGTACTCTGGCTGTCACAGTAAATGTGCTGTGTACGGTAAAACTTGTCATCACGTCAGAAGTAATGCTACGTTTTTATACGGGGGTGGGGGGCTGCTGTTGCTGTAGTGTGTTGCTTCGAAAGTGAATGTTTGCCAGACGTGGTTAGTCTTGCCGACATGCAGAGCTGGAATTTTTGGCAGGCAAAAAGAACAATGAGGTCGAAAAGGAAGGATGGAACAACACGAAGGCTGGCATTTAACGAATCTAATCGGGGAATTGCATTAAGCTTATGTGCATCAAGTTTGGTGAAGAAATATAAAAAAACGAACAAAAAATGCAGATAAAACACCAACACGCGGCATTTTCTTGCAATTGCAAAAGGCTGCTGGGATGACGGGAAAGAATGAGAGGAATCAGGGAAAAAATTTAGTTTTTTATCCGATAGGGCTAACAGAAGGCACATTGACAAACCGTTCTTGTAACCTGGCTGCTGTATTTACACGATTGTAGATTGACCCTTTTTTCCAAGTTTGACAATCCAGTGTTGGGGGGGTCGACTTAAAATCTAAATTGAACTTTGTACCACTAGTAACAGCCAGAGGAGAAATGAGAAATCGGGGTGCTACGAGTGGGGGAAAGCTTGGCACCCTCGTTTCTATGGTTACGGTCGAAGCGTAGCGTTTACCACTGCATACATTCTGGCGTTAATAAAGGTCATGCCGACTTTGAAAGTTGGCATTCCCGATCTGTGCCCTTTGTCCGCCATACTTAGAGCGGCTAACCTTCCACCAGCGCGTTTGGAAGTGTACTGAACAATGTGATATGATTGTGGCTATGTTAGCGCTGTGCATTGAATCAAGGGATTTGCTAATACTTATTTTATTTATTAAGAGACGAACAAAACGCTCCTTGGATGGGAGTAAAGTACTCACGAATAAAAAGAAATCGAGAGCGGCAGTGGCCGCTGCCAGTTGCTTTGATGGTTGTCATCTCGCAGCGAATGTGTACTCATAATTGCGAATGAAGTTTTTCGCTCAACCCACAGTGCATGGTTATTCTGAGTGTTTATAGAAAAGCTTTTCTTTTTCAACATCAACTGTGCGCACCATGACCGCAAGGCTCTTGTGGGAGCATCGATCATGGATGGAATAGCCGCCGTAGGGGGTATTGGTATTTGACGAAGAGCTTCTCTTTGTGATGTGATTTTTTAAGCAGCGCTTGCCTTTTTTTTTTTTTTTTTTTTTTTTTTTTTTTTGAGGTAGAGACGCAATTTGGGTGGGAAGGGGGGGGGGGGGGTCGACCTACATTTGAGTCAACTTACAACAGATAATGAATGGCAGCCTACCATTGTCCCTGAAGAAGAAAGTGTATGACAGCTGCATCGTACCGCTACTCACCTACGGGGCAGAAACTTGGAGGCTCACTAAGAGGGTACAACTTAAATTGAGAACAACTCAGTGGGCAATGGAGCGGAAAATGATAGGCGTAACATTAAGGGACAAGAAGAGGGCGGAGTGGGTCAGGGAAGAAGCGCATGTTAAGGACATGTTAGTAGAAAGTGAGAAGAAGAAATGGACGTGGGCAAGGCATGTAATGCGAAGGCAGGACAACCGTTGGTAGTTAAGGGTAACAGAGTGGATCCCTAGAGAAGGCAAGCGTAGCAGGGGGTGGCCGAAAGTTAGATGGGCAGATGAGATCACGAAGTTTGCAGGGATAAATTGGTCACAGTTAGCACAGGACCGAGGTAATTGGAGATTAATGGGAGAGGCCTTTGCCCTGCAGTGGGCGTAGATAGGCTGGCGATGACAATCGTGTAAATACGGTAGCAGTGGCAATGTTCATCCCCCCACCCCCCCTTTCCCTGTGAATCCGCAGGCTTCCTGCTGGACAAGCGTCCCGGCGTGCACCAGCCCAAGCGGGTGGAGAAGGCGCGCATCCTGATCGCCAACACGCCCATGGACGCGGACAAGGTGAAGGTGTTTGGCAGCCGGGTGCGTGTCCAGTCGGTCGCCCAGATCGCCGAGATGGAGCTCGCCGAGAAGGTCAAGATGAAGGAGAAGGTGAGGGCCAAAATGGATGCCTCTGATATGGAGCGGTGTCTTTTCTGTGTTCAGTATTCCATTCCCCTGTGGGTACAATCTTGGTATTTCCTGTCCACATGCAGCACCATCTACTGGTTCACTACGAACAACTGTTGATTCGAACAACTGCTAAAAGAAGTCCGCTGTACTTCCTCAGTAGCCTAGGGATAGAGTCTCGGGTTTTTGGAACGAATGCCCCGGGTTAGAGTCCCAGGAATACCAATATTGTTTGCAAGACTAATTTTTTTGTGTGTGTGTGAATTGTCTTAGCTCAATTCTGCGCATTTTTTTTGTAAATAAAAGGGGTTTCATGTCTTTTAGGTCTGTTTAGAGTTGCAGCGGAGCAACACGTTCAGTTAATATTTTGCAGCGCACAAGAAGGGCCAGGCTTGTGCCTATCTGAGAGCGGATTATGGCCTCCAAGCATTGGCTTTTCCCCGTTCTGCATAGCTCGCCGGCAGCGCAGGAGCCCTGTGTGCAGCTAAGGCTATTGATGGCCCATCACCGTCAGCCTTTCTGCGCCCACTGCAGGGCAAAGGCCTCTCCCATTAATCTCCAATTACCCCGGTCCTGCGCTAACTACGACCAATTTATCCCTGCAAACTTCTTGGTCTCATCTGCCCATCTAACTTTCTGCTGCCCCCTGCCAGGCTTGCCTTCTCTAGGGATCCACTCTGTTACGCTTAATGACCAACGGTTATCCTGCTTTCGCATTACATGCCCTGCCCTCGTCCATTTCTTCTGCTTAATTTCTAGTAATATGTCCTTAACACGTGTTTGATTTTGTTTTCTGACCCACTCTGTCTTCTTCTTGTCCCTTAACGTTACACCTATCATCCTCCAAATCATATTGGTCATACTATATGATCAATATCATGTCATATTGACCATATTCATGGCTCGGGGTAGGTCAAATAAGTACGGAATGAGCGTAATGCTCAGCAGGACTTCTTTGAGGGGAAGTGGCTGTGCGCTGATTGTTCTTTACTTTCTGGTACAGTGACGGCCTCTTTTTCTTTGGCTTCTCTATCTCCATGTATGCTAGTTCCAAACCAACAAGTGATGGTGGTATCACAGAAAATCATGAGGTACAGGTGCCATCAAAAGTAACAGGAGTAGTCTCACGAATTTGCAGGAATTTCTTCCGGAAACTCCCTGGCTTCATTGGTGTGCATTTAAAGGAGTCCTTCCTAATAGAAAGAGCTTTTTTGGTAATGGCTGTCATAAGGCCAGTAAGACAAATTTTGTGACATTCACAAATCTTTGTTCCAATTACTCATGAAAGCACCTGTACATCTGAAGAAACTTGCTTTTTATTTTCACTTGGAGTTCAGAACACTTTTGGATGCACTATTTGGGCTTGAAATAGATGTTTCTCTCTATTGTGGTTTGTGATGGGAGAGGCCAAGTTTGTTGTTTTTGACCTTCAAAGCTCTCTCCGTTTACCCAGTTTTGCTGAAAAACAGGTTAGGTCCGTGCTTCACTGCAGAGTTGGTGTGCATAGATGCCACAGGATTACCAGACAGGGGCTGATTGCGGTGCAAACTTCACTTCCCCCGTGTGCTGGAATGCAGGTGGACCAGATCCTGAAGCACGACATCAACGTGTTCATCAACCGTCAGCTCATCTACAACTACCCCGAGCAGCTGTTCGCCGACGCCGGAGTGATGGCCATTGAGCACGCCGACTTTGACGGCATCGAGCGCCTGGCCCTGGTCACAGGTGGGGGCTCGCTCCAGTCGTGACATACAGTCGGCGATGCGGCGATTCTTTGGTGAACTTGGAATGCTGCCCCGTATTTAGAAGTACCGTATTTACTCACATAGTGAATTCGTCTGTGTTGCACTGCTGAGCACGAGGTCGCGGGTTCGATTTCCGGCCGCGGCGGCTGCTTTTCTGATGGAGGCGAAAAGCAAAAATGCCCGTGTGTACGAGATTTCGTCGCATGTTGAAGATCCCCGGGTGGTTGAAATTTATCCGGAGCCCTCCACTACGGCGCGCCTCATCACCTGCGTTGCGTCGGCGCGTTAAACCCTTCAATCAATCGAATTCATCTGTGCTTTCAATAATTAAAAAACGTGCAAAGGCAGCTTTTACTTGTTGCACCATCTGCATCCACTGCGCCATCTGATGGGATGCAGGTGGTATCGTGTAACTGCCTCTGTGACGCCTTTATCAGCAACGTGATACGTGTTACCTTGAGCACTAGTAGTGGGATGACGCCCTTGCAGTGGGAAACTCCGCATGTTAAGAAACCTTGAGATACCGTATTGGCATGATTCTAAAGCGCACCTTTTTTTCTAAAAGTAAGCTTTGAATTTGTGTGCGCATTACAATTAGGCTCAAAGCTGAAATCGGCCCCAAAGCACCCATCAGCATGAACGCCTCCAAAAATACGATTGAATCCAGCAAACTTTTGTTCGAAGTTTTTTCAGCAATCTTTCCTGCGTGTTGCGATCGGGGGCGGTGCGTTGGGAGTGCGCGAATACGGAGCAATACTTCGATGATCTTGTGTTTCCCGTGTCTCGAGAGCGGCCTCTGATTAACGTGCACGCGCAGGGGGCGAGATCGTGTCGACCTTCAACAGCCCCGAGCTGGTGCGGCTGGGCACGTGCGACCTGATCGAGGAGGTGATGGTGGGTGAGGACAAGCTGCTGCAGTTCTCTGGGGTGCCCCTGGGCCAGGCGTGCACCGTGGTCATCCGGGGGGCCACCCAGCAGATCCTCGACGAGGCCGACCGCTCCCTGCACGACGTGCTCTGCGTCCTCTCCCAGGTATGCTCACAACTCGCACTCGTTCTTGCAAGCCCCAGGAGTAGTCGGGACGCAGTTAGTTCTCTTCACTTGGCGAGCGGCACTGTCTGTAGAAGTGCTGAGAAAGAGTCTCAGCCAGATTTGTTGCTGCTGCTGTTCCCGACGAAAGACTGGATTGCCTCAACGCGTGGAAGCAATGTTTGGTCTGGTGTTGTGAGTTCAGGTATATTTACATTTCAGATCTTGCAGGCCGCTCGAATGTTGAAAGAAAATCTTTTCTTTCTTTAAATTTTCGTTTGTTCCTGTCATGGCAAGCTTTTGAGCTCTGTGGTTTGTTACTTGATAGTTTGGCCTGTACCAGGGCTAAGGGGCTGTGTCAGTGTACGACGCACTGGCTGAGCACGGAGCAAATGAACTCTGTGCTTGTAAATGCAGGAAGTGTTGAAACCAGCCGCGCTATTGTTGGGCTGTAGGCGTGCGGGCAAGGATTTTGATCTCTGTTGCGTTAACAGTTGCCTTGTACATTATCAGTTTAAAGTATCGCAACATTAAAGTAAATCTGCGAAGTTTTCACTGTGAGCAGCCAGGACAGGGCAACGTGAATGTGTGATGCCTGTGCTACATGGTTACTGTCAATTGGAACAGTTGAACGCCCACAAGTACGCCCTATGTATTTACAACAATGTGGCACTCGATAGACTGTTGGTTTCGATGTCCTTCCGAAGGCCTTTGATACAGTGTACTACAAGAGAGAGGTGTATCATTTATGGCCGATTAGGTGGGTCCCTTTCGCGATGAAAATGTCTGCTGAGGAACTCCTGTTGTAAGCAGCGCCCCTGGCGGCCGCTGCTTACCAGTTGGTTTCAGAAGTTTTGTTTGTTAAATTAATCCTTATTTAATACCCTAAGCTCTCTTTTCTTCATTTTTTGGTATAAAGTTTTATGAAACTTGTCAAATAACTGCTTAGTTCGATTTAGAAACTTATAGGTGGCGCCGCTGGCTGTAACAGGAGTTCTCTGGGGAACGCCTGCGCGCCATACAATTTTTTCCATTGCTAAAAGGACCTGCGCTTTCTATTGGTTTTTCCCTCGCACGACACACCTCACCTTTTTGTAGACTGTACCACAAGCATTACGACCTGTACTGCTGCTCGTACTACGAGGTCAGCCACGAATGGTAGTGTTGTGCGCTGCTTCATTGTACGTGGTCCGCTCGGGTGATGCTACCAACATGTCTTGCGTTGCTGTTTGCAGGCCCTGAAGGACAAGCGAGTGGTGTACGGCGGCGGCAGCTCGGAGATGCTCATGGCCTCGGCGGTGTGCAAGCTGGCCGAGTCCACGCCCGGAAAGGAGGCCCTTGCCATGGAGGCCTTCGCCCGGGCGCTCAGACAGGTAACGCTGGTGCTCCCTGTGGTGGGCCCGGTCTGGGTGGCGTACAAGCGGAAGCTTTGAACAGCGGCAGCTGCCTAGCCCCAGTGACATCTCCGCATAGGGAATCTACAGTTGGGGACAGGTCCTGCTAGGGACTGCTACTGCTAGGGATGGTACCGTATTTACTCGCGTAATCCTCGCACATCGCGTAACCTCGCACCCCAAGTGAGCCAGCAAAACTTGGATTTTTGGTTTCCTCGCATAATCCTCGCACCCACCAACTTTGCAGCGGCCGAAAGTTTGCCTGCTCGCGAAACCGCATGTGCAATGCGCTCGTCCAACACACACGCGCCTTCCCCCCCCCTCCCGCCGCCGCTCCTTCGGGCGGAGATCGCTGTTTATTCCAAGGCCATCCAGGCGCCTACAACACTTCATGGCCTAACCTAACAGGCGCTCTAACAGCTACTCACAGCTGTCCTTGAGCCGGTTTCCGCATGCGCGCCTAGAACGTCGTTCGCGCAGCCCGCTGTCGTGTCGTCGTGTCGCCGTCGTGGTCCCGTCGTTGAGCAGCAGCAGTCAGTGAGTCACTCGCATCAGTGGTGGATAGCTCGCTGCCATTATGAGAACTTTTTGATCGCTTTGTTTTATGCTTGGTGCCAATCGGTTTGCTTTGTGCTTGGTGCCGTTTCGCCATGGGGAAGAACGCCAGCTACACTGCCGGCCGCTTTCAAATTGAAAGCGATAGAGTACGCGATCGAACACAGCAACCGCGTCGCCGGCAAGCACTTCGGCGTGCCTGGCGGCAATTTCATGATCGCTGATCAACAGGAGACTGTTTACGATAAGATAAAAAGAAATAGCTGCTGTTGGCAACACTGAGCTTACATATACAAAAAAACGACCGCTACATTTAGCGGGATTGGCAGAAGGCAAATTGGCAACACTGTGCACCGAATTTTTTTTCCCCCGCATAATTCTCGCACCCCTAACTTCACATTGACTTTTCCTAAAAAAAAGTGCGAGGATTATGCGAGTAAATACGGTATGTTCCCTTCGGGGAAGCTACAGTTGAGGACAGCTCCAGTCGGGGACAGTTCCTGCTAGGGACGTTCCCTTGGGGGAAGCTACAGTTGGGGACAGCTCCAGTCGGGGACAGTTCCTGCTGGGGACAGCTACTGCTAGGGACATTCCCTTGGGGAAGCTACAGTTGGGGACAGCTCCAGTCGGGGACAGTTCCTGCTAGGGACAGCTACTACTGGGGACGTTCCCTTGGGGAAGATACAGTTGGGGACAGCTCCAGTCGGGGACAGTTCCTGCTAGGGACAGCTACTACTGGGGACGTTCCCTTGGGGAAGATACAGTTGGGGACAGCTCCAGTCGGGGACAGATCCTGCTAGGGACAGCTACTACTGGGGACGTTCCCTTGGGGAAGATACAGTTGGGGACAGCTCCAGTCGGGGACAGTTCCTGCTGGGGACAGCAGCTCTTGCCAGGGAGAGTTTCTGCCTGGGACAGCTACTGCCGGGGACGGTTCCTGCTAGGTCTTGCTACTGCTAGGGACGGTTCCAGTGCGTTGATTGCAACAAGGCAGCAGGCATAGACGGTGTGCTGCAGAAAGGTTTTTTTTTTTTTTTTTGCTCACGGCAAGTGTCCACAGTATAGTAGGCCTTTTTTTATATATATATTTTGCTTGTGAACTATGGTAAGCAGCAAGTGCAGTGCATTTTCGAGCTCTTGCACTAAAGCCTGTGTAAACAATGCAGCTTCCGTATGCCAGTTTGCGCAGCCACTGCTTTCCTAAAGCCCCACACAGCATGCCTGCTGGCGCGAAGTGGGCGGCAGTGATGCAGCCTTCTGTTATGTATTACAGCGCACACATTCAGTGTGCTAATGTCGCTGCCTTCTCCCCAGATTCCAACCATCATCGCGGACAACGCTGGTTTCGACAGTGCGCAACTGGTGTCTGAGCTGCGGGCAGCTCACTCTGAGGGAAAGAGGACTGCGGGCATCAGTGAGTCCCCATTGCACATCTGCTCTTGCACTGCGTGTTCTACGTGAAATTTATTAATGCATTGTTGTGTATCCCTTTGTTTATGAGAAGCTTCGGTTGATTACAACATTGTCAGGGGTGCAACAACTGCGTCAATTGCGCCAATTTTGATTAGCGCAATTTGATGCTAAATTGTAAATTTTGTCAATTTTTGACTCAATTGACAATTGATACAATAGAAATCATCAATTTTAAATACGATTTCTTATTTTTGAGCCAAGCTGCGCCAAAACCATGAAATATGTTTAAACTTGGCAACGTTGCGCCAAAATGCCTTTCTAGGTGCAACAGTTCTCAGTTTCGCTAACTGTAGCAAAGAATAAAGGATGTGTTGGCAACCTGAGGTTTGTACGTAATCCAATCCAATCCCGTTATGCAGACAGCCCTTCATACACAGTCCATAGCCCCTGCCACTGGTGCTGGATGAAAAATGCGCTCTCCAGTGGCCATGCCTTTTTTAGTTCACTGTACCTGTGCCAGAACTAAGGTAAGGTCGCTCTAAAAAGTAGTGTGACTTTAGTTTTGGTGTAGGTAGTACCCCTCTACTGTTAAGCAGGAGAAAAGGGCCAAGGCGTGATAGCGGGCAGCAGCAGAAAGCACCAATGCGGCTTATTGCCGACAGCCCAATTTCGATAAAGGCCCGTTCACACTTGCGACTGGAGTGACCAAAAGCGACACGATTTCTGTCGCTCCTGTCACCCGGCATGACATTCATCGCGTGACAAGAGGGATTGGCCAAATTTTGACGCCACCGTCACTCTTGATGCGGAAGGAGGCGGAGGCGAAATTTGCCAGCGTCATAGCCTGCCAAAGCACGAACTCGCAAATCGTCGGAGTAGGCTACAGCGCGTTGCCGTTATCTTCGACATAATCGAAGATAATGCAGGGGTGAGACAGCTGCGCATATTGTGCAGTTTTGATACAAATTCCTTTTCTTGCGCAGGGCTGCGCCAAAAGCTCGAAAATTGCAAAAATTGCACCAAACTGCTCCAAAACGGTCTCAGAGCCAAGGATTTTAACGCACCCGTCAGTTTCTGTGGGGAAAAATGCTTACTGACGACAGATTTTCCAGCACCCCCAAGGTGATGCTGCTTGTAAAGGTTTAATTGATTGATCATTCAATAAAAAACTCGCATAAAATTGTCCCTGAGATAGTTTTTTCAAAAGTTACAATGTCTGGTTGCATATGTTATATTCTGTGCGTTTTTAAAGTTTTTCCATCGAAAACTATCGCAAAGTCCTGTGAAAAAATACTTATCTGTACTCAGGTGACAAACTACTTGTGGAAGTTGATGAAAAAATGGTAATTTTCGCCTGAATGACATTAGGCAGTTTTAGAATAGGGGAAGCCGGCGTTGGGGGCCCCCAAGAAGTTATGGGAACCCAAACGGAAGGCGCTCGCGTGCGGAGAGTTTTAGAAAAGGGGCGCCCCCAGCAGCCCGCAACCGGCTTGCGTTGCTCGGGTCGGCTCGGGTGGTGGGAACTTTAGGCTTAGCATCGTGGCGGATATTGCAACTGCGAATGGCAATCCGTAATACAAGTTTTCACCACACTATCATCCCCTTTCTCGCATCTGGAACTTTATTTCAGCTATAACTGCCGTTTGAGCGATCAGTGACGACGACATCGGCGTAGCCTGTTTCGATGATGATTATGATGATCGTTGTGGCCAGAAACCTTTGTATCGGGCGGACACCGAAATATCCAAGCCAGGTGAAAAAGTTAACAAAATGCATATAGAAAAAGGAAGAAAGAAAAGAAAAAAAACCAGCTGAATGCCTAAAGTCATTCCACCGTCCCCACCAGCGAGAAAACTAAAGGTAGCAGTTTTCCTGCAGTCCTTCCGCGCAGGTAGCGCCATCTCTCGGCCGCTCGGCGCACCGCGCGCCGCGGCGATCGGTGGGATCGCCGAACGCCCGCAGCCGGTCAGCGTAGGCTTAGCATCGCGGCAGATATCTGATCGCCGCTTTTAAAATTTGCCCTGACAACGAGCCCTAGCACAATTTTTCATCACACTAACACCTACTTTCTCGCATGTGAAGCTTCTTTTTAGCGATCAGATTGATTCGGAAGAGCAGCGACAAGCGGTTGCTACCGTGGTCTGTGCGCCGGTTTGAGCTGCTGAGCGTGCCGAGCTGGCAGGCGCGGCCGGCGTGCATGCAGACTGTTTCTGAAGGCAGAAAACGCTTCACGATTACCTGCTTTATCTGTTTCTAGCGAACGAAGCGAGGAATCAACAAATTCAGCTCAGCGATCATCGTAGTTGATCGCGTCAGTCGAGAAACGAGCCGCAGGTTTCGCTTCAGCCATGGTCACGCGCAGTCTCGCTGGCTGCGGGAACGACGCAAGAACGTAAACTCCAGCTTTGGGGCACCCGCTATTTCAGCAAAATGGCGTGCACGCTGAACGCAAACCGAAAACCCCAAGGACAGCTTGGGTTCTGCGCATGCGCAGTACAACGCCCCAAGATGCTTGGGGGCCCCAGAGCGTTGGGGCCCCCTATTCTAAAACTCCCTATTACTGGGTGCGGCATCTTGGTGTGGTGAAGATGGGAAAACATGGCTGCTGGGAAAAGCAGTTCCTCGTGGTTCAGGCAGAGTGTTCTTCGCCGATTTCTGCCATGGTTATGGGCGTGGCTGGGTTTAGATTTAGTCGTCTGATCTGTTGCGGGAAATTGCATGACTCGAAAGACGAAGTTCATCGAGAACGTGGCGACCACGAATTCACCAGTGTCCGATAGCGGTACGGGCTATTATTGCGTGCTAGTAATAATGGTTCATCTATCTGAAGTGAAATTTACTTCCAAAAGGGAGGCGGCTAGACATACCAACGTTTCTTAAATTACGTTCGTAGTTAAGGGGGGACGCGGGTCTTAGAATGGTCAAAAATGGCCAAAATATCGATTTTGAGAAAATCCAATTTTTGGAATTATTGTACCTTCAAGCACCTGCCTTCAAAATATCAACGCGAAATTCCATCGGGAAATACTCTAACATGATGTTTTGAAACGCCTCGAGGGCCACGAAATGCCCCGAATTGGGCAAAAGTTGCTTCAAATTCCCGCGCGCCCCGCGGGCGAAGCAAGCCGACCCGATCGCCGCCATCTTGGTTCTTTGTTTTGAAGCTGTTTCTTTGTGCGCATTTTGCGATATCTCAAAATGGCGTCGCTTGAGTAGAACGACCGCCCTTGCCAGTTTTCCGAAGGCACCTTCTCGGCCGCCGATTGGCTAGAGCGGGCGCGCGCGGTTTGAATTCGCCGTACGACCCCTCCCATTGGTCGGCGCGACTGCTGTCATGGCGGTCGCCATCATGGCGTCTGCTACGCTCGTCTGACGGAGTCCGCTCTTCTGGCGCAGCGCTCGCTCAGAGCAGTTTTTTTTCACAGTTTCCTCTAATTCTCCATCGCGTACTTTCGTGAATGATGCCAGGAGACGTACGTTTGAAGAAGACGACCCGTCATGCACACGGGAAGCGAAAGCGTCGTCCGCCTATCCCAAGGTCGCGTGGTGGCGACTTCGGGCCGCTCGACTCCGCCGGATGAGAATCGTTCGCCGCCTCGTATTGCCTCGCCTGCCCCATCGCCTGACCAACCACCTCCGGAATCCATACCTGGTCCAAGCACGTCCTGCCGGCTTGACACGAGGTATTACACGGCGGAGGAGATCGCCGCGCGTACGGAACAAGCGGACCGAGGTCAAGCGCGGAATGGAGACCAAGTCAGCAACGCAGCGGAAATTCGACCTCCTTGAAGTGGATTTGGCGCACTCAGAGGAAGAATCCGGCACAGATTTTGTCTTAGTGATTTTGCAATGCTGAAGGACCTTTTTGCGCACGGTCAGGTGCGGCAAGTGCAGGGCTGGCGGCGCTGGATTTGAGGAAGCCTGACTGGCAGTACGGCTTCGCCGTGAAGCTCGAGGTGACGTGCTCGGTTTGTGAACACCGTGTAGAACGTTTTTCCTCGCCAACGACCGAAGGATCTGGCAATATCACTCTTTTTGAAGTGAATATGAGGGCTTTGAAAAGTATTCAAAGCATCGGGAAGGGGGTGACTGCTCTGGTCAGATTTTTGTGCTGGTATGAACTTGTCCCACAGAGGCCTGCACCACAAGACATTCATTCCAAGCGCACTTGAGGAAAGTGGTTCAGGTTTGCGAGGGACACTGCAGCAGCCTCTGAAGCTGATAGTGTGCGTGCCATCAAGGACTTGTACTCGGACCTTGGTCAGCCGCCAAACAACGTAGATGTGATGTTTGATGGCACGTGGATGACAAGGGGATGGTTGTCACACATTGGAGTGGGCTGCATCATTGAAGTGTACACCGGCTTGGTGATTGATCATGTAGTCCTCTCTAACTTTTGCTTAGGTTGCGCCATCGGACCCAAAGCTTCAGATGAGGGCTACGAAGATTGGCTGGCAGACCATTAGCTGTCAGCGAAACATTGACTGTGGTGCAGGACGCATGGAGGTAGAGGCAGCCATGATAATGTTCAAGCGCTCGCTCTCCAAGAATGGGCTGCGGTACACAACCGTGATGTCCGATGGAGATAGCCGCACCATGCACGGCTTGAAGGAAAAAGGCGTCTATGGGTTTATCCCCATAGGCCAAGAAAGTTTGCCTTTCGGCTACATTTATTTTCCCCAAAAGACCCTTTTGAGGCTAACAACATGATGCATTTGCGGAAAACACACTGCGCAGTGTCCCACCACTGTATCCTCTCAACTTCCAGCATAAAAACCGCGAATGAAATAGCCTCACCAAAGAACAAAAAAAGGGGGCACCTAAAGCAAGTTTCACCCTCACACTTTTTGCAGTGTACAATATTCTGGGTACCACAGTGCACTGTAATAGATGATGGCACTTCACGAAGGACTGTTGCAGTTTTCACGACGCCAGCAAGACGCCACCAGATTTCACAACGCTAACAAAATGCCAACCGATTCGAAGTCGATAAATTTTGCTAAATTCCTGATGGGGTCCGTTACTTGGCCTTTTGTATCTGCAGTTCTAGTTGGCATTTTTGGAATCCAAGACAGATTTGAAATGGGGAAGAACATGTCTTTGTTACTGGGAAATTTTGAAGCTACACTACTGACGGTTCATCTCATAACACATGGCCAAACTTCAAATGCAGTTTTCTCAGTTTCATATTTTTGGTCACTTCCCTCAGCCTTACGCAGCTTTTTGGAAACTTCTTTTTGCTTCATAAGGTCAATCTTGGTACCATTTTTTTTCAGTACAGCCTGAGGCAGCCGATGACATTCTTAGTTTTTCTGTTTAGGCTACGCATAAATAATGACTTGCAGTTATTTTGATGAGCCAAAATATCCAATACTGCCATTTTTTGTACTTGACATATTTTTTTAGGATGCCGTGACTTTAGAGAAAAACGAAGAATGTCATCGGGTATGGGAACTCTCTGGCTATCCATTCATGTAATTAAAAGCGACAAAATGCAATGCGAAAGTTCATTAAAGCTGCGTAAGAAATTACCTAATTGTGGTTTAGACTTTGTATGATAACTTTGAAACTAACAGCACCAGCTCAAATATAATTGCATATTTGAAATCTACAGAGAAAGCACATCCGTGTGCAAATTTCATAAGTTTCTACCCTATAAATAAAAAAGTTAGTTTTAAGACCCTCGTCCCCCCTTAACGTGAATCTTGGGAGGGCTGGTGGGGTGCGACGACTGTCACCCCTCTTTGCGAAACTTTTGCCGTGGCTCTACACTTGTGCGTAAAGCAGTCTTGGATTACAAAATTAATTTTGGCATCCACATGATAATAAAAGTGCCTTACAATTGCTTAGTTTTTCAATTCGATATTTTCAACAGCACTCCACGCTATCTATGTGTAGAGCCTAATAATTTAAAAATGGTTTGTAAAGAGGCAGTGCAGTTCGTACTTCGTGATACTCTGGTAGAAAAAAACTTTATTGAAAGGCTGTTTCAGTGTTATGTACGTTTAAAATCGATTAAAAAGTGCACTTCCTCTCTGTCTCTTTCTCTCTCCCCCAGAGTTGCCAAAATTTTGAATTTTTAGGCTCCTAAGGTGGCATAATAAATGTAGTTAACTGCTCCAAATCAAGGTTTTTCTGCTCCAAAATTGAGATTTCGGTGCTCCAAAAACTGCTCCAAAATCTGATTCAGGTGTGTCACCCCTGATAACGCCACCCTATAGGGTGGCATACATTGCCAAGATATAAACTTCGACCTCCGCGACGTCGAAACCGAAACTCCCGTGAAGTCTCGCTCCAAATGAGAAATGATAACAAAGAAGCAAAAATACGTGGCATCCGGCACTCATGTCGGGAGCAAGTGTGAACAGGCCTTAAATTAAGTGAGGGCTTCGTGAAAAAACTTGCATGTCCCCAAAGACCAGTTGGTCGACCAAATAGCTCTGGTAAGATCTTTGGACACACGGCACGTGAGTGAAGCCCGCCCTCTATTGTGTCAAAGCACCCGCCACTGTGGCTCAGTGGCTAAGGCGTTGCGCTGCTGAGCACGAGGTCGCGGGTTCGATTCCCGGCCGCGGCGGCCGCTTTTCTGATGGAGGCGAAAAGCAAAAAACGCCCGTGTGTACGAGATTTCGGCGCACGTTAAAGATCCCCAGGTGGTCAAAATTAATCCGGAGCCCTCCACTACGCGCGCCTCATCGCCTACGCTGCGTCGGCGCGTTAAACCCTACAATCAATCTATTGTGTCAAAGCGGTTACTTGAATAATGCGACAAAGGAATGGTTCTAGATAAGTCAATGCGCACATCAATCACGAAGGAGGAGTACAATAGTAAACCTTTGTCTCATAAACTATGTGTTGGTATACTGTAAAACTACGGGGATACAATCACGGCTGGTACTGAATTTCGGTGCAATATGAATTCATAATATTCCCCAGCCAAAATGCATTGTTTACAGTACAAAAATTAATACGGGGCACTCATTCTCTCTCTCTCTCTCTCTCTCTCTCTCTCTCTCTCTCTCTCTGTCTGTCTGCCTGTCTGTTGTTGACCTGTGTTTGCTTGCGCTTTTTGCCTCGTACGATCGCACGCTTTCACACCGTTTGCTGGTCTGTGGAGCTTGCTTCATCACCAGCATGTTGCGAAAGTGAAAGCTCCTATCATTTCAGCGAAAGCTGGATAACCTTCATTAGGTGGACAAAGGCCCAAAAAAGAAACGCACTGACCTCACCATGGAGTTAGGCTTAGCTTTGTCAACGTTGTGCGCCATTGCGGGCCAGCGTGAGCGAAGAAAGTCACTTGCACGCAATATGATGCCTAGCAGGAGTCGAAAAAGAAAATTTTTTTTTTCTACAAATTTATCTTTCATTGTGTGTACGTTCTGATTACACGAATTTCGGACGCATTTTGAATTTTAGAAGAATATTTCACGTGACCCCGTGAAATTCATATCACCGAGATCTTGCAGTACATTTGCATACGGAGAATCACCGCATGGGCTTGTTCTTCGTATGCAATTTAGGTCTTTGAAGGTTTGATGGTCGATTAGACGCACTTTTAGTGATGGTGTTGACGCGCTGTTGACGAAGTTTTGATGTGAGAAACGTTTCGTGCTTCTCTAAAACTTTTTTCGGGAAGGGATGGCGAACTTTTTCAACGTGAATTTCATTATTGCATTATGTGGCCGTTTATTATCACGAGCTTCGGTTAATTATATCATTGTTTATTTCGGAGTCGTACGTATGTTCAGAACCAAGCTAAACACTCGAGTTTTGGACATTCGCAGGTCGACTTGTCAATTTTTAATCTCTGAATTTCACATTTTTTTTCTTGCTCCTGCAGACATGGTGGAAGCCCGTGTGGATGACATGAAAGAACTGGGCATCGCCGAAGCCCTGGTGGTCAAGCGCCAGGTCCTGCTGAGCGCGGCCGAGGCGGCCGAAATGATCTTGCGCGTGGACAACATCATCAAGGCAGCACCGCGACAACGTCACCCCGACAGAAGCCACTGAGCGCGTTGCTTTCTCGTCCTTTTTTTTTTCTTCCCTGCATTGTAACTTAATGAGGAGGTGAAGGCCATGTTGGGTCAGTTGCCCTTTTTTGTCTTTATTTTTGTTTGTCATAATAAAAGATCAGTTGTGCTATGTGCGTGCTGCGTCTTTAAATGGTAGCAGACTCGCTAGGATGGAAGCTATGAACTGTGAATGGGTGTTTGAACTGCATACCCGCCAAGTTTCCTAAATTGTCCAGGAGACTCCCAAGTTTCAGTTTTGTATGATTGTAAGACCAAAACAAAAATCCTTCAGACCAGTGTTTATCCAAACCTTTCTCCCATTCCGGCCACATTGCGCCAGAGCTAGCTGACCATCCAATCCAATCTTACACCAATTGGCATCGTTATCAGTGAAGGGCTTAACCCTTTCAGCCCTGGTGTCTTATATTAGGACAGTAACTAAAATTCTGCTAGCAATTTGAGAACAAAGCCAAAACGGCTAGTTTTCTGGGAAATAGTTCTTCAAGGATGCCTCTTAATATCACCATTGTTTGTTTTTTGCTACAGCTGAACGCTAGAGAGAGAAAGGCATTGCAGTGAAGACCAAACTGACGGGGTGACCCCAAGGACCGAAGTCCTAGTTTGATTACATGGCTGAATATTTCAAAATACTTGCAATGAGAGGTTTATTTTTTGTATGTGAGCTCGGCAGTTTCCAAAAATCTAGGAAAACAAGCAAAATAAAATTTTCTGCTAGAATTAAAAATTTTAATTGCCCAATGATCTAATTAGGCATTTTCTGAATCACTAATTAATTGCACGACAAGCTAAATGTTTTTGTTTTTAAGCTTATAGGGTCCCAATATTAGGGAAGACACAAAATTGCTGTTTGGTAGAAGTACAAAATTCAGGACTGAAAGCATTAAAAAGCATAGTTGGCTGTGCAAGCAGGTTAACTAGTCAGTACCACAGAAACGCTGAATGTGAGAGGTAGTTCAGTGTAGTAAAGAAAAATTGCACCAGTTCCGAGCGTTCATGCCTGACACAAGCCTGTGTGATGTTCTTTTGGTGAAGTGTTGCAGGAGCAAACATTACTACGCTCCACACTATTCCAGGGCTTCCTAAAAAGGGCAGTATCAGCCATATTGAAGGTGTAGCAATTCGACCATTGCATAGCGTCTCGGTAGTTTGGACGACACAGTTTGGTTCCTGCTCTGTTGGAACTAAATTAACAATGCATGTAATTTATTCCATTCTGTTGCTACTAACGTTTTTATCCCTAGACCCCTCCTCACCTACTCTTGCTCAGACCTACCAAATGCCATCTTGGCAAACCAGGCAGATATAGGAATTACACCAGCATTCTAGGTCTTGTTTTTCCCTTAAAGGGACACTGAAGTGATATGTAAACATTGCGGGATTACTAGCGCAAATTGTAGTCCGGAGTCCCCAGGCCATGTTTCGACCACTCTAGGCGCGTTTACGCGATTTTAATTAGTAGAAAAAACGAATATTCGAAAATGCTGTCCTCCTCTCTTTACACTCGCCCATTTTCTGTGGCGTTTTCGTGTGACGTCAGGAGGGGATGAGCTGGCAATTGGCTGCGCCACGGCTGCGCTACTGCATGGCTCCCCCCGGCCGACAGAGTCAGTCGGCCCAGCGTTTCGTCCGCCGGCCGCCGGCGGGTCGTCGCAATCAGGAGGTTAAAAAAAAAATTTGTTTGGTCGCAATTCGTTCGCTTAGTTAGAAACGAAGCCAGGACACGTTTGTGAATGGAAGAATGTGCCTTTCTTTACTGGTTTGTTTGTACACTGTATCTAGCTCCAAGTCAAGGTCGCTTCACACAAGCGCTGCACAAGCGCACATGCGACGCTTCGCTGACTGGTACGCCAGTAGGAAAATATAAGGCCTCTTGAAAGGCGGGAGAAAGAGTCAGCGAAGTCAATATAGGTACTAAGGAAATAAAATCAACTGATATTTTTACCATACAGAGTAAAACTGAGGGCGCGGGAAGCACTTTTTTGCGCTGGGTGAAACAAGCACAGCGGTCAGCAGCACGACTACGCATCTGCGAACGCTTTTCCGTCTACGAAATGCAATTTCTAGACGTGAGCTACTGTGGAACTCGGGCGAACGCTTACTGCACGATCGCAGTACAACAAATAGTCGCCTAAGCTGCTTGAAATGCCAAAACTAAATAAAAGTGTAAACCGGTTGTACAATATATACCCTATATTAGCAAGGCCTTCGCGTCCCGCTCGCATCGCTTACTAATGAAGAATCCCAGTCGCCGGGGTCGCAAACAGAAGAGATTAAAAGGGTTAAATCGGAGCTTGAAGTTATAGACCAGAATAAATACCACGGTGCCCTGGTGAGAGCAAGGGTGGAAAAGTTGCTATTGGGTGAAGCGCCCACCAAGAGAGCACTTACATCAGAAAAGCGCTACGCTTGTAGAAATCATATAGTCAAAATCGAAAATCACGGAGTGCTAACGACTGACCGTACGCAGATGGAGGGTGCTTTTAAGGATTTTTATGAAGCCCTTTTTTCTGTTCATAAGGTCGACGCCGATAATTTCAGAGACGATTCTTGAACTTAATGCCCAGAATAGAAGACGACATGAAGGCTATTCTTGAGATGCCAATCACCATAAATGAATTTGAGTGCCATTGATGATTTAACCCCAGGTAAAACGCCAGGCCCAGATGGCCTAAGTGCGTGTTTTTACAAGGCCTTTAAAGACACACTTAGCGTAGGTTATGTGAAGTTTACGCCGAAGCGTACGAAAACAACAGACTGCCACCATCCTTTACTCTATCTCACACAGTTCTCATTCCAAAGACTGAAGATGCCATTAAACTGAGGAATGTAAGAGCGTACTGTCCAATTAGTCTCTCAAATGTCGACTATAAGATATAATGAAGGTCTTAGCCGCTCGGTTTGCAATTAGTAGTGAAAGAAATAGTCGGACCACACCAAACATGCGGCATTAAGGGTCGTTCTATTACGACCAATACCCACGTGGCCCGTAGCATCCTGGAATGCTCTGACAAGCCTTGAGCAAGGAGTAGCAATGTACAAATAGAACTAGAAAAAAGCGTTCGACAAGGTCTCCCACGAACTGCTATTGATGATTCTTGAGCACACAAACGTAGGGAAAATTATTACGGATGGTGTACGCATGGCATATAGGGACTGTAGTACAAGTTTGGTGGTCAACAAGTCGGTAGAGCGCTCCAGTTCAGGTTCAGCTGTTTCTGTGCGCCAGGGGTGCCCACTGTCCCTCGCTGCTATTCTGTAATGTTTATTGAAACGTTTTGTGTAAACATCCTTAAAAAATGAGAAATCAGCGGGTTTTCATTACAGTCCTGCGAAGTTCGCGTGCTCGCTTATGCAGACGACATTGCTTTGTTTTTCCAAGACACGAGTAGCATACACGAAAGTATAAAGTGTTCTTAAAAGGTTCTGCCTCTACACTGGTAGTTCCGTCCAATTGGGATAAGTGTATTGTTTCTGGCACGGAAGCATGGTTGTGGAAGCCACGTACATTCGCAGGTATCAGCTGGGTAGACACGCCAGTGAAATACTTAGGTGTCCCTCTAGAAAACTATCGTGACAGTGATCCTTTCTGGCGCAGGCAAGCCACCGAAATCCGTGATAAAGCGGATAAGTGGGGGGTAAGCAGTTGTCCCGTGTTCGCGCGAGCGACTGTGTGTAATCTATTCTTTGTGTCAAAACTTTGGTACGTGATGCAGGTTCTGCATTGCTCGCGTGCCAATGTTCAAAGATTGCACAGGGTGTTTGCTGTCTTTATTTGGTGCTCCACTTGGGAGCGCACAAGCGAAACCAACCTGTTTAGACGAGTGCGCTGTGGGGGCCTTTCCCTGGCGCACCTTTGTTCTACGCCAGGTAGTGACACCGCTTTCTTTTTTACGTGATGTGCAAAACCCTTTTTGCGCACCGTTTGTCAAGTGCGCCTAGGTACAGTTTTACCCGAATTTGTTGTTACTTTCTTGTGTTCGTGACGGTGGCATTCATGGCTATCTACGTGAGGTGGGTACTTTTTCGGCAAGATTTTTATTCTCGCGGTTTTCTTTCGATATCTGGCTACCGTGCACAGAAAAAAAGCTGTATAGAGACCTTATTGACACCACTTTGCCGACTCCTTTGTACCGATCCCTATCGTGCAGGGCCAGGACAAGATGTGTGTCAGCGTGGTGAAAAAAAATGACTGTCCCGCCTATGTAAAGTCTTTTTCTTTAAAATTACCCGTGGGAGTATTACCCGTTAAAACTTGGATGATTGAAAAAACGGTTTGTTTTGTTCCCTGGGGGGCCTGACTGCTTGGTTTGTAAAAAGCCAGAAAACGTAGAGCCACGCATTCATAGACTGTTTGGGGACGGGGTGTTTTCCTGTGGGACGTTTTGCAGAGAACACTAACAAAAAAGGATTTTCCCGTTGGATAGCCATGGAATCAGGTTTTGGCCGTTGAAAACTACGGCTGCGTCCCGTATGATCTTTTGATTGTTGCTGGCCCTGCATAGTATATGGAAAGCTCGAGATGCATTTCGTCATAATGATGTAGAGATGAAACCGAGCAGAGAGTTGTTCTGCCAGAGTGTGCGGGAGATCTTAGAAGTGTATAAAGCCCAACCATCTCCACCTGACTGGTTAAATGTGTTGGAAAGTGTGGCATGGCTTCGGCCTTTTTAACAAGCGCGCACTAGCAAGTGACGTGCTGATGTCTTTTCGCGCTTTGTAATTCTTTTTTTTTTGTTCTTATTGTGTATATCAAAGACAGGCAATAAAGAGAAAAAAAAAAAGCTCCGTGGCTCAGTGGGTCTGGGGGCGCCAGGTATGTCACCGCAAATGTTTTGCAAGTCACGAGTTCGAATCCCCGCGGGTACGTGCTTTTTCTTTGTA
Source organism: Haemaphysalis longicornis (assembly GCA_013339765.2). Classification (NCBI taxonomy): domain Eukaryota; kingdom Metazoa; phylum Arthropoda; class Arachnida; order Ixodida; family Ixodidae; genus Haemaphysalis; species Haemaphysalis longicornis. Next base: position 87,647,329 of record CM023455.1, on the reverse strand, counting down.
ATTTAACTTTTTTTGTTTTCCGCCGATGTTTTCTATATTGAGTTCACCTTTTTTTTGGGCCGCAACGTTCATGGCTACACGAACTAGTTCCAAAACGCGCGCAGGCTGGCACTGGCGCGCTAGCGAGTTCTCGTTGGCGTGCTGTTGCCATAAGCACCGCTGCTTTGCAGGCAGTGGGCACAGGCCAGAATGAACAGACCCTTGGCCTGGTGCGACACACGCTTTTTACGATACAGGCATGAGGGAGGCAAGCTCCAAATATGGGGGGAAAAAGCGCATGACATTTGGGGCGTCTGCGGGTACGCGGAGGGCGTTCGTACACTGCGTAGGTCTCGGCTAGTGAATGCTACGACTACAAGCCGTCCTGGGAGGCTTATCTTGTGCATTTTACAGCCGACAACATGGCAGAAGCGCGGTACGATGATTACTGAGATATTGATAATGCCCATATCCACAACGCCATTGGTTTATGTTTTACAGAACCGAAACCGAAACTTGTGTGATTGCTAACCTTGGGCATTGTCCAATCACGGCGCCCCTCCTCCCAACGTCACAGCCTTAGTTGGTGCGGCCGCCGCAAACCGCGCATGGTAGTTTTTCTTCTTTCGCGCTTTGTAAAATAATTACCGATTTGTCAACCGGATAAACGATGAAAAGTGTGCTAATTTGAGCCAGTCTACGCAGTGCAAGCAAAAACGGGAGCTTGACAAATTCACTTCAGTGTCCCTTTAATTAAGGGGGGAACACTGGTCTAGAAACTTTTTTTAACACGAAAGTGTTTTATTCTAGGATTCACGAAGATTTTGCTGACGTCATATCCGTCACCGAAGTGACGCCAGTACAACGAAGCAAGCGGCCTGCAAAGGGTGCACCCCTGCACACAGTGTCTTCTTGAGGGGAAGCAACCTTTAGTACCAAAGAGTACGTTATACTTAGGGTGATTGGTTTTAGGGTTTTATATCTTAACACGACAGTGTTTTATGCCGGGATACACCAAAATTTCACTGACGTCATATCCGTCACGGAAATGACGCCAGTATACCTTTGCGGAAGCGACCCGCCAGCAGGACGTCGCTCACCAAGCATACCCACAAGACAGCCGCCTACCCGCAAATCATGCTCAGCCGCAGATTTCGCTGCACATTTCACTTTCGTGTTTTACCGATTCCTAAGACGGAGGAATCAACCACAGTTCTTTGCTTTCCAACCAATCTTGATGAAACTGTATATGTTTGTTCAGTTTTCTTAGCTGAATTCAAATATCCAATTAGTTTTGATGTAAGGCTTTTGGTTTCTGAGATAATTCAAATCTTCCTTATTTGTTATTGAGAACAATGGAACAAAAAGTAATCAACAAATAATTACCAGCAACGCATGAATAGATACCAGAAGTTGTGGAGAATGAAATGTGGGAAGCAGTTTATTAGATGCGACTGCATCTCATTCACTCGCCTTGTCCCTCCATACGGCGTCGTTGTCCGTCCACACCCCTCCCCCATTCTCGCCGCGCGAGCTGCGCTCACCCCCTCTCCTCTCTGATAGCGAACACTCTCGCTAGAGTGAACTAGAATACTTGGGTAGTGGAAAAAGCGGCGGCTGCTCCCCACGGCGCCCTTGAAGCTAAACGTGTTAACCGCCGCGCGTGGCGCTGGTGTGCCCCGCCCGAGGAGATCCCGAAGCGGCGCGCGTTGATCGACGTGCCGCTATGCTGCTGTTCGGTGATTCACGCTGTGTTTTGACGTTTTTTAACCGCTGCACATGGTCTTTTTTGTGTGTAATTACAAGAGGAGCCTTGCAGGCACTGCACTGATCCTTAAGTGTTCTTGATTCTGTCTTTTATTGGTAATACGCGGACAGGGTGTTATGCGTGCGACGGTCTCTAATTGCAGAAGGGCCATGGCTCATGCAGTTTGAAAGGATTGTGCAATATTGTGGGGTGGGACTGCACCCCTAATAAATTTATGTGATTGCTAGAAATATTTTATATTTGCGATTTGTTTTACCCTGCTTTTATTTGTTGAGTTCCTAACTGTTCATAATTATCTTACGTTTGCAAGACGTGGGCAGCACATTTCATGAACTTGTGCATTTCTAAAGCGGTAATTATTTTATGTTAATGGGTAACCAAACGTTCCAATGAAGTGTGCACTTTTAAAATGATCGCGCGATAAAGTGTGCCATGTGGTGCTTTTCTTAGAACTACGTACGGTTGCGAATGTTGATGCTTTTCGCTGACTTGAGTGAGGTTTTTAAAACGTATCGTGTGTGTTGAGTGGATTAGTGCACTGCAAGGGCCCGGGCCAGGTAGCATGCATTTTCTCAGGCCCGGGCCAGGCTCGGGCTTCCACAAAAAATATTTTGGGACGTGCTTGCCCGAGCGCATGCATGCAGTGTCTTCGTGATGGTTGATGCTAAAATGTTTCCGCATTGATCATTTAGCTTAAATTGAAAACAAAAAATCAAAGTGCGAGGTCACTGCGGCGCCGTTAAAAATATCTTTCGCTGATACTATATATAACTGTGTGTGTGTGTGTTCTACAAAGCTCGGTCCAAGTTTAAGTAAATTAAATGCGATATATCTGTATATATAGTCGCTCTAGGTTGAAAAGGCCGATTTTTTTCGGGCTCATGCATACTCTGTCGGACGCGGGCTGATATTTAGAAACAGTCTGGCGGGCTCAGGCCTATTTAAATTTGTGTGTGCGTGTGTGTGTGTGTGTGTGTGTGTGCAGGCACACTTGCACACACACACACACACACACACGCAGACACGCACGTACGCGCACACACGCACGCACACACACACACACGCGCGCACACGCGCACGCACGCTCGCGTGAACACGCACGCACGCGCACGCACTTGTCTGGGGTGGGACTTCACATTCAGCAGCAGGCGCCCGATATAAGTTCAGACCACGCTGCATGCATCATTGCAAAAAGCGACAAGATGTTAATCTTCTATGTCTGCGGGTACGAATTGCCAAGAAAACTGTCCTCAAGACAGAGTGTGAGGAATGCTGTGCAGCTGTTACTCACAGGAAAAGACACCGTTTTGAGGCTAGGTGCAGCTGAGTACACAAGGCTTCGGGATAATGGAGGTTTGCTTTACCCCCATGGTCGCCTTTACAGATTCATCGAGCAGTTGGAGAATATTTTCACGAGCTGCTTCAGCACTCACGAGCTGCACCACGATAGTGTCATAGATGTGCTGGCTATCATCAAACAAAAACATCAGAGTGCTGTTGGGTGTGATCAGCACTCCAAGTCACAGTCCAGGTGACAGCCTTTTATGTAACCACCCGTTTGCACTTTTTTGTAAAGTCGATCAACCGCTCAAGAGCTAAAAAGAGAGCGGGTGCACGCTACTTGGAGTTAAGCCGCTGCACATATCTTGCTTTGTAAAACTGCAGGAGGAGACTAGCAGGCACCACATTTCTTTAAATACTCTTGGTTCTTTTTGCTTGTAATGTAGATGTAAATAATTAAATGTAAATAATGTATTATGTAATGTTTGTAGGTGTTCACTGCGCCGAAAAGTGCGTAGTTTTAAAATGATCGCGCAATAAAATTATGCCGTGTGACTTGGTGCTTTTCTGAAAATTGCGGTTACGAATCCTGTATTTGCGCGCTTTTCGTTGACTTGACTGAAGTTTTAAGACATCTGTCAGTTGTGCTGCATGGGTCAAATTTGAAAAAAGAAAATGGGAAACATTTGCGCACGCACGACGCAGTTTGCTCGGTATGCAGATCTTGATCGAAAAATCAGCAAGAAAATAAAGAAAAAAAGCAGAAGTGACGTATGCTGGCCAGCCTAAAGCACGCCACTCTTTTTTCAGTTGACACAATACGATAGCAAAATCATCAAACAACAAAGAAAAAAATATCGGCATGATAGCGAGCTCGAATAAAAAAAAGCACGGCGCGGTCTGCTCGGTTGGCCAAATGGGATGAAGAAATGAGCAAACGGTAAATACACGACGTAGCTACCTTTCCCATAAAAACCCTGGTACATTAATAGCATTATCAACGGTTTTTACACGAAAAAAGAACTGTAGCCCCTCGGAGACTGCCCCAACGCACGCCTACCCGCCGCTACCCGAGGCGAAAAAGCGCTCGGGCGGGGCACGCGAGCGCCACCGCGTGGGGTTGACACGAAGTGCCTCACTCGGCGGCCGCCGCTTTTTCCACTAGCAAGTATTCTAGTTCACTCTACTCTCGCGAGGGGCATTGGATTCAATTCGATTGGATTTGGATTGGATTAAAGTGGATTGTGTTGCGTCATAGCCGCGGCAGGGGGTTTCACGCGATGGGAGAATCAACCTAACGGAAACAACAACGGAACCCCCTATGCGTCGCATCTACACAGGGGTTCCCGCGAGGGGAGGTGGGAGTAATTTTTTGTTTGAAGTACTCCTACTAACCGATTAAAAATAATCCTAATTAAACAACTACTGATACACAAACTGCAAAATCTGCTTCCCTTATTGGATGGTTAAAACATTCAGCTTTACGCTGCAAAGTAAATTATCTTTTTAGCTGCAGCATATGCTGGGATGTACCTTGAGAATTTCCTATCGCTGCGATATCGCTAATGGCGAAAAGGGAGAAAATACTAATTGTCATTTCTTTTTCATCAAAATCCAGCCTGTACGGATTTTATAAGTACCTGGTACTGTTCAAGTACCAACTTTTCGGAGGAAAAACTGTGCAAACTAAGGAAAATGTGATACCTAAAAAAAATGCTTTTTTGAGTAATTTTTTGGTCCCAAGGACCCATGTGCCGGTCCAAAACTCTTAATCACTTTCTGGCCCTCCTGGTTCGAAACTATTTTGCCAGTTTCTGGCGCCGCGAAAAAACTCGCGGGATTTTAATTTTTTCTCTTGCATTCTGCTTGCGACTACATTACTGATATTTCCGCTGCTGTGTGAAACCGCTCGAAGCATTCACTGGGTGCAGGCCAGGGTTGCCTGTTACCGCATGCAGGTTTTACAGACAAACACAGTTTCCCACCTGCCTCCCTTTTTTCATCGCTACAAACAGCACATCTGATACAGGTACGTAATTCCTTACCCCATTGAAATCATCGCTTTCGCTAAGTGCACTATCGAAAAATGCACGTAATGAAAAAGCAGCCATGCTTCTCAGCGAACAACACGCACGTGAAAACGCTCTCGAGATGGCACGCATGGCACGTCCCACTGTCAGGTGTGTGGTGCCTACCCAAAGTTAAGCACACTTACTGGACTTGTCTTCGCGCCAGGCGATCACCTCACTTTCTTCATCCACACCTTTTACCATCCCACATTCCATACTCATGGGAAAGCTGGGCCGCTCCTCCGCCTGACCTTCGCCCCATCCTTTGGCTTCGCCTCGCCCGGCACATTGCTCACGGGCGGGGCCCTGACACCTGCGGAATTCCCGCCTGATTCCAGGCCTACCAGAACCTCATTTTCTGCAGTTCGGACATGAGCCGCTTTAAATAAAGTTTGATCTCTCTCTCTCTCTCTCTCTCTCTCTCTCTCTCTCTCTCTCTCTCTCTCTCTCTCTCTCTCTCTCTCTCTCTCTCTCTCTCTCTATCCAAAGGGCCGGTGTTAAACATTGTGCTGCACCCTTGTGCAAAAAGAAGTAAAAACTTCAACAAACAACGTTCACTTATCCCTTAAAAGATGGTGCATCATGTATGAGAACAATGCTACCATATCGCAGTGAGAAAAACTGCGAAAGTTAACCTTGAACACCAAAGTCGGGCCTAACCCGACAACGGACCGCTACAGCCACGTTGCGTTTTCAGGCAGGGCCCGACAACAGACCAGAAAGGGTTTACTTAAAGGCCCCTTACTGGGGCATCTAATACATAAGGGGAATGCAAACACATCAAGTTACATTTTGTTACAAGAACTATGAGAAACAACGACAAAAATGATAAGGGGAGGATAACAAGAGGTCTTCGTAGTGCAGTGTACGTAGCTGGCTGTTGATGATGATGACGAAATGCAACGATGCAAACTTCGTCACTGCAGCTGGTAGGCCATGCATGTGGGCTGTTGGGAATTGTTTGGCCTTCGTGGGATTGCATTCAATGCCATCGGTTACAACAAGCTACTCCGCTCCTAAAGTGAAATGGGTATGATCTGTTGAACGTGTCGGTTTAACAATTAACATGTTTATTCAGTTAGAGGTGGCGCAGTGTGCATGGGGGCAGTAGATCGAGGGAATGAAATGTGATAGTCGTCAGAAAAGTATTAAGGTATTTTGTACAGGGAGTTGGTTGACTTTCTTACTTGGATAACAAGTAATTTTATTTGAATTTATTTATTTGAATTTATTTCATTTTGCGTTACAACAAGAATGTATACAATAGAAGATTTCAGAAGGAGGTCCCAGAGTCAGAGACTGAAGAGGGGACCTCCTGTTATTCATTAAACAGGCGGAAACACACGTTATAAGCACGAATATATCAATCAACGAAACACAAAATAATATCAGCAAGATCGATTACGGTATATATACAAGAACATAATAAGCAAGAAACGTATTAGAAAGGCATGGAAAAAAGAAAGAAACTATCACCAACATAACAAACGGTACATATGAAAGAACGTAATAAGCAAGAAACGTAGCAATGCATGAAAAGAAAAAAGAAACAAAACTAATATCAGCAGCAGTGTATAGGCAAGAACATCATAAGCACAAAGCATATTAGTGATGCCCGGAATAAAGAAACAAAACTAAACATGGTACAACCAAGTTACATTATTCAGGTTGGGATAAGAACGCCCGCAAATTATTTTTAAATGTATACATGGTACGGCATGTTTTAATAGAGAGCGGCAGCGTATTCCAAAAGTGTATAGCCGAAAAATTAGTTGAAAACTTTCCGTAGTTCGTTGTTACTTTTGGCAATAAATAGTTCATATTTAAAGAAAATCGAGTGGAGTTACAACGAGGAAATTGGTCAGTACAAATTAACTGAAGGGGGAGGTTTCCATTAATGAAATTATAAACTAATAGGCCATGGGAATATTTAACAAGTTCTGAAACCGACAAGATATTATGAGCACGAAGCAAGGAAACGGCGTTCGATTGGAAGTGGCTAAAGGTTATAATTTGAATAGCTTGATTTTGAATATGTTGCAGTGGAGATAAATGAGTTTTGTATGTATTTCCCCAAGATGATATGCCATATGCTATGTGACTATGTAAGAATGCGTAGTAAAGTGAGATAAGGATGCGTTCACTAAAAAAGGAACGAACTTTATAGAGCACTCTAATACCGTAAGCTGTTTTTTTTTTGCTATTGATGCGATATGGTTGTTGAATTTCAAGTTCTTGTCAATTTCTACGCCAAGAAATGTCACACTGTCACATGGAAAGAGTAGACCAGAATCAAGGTTAATGCAAGGACGTCCGGGAACGCTCCTTTGATGTGACGTGAAGATCATGAAGTTTGATTTGGCAGCATTAATGCTCAACAAGTTATTTTTACACCAGGTCACTAAATTAGATGCGTCTGTATTAAGTTTATCTACTAATGAACCAAGGCACTTATCTGATGTAAAAATTGTTGTGTCATCAGCGTAAAGTATGCTGTTAGAATAATTGAGACAAAGAGGAAGATCATTTATGTAAATTAGAAACAATAATGGGCCAAGAATTGACCCCTGCGGGACACCAATATTTGTTATCTTAAATTGGCGATTGTTGGTATTTTTGAAAGGAAAGCTGTACGTTGCGCAGAAAAACAGGCAGTGTTGCTCTAGATGGGCCAAATGTTTTGTGAGCCATTTTATAGATATGAAAGATGATATGATAATGATTGTAAATTGTGGTCAGACATAGTTATTTTTCTGTTAATAAAGATGCCTTCCTTGTTAGAGGCAACGCTCCACTCTGGGTATGCCAATAGATCTCAGCAAGTATGAAGACACGTTGTGGTATTCACATGTTGCATGCATTGAATAACTCTTAAGCATGTTAGGCTTCATCATCCACAGTAAGCACCATTTTCCTATCTGGATTAAGGTCATTTTTTAGAAGTGGTCTCTCGTTACCGGATATGAGCTTTGAAAGCACGCAATCATGTTAATAGGCAGATGAAGGGGAAAATGCTGCACAGTGAATAATAACAGGGCTGAGAAGGGATCCTGCGGTAAACCAGACATTACTTAATTTTGGCAGTGCGAGAATGATACAAAGCTATAGTAAAAAGAGTGGTTGATCCCTCTGTCATATGAATCGGTAAAACACGAAAGTGAAATGTGCAGCGAAATCTTCGGTGCAGCATGATTTGCGGGTCGGCGGCTGTATTGTGGGTGTGCTTGGTGAGCGACGTCCTGCTGGCGGGTCACTTCGGCAAAGGTGTACTGGCGTCATTTCCATGACGGAAATGACGTCAGTGAAATCTTTAGATATTCCGGCATAAAAAACTTTTGTGTCAAAATATAAAACCCGAAAATGAACAACCCTACGTACAGGGTGTTGCGACGATAACTGGAACACTTTAAAAAATTTTCCTGAGCGATCCGCTGCTCTGTTCGCGCTCAAACTTCACACAAAAGTCGCATTTTGTGGTCTATTTTGTTTGACACCGGGAACAACAACGGTATTTACCTGTTTATTCTGAAAATAAATAAAAACGATTTTCGCCTATGGGAAAATGGCCGCTGATTTGGACGTGCGAGCCAGCGCAAGTTGATGTTGGAACGACGGAACCACCTGCAGAGTTAAACGCATGTTTGGGATTCACGTACGGAGCCAAATGGTGCAGGAGACGATCAGAAAATGCACCTAGAAATGAGCTAACAGACGATCAGAAAACCCGGTTTTCGGGCTCGCACGTCCAAATCGCCGCCATTTTCCCATAGGCGAAAATCGTTTTTATTTATTTTCAGAATAAACAGGTAACTACCGTTGTTGTTCCCGATGTCAAACAAAATAGACCACAAAATGCGACCTTTGTGTGAAGTTTGAGCGTGAACAGAGCGGCGGATCGCTCAGGAAACATTTTTAAAGTGTTCCAGTTATCGTCGCAACACACTGTATAACGTACTCGTTAGTGCCAAAGGTTGCTTCCCTGCAAGAAGACACTAGCTCCATTCGATTCAGAAGGGGTGCACGGCAACGTTGCAGAGAAAGTTCTGTGGTGCCGGTACAGTGCTGCAGCGTGGTTCCGCGGTGCCGTGCATCACGGCTGCACCGTCAGCAGCGCCCCTGCGTGTTTACAATCGAGCGAGGTGCAGGCATAGTCGTCTGCTAATCATCCTCGCCTGTCGTCCTCTACAACTGGATGTTTACGGCCATCTGGGTTGCGTCGTACGCCTCAGCGGCGACGCTAAGTTCGTCTAGCGTATCTTCGAGCTAGACGGACATTTTCACGCGGTCGCCGCAACTGCCGGTAGCCGCCTGCCAACCCGCAACGCCCCAACGCTCACGGCACCGAATCGCTGCACCTCCTCCGTAGCAGGTGCAGCGGTTCTCTGCACCGCGGCGGCACCGCTGCTGCACCATGAGCAATCGAGCGACGCGGTGCACGGCACCATTCCTGCAGCGGCGAATCGAGCGCTTTGGTGCAGCGCACCTCGCAACGGTGCAGGCGTTGCAGGGAATCGCGTCTGAATCGAATGGAGCTACTGTGTGCAGGGGTCACGGTGTAAGAGTATTTAGGTGTTGACACTCGCCGGCCGCCGCGGCGGAGAACGCGGCCAGATCGTGTTCACCCTTAGTACATGCGCAGACCGCAGCGGGGCGGGGGCGCTGCAAATGAGGGGCCGGCTATCGCTTGCGAAGTAGCGGGCGCAGCTGCGGTGGATACGCGGCGTGCTTGACTTTCCGTGTCATTCACGCTGCGTTTCGGTGTTTTCTGCTGCCAGAGTGAGGAGTAGACATTATTATTCAGCTTCCACGTTGTGTTCGTCACCGATCACTGCGGCACCAGCCGCAGTGAGCGTTGGGGAACTCACGCGGTACAGCAAGGCGACGCTGCCAGGATATCACGGCCCATGTGCTTTTCGATGGCAAATCTCTGCGAACGGCACTTGTAATGCATTGTGTTTTCTCCAGCAAGAAAGGCGACTTGTAGTTAAAAATATGTGTTACACATAACGGCTATTTTGGCTTTCGTGGAACAAAAATAATTTTTTTATCCCTATGCTGAATGTATACATGCGTAATCAAGAGCCTAGACAGAGCAATGCTATTAACACAGCGAATCGTTATATTAAAATGTAAAAACCAGGATAACAAGAATGTTGGTTTGTTCAGAAGTATGGTTCTTATACGTATCCGTATTTTTGTGCAGATATTACGTTGACGAAACAAATACCACAGACATTACTAAAGCAGAAAAACGAAAATTGTCTCGCCGCAGGATCTATTTCTTTTTATTTTTTTACCTGTGGCGTATAGCAACCCCCGAAAATAATTTCTGGATACGCCACTGTGGGAAATAATAGACACCGCAATTCAAGGCTTCAAATTAAAACCAAATTGGATTATTCAAATCGTACAGAACACGGGCACCAGTTGCATTCTTTCGCTGATGCCGCAGTCAGTGTTACACTTATGTTGTTCGATTGAGCTCCCTGATCAGTAAAATCTCACAATATCAAAAGTCTGGAGGTCACAAGGTCCCCGGACGAAATAATCGAGGCTTCCACAAATTTTGACAAAAAAAAAGTGCATATATATGGGCAAAGAAGGGAAACAGAAACACGAGCTCTTGTTTTTTTCTTTATTCACCCTTGTCTACGTGCAGTTTTTTTGTCAAAATGTGCGACAGAACCAGTTACCCCAAGTTCCAAATTTATTAGACATAATTGAGGCTACCGATGCCTGTATCTTCCATGTGTTTTCAAAGAAGCATTTACACATGCACACCACACGCCGTATGCCATGGCAGCGATGCGGTTAAGTTTATACAGCAATCGCGGGCCCAGTTTTTACCCGCTGCACATTTTGGTTTAACATAATACGCTTATAATGCTGTATAATTTACCCTGACCCTACTAAGTTCGGTGGAGAATTTTGTGGTCGACGAAGTCGCCTTACCACGCCGACTGCAATTATTCCAAACTGATGGTGGTGGAGAAACATTTATTGAAGCGAAAGAGGTTCGCGCTTTAAAGCGGGAGAAGCCCTCAGTCCAGGGCCCCTGCGGCGGCTGCGGTTCTGCGTGCCCGGTCCACCAACTGTCGCTGGTCCTCAGGATCCGAACTGCACAGCGCAGCCTACCACTGCTCGAGGGTGGGGGTGCAAATAATGGGGGCTGCTGGTGTGTTTTGGCAAGCCCACGTGGTGTGGTACAGTGTTGGATGTTCGCTGCAGTATGGGCATGTTGATGGATACATTGTGGGGTGTATGATGTGCAGGAAGCTAAGGTGGGGGTATGTGTTTGTCTGTAGTTGACGCCATGCTACAGCCTCCTCTCGGGTGAGCTTCTGGTGTGGTGGTGGGTAGGCACATCTGGCAAGGCGGTGGGGTTGCAGAAGTGCACGGTACTGCTGCTGGATAGGCTCTGGGTCACGGAGCGACTGGTGCGGTGCCCGGAGGGTGCATGCTCGGGCTGTAGCGTGTGCTCGCTCATTTCCGTCAAGCCCTGCGTGACCTGGCGTCCATATTAGTACAGTTGGGTTTAGGGTGTCCCTGTGCTTTTTTAGTAGTCGGAGAGCGCATATTGAGATCCGACCGTTGCCGTAGTTTCTGCATGCCTGCTGGCAGTCTGTAATTATATGAAGTGGGCTATTCGAAGTTGGAGACGTCATCGCCAGTGCGATGGCCGTTTCTTCGTCTTCAACGATGTTTTTGGTTTTTACGGTCGCAGTGCGAACGACATCGCCCGAACCGTCAATGACACTAACTGCTGTGGCTGGATGGGTCGCGTAGTGGGCCGCGTCCGTGAAGCGCACATGCGGGTGGTCAGAGTACTTCCCTTGCAGGAATTGTACCCGTGCTTGTCTGCGCTGTACGTGATGCTCAGGATGCATGTTTCGCGGGAGCGGAGCAACCCTGATGAGCGTGCGGATGTCCTGAGGAACAGTTTCCGGACGAGGGTGGCTGACATCCGCCAATCCCAGTTTAGAGTCGCGTCAGTATTTTATATCTGGGCGTGCACGCCTGTGTTTCCGTGAGATAGACAACCGCTCAGCACCGTCGGTATCGTCGTGAAAGCCGAGCTTGATAGAGAAACGCCAGGGATATTTTTACTGACCATTTTCGCGTCGAGTAGGCAGCACTGCAGTGCCTTAGTCATTAAAATGTCGCATATGTATTGTCTTGGTTTAGCTTCGTTCCGGGCCATCGCGCATACAACGGCGCAGGCATCACGCTACACAGCAAAACATCGCGGGTTGTGTGCCTAGCTATGGAGGTAGCATTTCTGATACAGGCGAAATACGAAAGGGTCACTGACGTCTCTGGACACGTTAAAGAACCACAGTTGGACGAATTTCACCATATTCTCTACACGGCGGGCATTACCACCTCACACCTTGGCCGATTTACACTGCCCAAGCAACATTTTATGCTACGCGTAGGCCCTTCGGCCCAAACAGCGAGCGTGTGCGTATAGCACAACCCTTTATTTTAAAATGCGGTAAAGTAACCACGCTCTCGGGAGTCTTGCGGATGAGCAAAAAAAATTATTCGCAATAGAAGCGTTTCGACAACGAGCTCGAAAGGGTCGCACGACCGCGTTGTCGCTGCTGTTCCGCGCAGTGCTGCAGTTTCTGTGAGTAAAAATGAAAGTAGCCCAAAATTATTTGGTGTCGACAGCATTTTCAATCTGTCTGTGCCTGTCTGCAATTTAAAAACTTCACGTACACGCCGCTCCATCGAACGATCCCACAACACCTGCATTACGGCTGCCGTAGCTCGGCGAGCAGACAGGCCCTTGTGGCGGGGCGCACTCTGGCGGCGTTCCGGACACGCGCATGGAGCGGCGAACAAGATCTGGCCGCGCCGCCGCGCGCAGTGTCAGCACCTAAATATTCTTACACCGTGGCAGGGGTGCACCCTTTAAAGTCCACTTGCTCCGTTGTACTGGCGTCACTTCCGTGACGGATATGACGTCAGCGAAGCCTTCGTGTATCCGGGACGAAAACACTGTCGTGTTAAAAACAGAGCAGTAAATTAAAAATGCTAACTCCAGGATACAATAAAGGGATGCAGGCAAAGGCGCCAAAGTGGGGCAGTTGTATACAAAAATTTAGTCGCCTTTCTATTGTCACTGTATGCTTTCACCACAGGAGGCCATCCAGAGCAAGGTTCACGCAAAAGATTGCATGGGCCTTAACGAGGGGGCTGTGGCCCCGAGCTTGACAAACGTTGAAATAAACCTTTAAATTTGGCAGCAAATAAAAAATCCACTCCTCCGTCTAACGGCGGCAATGGTTGAACGCAAAGCTTTCTCGTGCTGAATCCTTTGGTTGGCCAATCCCACGCTGCGACTATGTGCTTTTCTGGAGGTGTACGCACCACTTTTCTAGAATACCCACAGCAACTCTTGGGTGTGCACTCCGTAGGCCTAACGTTTGGGTTTGGGGTGGACGGCGCGAATCGGCACCTACTGCTTGGCCCCATCACGTCTAAATGGAGCAATTTGGAGCAATGACCAAATGGAGCAATTTGGAGCAATGACCAAATGGAGCAATTTGATCATGTCGAAATGGAGCAATCGGATAGACACCGGCTTCATAACGCGAGGGACCCAGGTTCTATTCCAGCCACGGGAAGCGTTTTTCTTTCTTTCACTTCACCCACTATTATTCATCATCATCGTCAGAGAAAGTTGGCTCTCCTGCAGGGCGTACTGGCGTACAACGGCATCAGTGAGGACACTACAGCTTCGCTTTACAACTAACGAACCTATATAAAAAAATGAGCATAAAACTACTCAAAAGGCAGAACAGTTTACAAAGAACATCCAGAATCACCCGGAGGCAGTAGGCACCGTCTACATTACCTTCCACCTTCTTTCGAAACACTACGAAGCAGCTTATCGTCAAGGTGGGAGCAGGCATGTTGCATAACAGAGGAATAAATGTGATCATACATCGATCATACATCAGGGTTTTATTAAGAGGCCGGAAAATCGGTTTCACGCCACGAGAGGTAAACGCTATTCGGCTTAGATAATATTGTTTAAACAGAATATTTGTGTTCGAACATTAAGGATTGCTAAAGTGTACTCCTGGGTCAGATCGTAATCTAAGGTCTTGTAATGGCATTAGGTGTTAAGCTGCGAGGCTTCTTTTTCTAATTTCTAGCAATGTGCAAATGCTCAATTTTAAACTACAGTTGAAATATGAATAGTAGGAACTGCTTCCAAATCGAAGCGAATAGTTTGAATACGAACAGGAGAAAGTTGGTGCGAATGAATCAAGTATTTTCAAACACAAATATTTGTTTAGTTCGCATAGAACTTTTAATATATAGCTAAAAGATTGATCACTTGGGCAGTCAGAACTAATGTTCGGTGCAGGCAGAAAATGCATCTGAATGTTCATGTTCTTCAACGAGAAATTGGTACAAACCATTCGGAATAAAAGGTTCTGTCAAGATGGCAATACAGTGCAACAAAATTCCGCACACATTAAGCCATGAAGAAAGGCGGGTTTCTCAGCATGCTGCAAATACCGGAAATATATCTGGTACCACCAATCATTGAAAAGGGACTAGGCTGTGAATACCGGAAATATATCTGACTGGTACCACCAATAATTGAAAAGGGACTAGGCTGTGAATACCGGAAATATGTCTGACTGGTACCACCAATCATTGAAAAGGGACTAGGCTGTGAATACCGGAAATATATCTGACTGGTACCACCAATAATTGAAAAGGGACTAGGCTATGAATACTGGAAATATATATGTCTGGTACCACCAATCATTGAAAAGGGACTAGGCTATGAATACTGGAAATATATATCCGATCATTGAAAACAGGCGAGGCATGCTACAGGCTGGTACGACCAGTACTTTACCACAAGTATTACCAACGCGTGAAAAGTCCTGACTCCTCACTCATGTCTATATATTGACAGGAAAGTAAAGATGGCAAAATTACTTCTAAAAAGTAATTAAATTACATTACGCATTACTTTCCTAGAATTTTATAAAATGTAATTAAATTACATTAAAAATTACAGGTGGCTGAAAGTAATGACATTACAATACTATTACTTTTCAAAGGTAACGAAATTACTTTGAAATTACTTTAACAAAAATTCATCACTGATACACTACCAACTTATATACTTTTTATTTACACTCATATATTTAGACTTTATACTTCATTTACACTTTATATACACTGCAATCTCAAAAATATTTTTATACACCAACTTATGTACAGTTTATTTACAGCGCTATACATTGATATGTTAGATATCTTTATTACATCTCAGAAGGAGCTGCGATTCAAAGTGGGCATCGGAAAGGTGTGCCCGTTTGTACGACAGAGTGTTTTTGCCATGCTAAAAAGACGCTCCACTGGCGCGGATGAGGCCAGGGTTGTGTTGAACATAATGAAGAACTTTTTTTTTCATTTTCGCGTACCCTTCGAAAATAGTGAGATCAGCGATGCCGCTGCTCCTCCAACGCTCGAGTTCATCGCTTGACGACTGAATGGGCCCGGTCCTCCTGATCTTGAAGAAATCATCGTCGGCGTCTGTGAACTAGCTCTGCCGTGTTGCTTCCGGTGCATTCCTCGCTGGGAAAGAGTTCGTTGAAGTGGCTCCGGACCAGCTGCCAGTTTTGCCGCTAAAGACGCTTGTTGTCGAGCCAATGCCCAGAGACTCTCCGGGCACTGGAACTCTACTTAGTAAACTTTTCTTGGTCAACTTTTTATGCCGTAAGAGAAGCGGACAGGCTATATCGTAGTCAAAATTAATTTGAAAAGTAATGAGTAATTTCCATGAACTTACTGGCCTGCAGTAATTTATTACTTTACTAAATTACCAACACTCAAAAGTAATTCATTACATTACTCATAAAAGTAAAAAATGATATATTACTGTAATTTAATTACTGTAATTTCATTACTGCGAAGTCTACAGAAAAGCCCTTGTCTCCTTGTAAATTTTGCACAAATGCCCTTCAACATAGCTCACACACACCAGGGTTAGCACACTCGTTTCGCGCAAGGCGCGCACGTTTCCAGCTTTCTTTCACAGCTAGATCATCGACCAAAAAAGCCAACCCAAAGGAGCATGCCTTGAGGTGAAGCTTGAATTTTGCATGTCGTGTGGCAGAATTAACTTGCATCGCTTTGTTATTCGTAAATTTGATTATCCGGAAACTTCGTGTACTTGGAGCAATAAAACGGGGCGGTGAATAGAATCGATCGTCAAACACTGTTCATGACTCACTCGGAGTTACGAATATTCGCGCACTTTTACTATTTTCCCGTTCGGAGAATGACTACGCAACCACGTTTATTGGCTAGTATCTGTCAAGTTATTCGGAGCAACTTCTCAAGGAATCAAGTTTTGGTTTTAAAGCAAAGCTTTACCGGTAGATTTGACCTTCATTTGACCACACGCCGCGGTGGCTCAGTGGCTAAGGCGTTGCGCTGCTGAGCACAAAGACGCGGGTTTGATTGCCGGCTGCGGCAGCCGTTTTTGTTATGGAGGCGAAAAGCATAAAGGTCCGTGTGTTCGAGATTTCGGCGCACGTTAAAGATCCCCAGGTGGTCGAAATTAATCCGGAGCCCTCCACTACGGCGCGCCTCATCGCCTGCGTTGCGTCGGCGCGTTAAACCCTACAATCAATCAGGAGGCTATCGGCATCTTACGTCTAAGTGCTCTGTGTGTGCACGCTCGTTGGGATCGTTGTCGTCTTGCTTCTGAGAAAAAGAACTAGGAGCCATTCTACCCTGTGAAGTATGGATGGCCAACAAAGCTTTTTGTTGTGTTTTCGTGTGTTCCATAGCCACAGGGCTTAGTGGAGACGGAGCGAGTTCGAGCTGTATCCACGAAGCTAGTTTAGCTTTTTATCGCACGATATAGAGGTAACACGTGCACAATTCAGGCGAAATGATTAATTGAGCAAATTTTATTTCTCCCGAGCAGAGGCGGCGGTCGTTCCTAAGAAAGAGTTTGCGTCTCGGCCACATGGCATACATACAACCGCATCCATAAATTTTGCCGTGGTTTAACGCGGCTAAGGTAAGTTTGTCAAGCAAAAGCTCTGTTTTCGAGCTACAGCGCACATTTAGCACGCACACAATACCACGCTAGACAAAACACGGTCGCTGCTCGTGCCGCTGTGAAGACAAAAGCGCAGTGAACTTTGCATCGGGCGCCTTCTTGCATCATTTTCTGACGGCACGCGCCCTTCCTCTTTCCTCCTATCCCCCTCTGCGCACCTCTCGGATCCCCTATAAACGAAGTAGCGATTATACTCGGGTACTAGTTAAGAACGGCAACGACGACGATGATGATCGATGATTGCTATTGGTTTCCCCTTTGTAGCGGGGTGATGACGTGTCATCTTACCGAGAAGGGCTAGTATACGTATGTTTTATACTCTTGGTTTTATGCTAGCTGGGCTTAGGGCAGGCACAAAAAACTTATTAGGCACGAAATACTTTCCTTTTCCGGTTACAGGTGGTAACTGTCCTAGTCCACATTCCCCGCTCCGCTTTTCGTCCACCAGCACTCTAATCTTCTTTTCGTCCCCCTCGACAGCCTTGAAGTTAACTGCCTCTGTGCTACCCTTAAATCTTAGGGCTTCTGGAAGCCGATTATTTCCCTCATGTATATTTGGATGGACTCTAGGAACCGTTGTATAGAATTTGTTTCGGAATGTTTTTGATAACACAAGAGTTAGAGCCGTTTTCTGTAATGATACTTCCTCCGAAAATGACCATGCTTCTTTGCAGAACAGGAAATTTGGAAAGCCAGCTTACAAAGCCCAAGCTGACACCATTACCCTGGAAGTCGTTTTCACGTCTAAACAGAATGGCATTGCTGGGAGTACATTTTTTAGGAGCAATTTAAGCCGTCCTATATCAAAATGTGGAGTGCGCAGCAGAAGTCGGGGCACGATCGCTAGACAGGATACTGGTAAACTTTCCCAGGAGACGAAAGATCTAATTAGGAAACGGAAAACCATGACAATCTGCCACCGCAGCTGACAGAATAAAACTAGCGGAACTTTCGAAGTTAATCAACAAGCCTAAGACAGCTGACATACGAAAGTACAATATGGAGAGGATTGAATATGCTGTAAAGAACGAAGGTAGCCTGAAAGAAGTGAAGAGGCGTCTTGGCGTGGGGAAAAATCAGATGAGTGCACTTAAAGATAAGCAAGGCAATGTCATCACAAATAAGGATAAAATAGTCACAGTAGCCGAGGAGTTCTAGGGATCTGTACAGTAGCCGGGGCATCCAGGATAATGCCGAACGATAAAGTATTTCAGAGGAGATAGACATCCCACCAGTAACGACCGAAGAAGTAAGGAAGGCTTTGAAAGAAATGAAAGGGGGCAAAGCGCCTGGTGAGGATCAGATAACAGCAGACATCTTGAAGGATGGCGGAGAAATTGTACTTGAAAAACTGGCAAACCTGTATACGCAATGCCTAATGACCGCAAGTGTACCGGAATCTTGGAAGAACGCGAACATCATCCTAATCCATAATAAAGGTGACATGAAGGACTTGAAAAATTGCAGGCCGATCAGCTTACTGCCAGTCATCTACAAGGTACTTGCCAAGGTAATCGCTAAAAGAATTTCTGCCACCTTAGATTTCAGTCAACCTAAAGAACAAGCAGGGTTGCGTAAAGGCTATTCAACAATGGACCATATTCACGCGATCAATCAGGTGATAGAGAATTCCGCTGAGTATACTGAACCCCTATATATAGACTTCATAGATAATGAGAAAGCATTTGACTCGGTCGAAACGTCAGCAGTCATTCAGGCATTAAGGAACCAGGGTGTAAATGAGCATTATGTAAGAACACTAGATGATATTTACAATGGGTCCACAGCTAGAATCATCCTCCATAAGGGGCGCAGTCAAGGAGATACAATCTCTCCAATGTTATTCACAACATGTTTACAAGAAGTATTCAGAACGTTGGATTGCGAACAGGTGGGAGTAAGGGTTAATGGAGAATGCCTCAGTAACCTCAGACTTGCTGATGACGTTGCCTTGCTAAGTAACTCGGGGGACGAATTGCAAAGCATGCTTTCCGCACTAGACAAACAGATTAGAACCGTTGGCCTGAAAATTAAAATGCAGAAAACGAAAGTAATGATCAATAACCTCGGGACAGCATAACTGTTTGAGATAGGTGGCGAGGCAGTGGAAGTGGTAAGCGAATATATCTACTTAGGCCAAGATGTGAACCCGGATCCCAACCACGAGGCAGAGATAATTAGAAGGATAAGAATGGGGTGGAGTGCATACGGCAGACATTTTCAGATAAAGAATGGCAGCCTACCATTGCCCCTGAAAAAGAAAGTGTATGGCAGCTGCATCTTACCGGTACTCACCTACGGGGCAGAAACGTGGAGGCTCACTAAGAGGGTTCAACTTAAATTGAGAACGACTCAGCTGGCAATGGAGCGGAAGGAGATAGGTGTAACGTTAAGGGACAAGAAGAGAGCGGAGTGGGTCAGGGAACAAACGCGTGTTAAGGACATCTTAGTAGAAATTAAGAAGAAGAAATGGACGTGGGCAGGGCATGTAATGCGAAGGCAAGATAACCGTTGGTCATTAACGGTAACAGAGTGGATCCCTAGAGAACGCAAGCGTTGCAGGGGGCGGCAGAAAGTTAGATGGGCAGATGAGACCAAGAAGTTTGCGGGAATAAATTGGTCGCAATTAGTACAGGATCGGGGTAATTGGAGATTAATGGGAGAGGACTTTGATTGAGAGGATTCTCTCATGGCAAATTCTGTTTATTACCAAAGCTACCTATTGACACCTAGTTAATATTTTTAAAGACGATAGTCTTTCTTGGGCTAGATAAACCCAGAAATTTTGGTCTGTCTGTATGACTCGATTCAGCCACCCGGCCAAAGTGAAACGAAGTCTGCGCAATAGTCTTATATACTCACAGCGAAATCTCAACGTCCAAGTCCGCTTTGTTCATACTTCTCAACATTGTCGAACAAGAACAAGACATTACGAAAATATAAGACAGAAAATTAATGCGCAAGGGATATTAACAGTGCTCTTTAATAAAAAATTCATGGATGCTTGATTTTCGCGAAATGAAATACTATATCTACCGCAGAAAAAAAAAAACACTTTGTCGCCTGCTGTTGCCCGCGCCACTATAGCTTCTGGCGGCTTTTTAAGAATTCAAGCGGCAACAGTTACGAAAGGTTCCACTAGATGGGTTCCACGTTCTGCTTGGAACGCACGTGGACTAGGTCAAGGGGGTTCTATAAACGTTGAATTAGGACGCCTCGATTCACGCGCATCTCCGAGGTACGGCAGTGGCACAGTGCTGGCATCGAGGCGCCCGGTCTGGAGCCGTGGAACGCGGTAAATTTAAATTGACTTGAGCAAACCTTTAGCCTGAAGCTTTAGCGTGAACCTTTAGGGAGGAGCGCGATGCAAGAGGGACATGAGAGGTGAGCGGGAAAGCGAAGGGAGGCATTTACTTGGCAAATGTCGACAAAGATTATCGTCTTTTGTCGACATTTGCGACGAAAGAAGCCGATACGCGGCCAATTTTTCGTTGTAGTTTCGCCTGCGGCGCATTTCTGACACCCGGGTTCGGTCTTCTGCCACACCAGGGCGGTGTGCGCAGTACTGCTCTTTGACGCGTCCTTTGGGTTTAGACATACCTGAGAAGAGGATTCACCGAAACTTGAAAGGGACATCAAAGGGCAGAAACAAGTTGGCCTGTATCGATGGATTGTGGTTCCGAGAATCTAAATACATTATTCTCGCATCTAGCAGTTGTTTAGTAAGGCAGGAAATGCCAGAACCGTTAAAACAGGGGACGGCGCCCCGTACGCTTTTGGGTACCACGGTTTGTGACGTCACACAAGGGGTGAACGGCGACGGCTGATTAGAGGAACACGTATAGATGTTTTCCTGAAATAAACAGTTCCGAAGTGGTTGAGCACGTGAAATAAACGAGCTCATCGCTCCTAAAAACACATACTACAGCGCTTATACACTGCGAGGCAGGCTGCTTCCTTCACTATTCCGTCAGCTATCATGTTTTAAGTTTCGTTAGTGCGCAACTAGCGAAGTCAATAACTTACGACGGCGAGTGTCCGAGCTTCTGCAAGCAATGTACTCGGCACTCGGCAGGGAGCAGCTTAATATCCCGGCTACACTATGGTCGGAATGTCATTCAAACGAAATGTCATTTGACTCAAATGGGGTGCTTCGAGTGCCATTCAGAATCCGCCGTGCTCCACTACAATTTCGATGGCATTTGAAAGCTGTAACAATCACTCGCCGTGCTGCATGGCGCTGCTGCTGTCGAGTTCTGTTTTTACACAATAATGCAACAATCAAATTTAGTAGCAGTCTTTGGCATAAAATCATATTAAATTATAAATAAAGTAAGCTTTGACACAGTTTTCACTTAATTCTGAATCGCAATCGAGTTTTTTGTGCTGCCTTGCAACACTGGTTTGTCGCTTGCTCGCACTGTTGCTGAGAGCACGGAATTATTCCATCTTGATATCAGGATTTAAGAGAACGAGCAGTAAACAAAGTCCCACAATTAAGAATATTTTGTTTCAGGCCGCTGGTGTCTGCTTTCGTTTTCGCCTCTCGGCGCGAGAATTCTCGGATGCTTCGGAGAGGGCTGGCACTTTGTTAATGCTAACTTGGAACGCTGTGCGCAAGAGTGCTACAAATGGCCTTAAAGAGCCCCAAATGTCTCTCTGGATGCTCATTTGGCTCGAATGTCATTTGAGCCGACTGGCATTTCAAACCCCAGTGGAACAGCACAACTTCGCATTTGAGTCAAATGACACTTGGTTCAAATGACATTCGGACGCTACTGTCGCAGGGGTATTAGTCCCTTTATTAGAGTCGGCAAAATGAACAAAATACACTGCAGGTGGTTAAGCGAGCCGCCCGAACTTCCAATTTCCCGCACTCCACCCGGAAAAGGGTAGGAGTAGGAGGAGTAACCCTTATTTAAATGTTGCTACCGGTAAAGTGCGATAATCGCCCGTGAAATGAGAGGTTAGCTGACTGATCCGCTCGCTCGCCTCGAGCCGCCGTTGATAATCCGTAAATCGGGCGTCACTCTGCGCGGGCAACGACGACTACTGGACACGGCTGGCGTGAAAAGGGTTTCTTTCACGCTAAATTCGCGTTGCGCGAGAGAAGATACTATGAGATGGCTGTGATCTCCAGAAGAGGGGACGTAAAGGCGCCAGCCTCAACGGCGGCAACCGGGAGGTGTATTTCCGAACGCTTCGCTGCACAGAGCACTCACGTGACATGTCTGTTCGCGCGATGCAGAACGGCAATTAAATGTCGTCATTGACTGCACCCCAAACCTAAAGCGACCTAAAACATACCAAATCCTTATTATCAACAAAAACAACACGTAAATTTCTGTTTAGAAAAAAAAAACATTAAATTTAGAAAAAAAATGTAAGCAATGAAGAAACGAAACTAAGAAAGAGACCGGCAATGAAAATATGAAACCGGCAATAAAACCAGCACATGAAACGGTGAATTTCTTAGCCTAACGGCAACTTCAAGAATTTCGGCGTCTGTTCGTTTCCAAAACATCTGCCCACAACTTTAACGCTCGATATACCCGTCCGATGAACCGATGAACAGCCTTCCTTCATCCGAATGGAAGCCCACCTTCAGACTAGTAAAACACTATGCCCCTTTTGGTCTCGTCTCAATCCTGTTGATGCTATGTACTATTCGTGGAAAGGATTTCTCTGCACATGCAGCTAGGAAATAGGTGTTTACGCAGACAGAGGTAGACAGTAGTCAATATTTGTTCCAGTAAAATCACCAGCCTGTTGAGGGCCCTCCATGTGTTTGCCCTGGCTGTGCACGAAGAACCGCGTATTTTATTCCTCCTTCTTTCCCAACGTCTCACGATGGGCACCGTGAGATGAACTCTATTCGCGGCCCCATTCGCTCTGAAAAGCGCCTCGCGTGCTTGGCTAATTCATTTCCGCACTGGCGACCACGAAGAAAAGAGCGCCGATATGGTCTCTCCATTTCTCTTTTTCCTCATGGTCATTCCTTTTGCCGTACTGTGCCCAACTCTGATCAGAGCCGTCATTACTGCGACGGCTCCACCGGTGAAAGAGACGTCAATACGCCGTGGACGTGATAGCAAGCGGCTACTCTTGTTGCCGTGTCTTTTGATCACGTCGTGGAGTACGTGGGTGCTGCTACGGCGGGAGTTTTTCTGTGTAGGGTCTATTTAGCCCAGCGCACTTCGCCAAAAAGCTAAAGGGAGGCGAACAGCACCGATGTACAGTCAGTCGTCCAGTGGGATTTTTGGGGCAGCAAAAGGTGATTTGGGGCTCTGGGGAGTTGTTTGTGGGAAGCAAGGTTTTGGAAATGCAGTTGCGTGGGCAGAACTTTCGGCTCGGTTAGGGAGTTGAGGCACAATTTCACCAAAAGTTTTGCTTAGTAATGTCCGCAGTGGGCTGGCTGCCTGCTTAGATCAAGAGGGAAAGCTTTGATTTCTTTTTATGAAGCTGGATCAGATCAGATCTCGGTCTCTTCGTGAGGGCGCAAGCTGCGGTAGTTGTGTTTGGGCCTGCGCTGCTTTAATGGACGTATAGGGGTTAGGCATTCATCAGAGGGGCTAGGAGCGGCCAGGGACGTAGCCAGAGGGCGGTTTGGGGGGTTCAAACCCCCTCTGAAGTTCTTTGCAGAAGCGCGTAAGCGAAGCTGGGGTTCTGTTCCGCAGAACTCCTCCCTCACGATAACTTATAAGCTCCTCCGAAAAAAAAAACCATTTCTGGCTACGGCCCTGGGTGCGGCAATAGCTAAAAAGGGAATAAGCGTTCCAAATGAAGCCCAAAAAACTCGGCGCGACTTTTTCGAAGAAGCCCGAAATAAGCTGGAGTTTCTAAAATGCTTACACACTTGAAAAATGTTTACTAATCATCATTAGACCAAAAGTTCCCTCAAATAGGATTGGGAAGCGAACAACATTAAATATATTGTATCGCGAAAGTATGCAAAAATATGATCAAAAGCGATTATTCAATTTTACTGTAGGCTCCTAAAGTTGCCTCCACCATGTTCAATGCACGTTCGTCAGATATGTTAATCCCGCCAGTGCAAGATTTACTTACCCTTTGACTTCCCATCGTATTTTTTGTTTCACACCTCAACTGCACACGCCCCTGTCCGACTCATTTGTATAATCCTCGCCTTCTATTGGCTGAACCATACATAGTTTTCGAGTTGAAAAGCTGCAAAATCTTTGCGGTCGGTTGAAAATCCCGGCAGAAGGCACATCAAACTTGAGGCCATAATGTACGTGCAGAACGACTCTCATTCATTCTGTTCATTCCGGCTTGTTCATTCTTCTGTTCATTCTGTTCTTCCGGCTTGTTCATTCTGATTTCTTTGGCGAGACTTCATGACGTTCCTGTGTGAGAACACGCGCTCAACGTCGGCGCTGATGATGGGCATGCCAATAACGACAGAGCGAACTCTGCGTTTTCTTTGCAACAGCTATCATCAATTCAATGCGCAAAATCTAACACATTTACGGAGTATGTTCTCAGAGCTTTCGGCGAAGAACACGCCAGAACTCTAGACTATACAATTGCTATTATATAAAATAGTAAAATTTTCACACACACACAAAACAAACGCGAAGAAGCGTCCCCTCGGCCCCACTTTTAAACAAAGCGACAAGAAGCGGAAACAAATGTAGGAAGCTCGCACTAATATGTAAGACTTGAAGGTAGCGAAGCTGTGCGCAACCTTCACGACAATCACGGCGCGATTGCAGCCGATTTGCTTCTTCTTCGCTGCCGCAACGACCTTTACTCCATCATTGTTGCAATGAAGTGTGAGCTTCTTTCATTTTTTTTGAGGAGATAATCATTGGACATCACCTTGGGGGAGCGTATACTCTAGGACGTGTCTTTCTCGTTCCGAGCAAGTGTTGCCACAATTACGGCGGATGCTGTTTTTTTTGCCAGTCTTGGCCAATCCTCCTAAATGGGTATTTTTGGCGTGACAAAAGTGCGCCGGGGACGCTTGGCGGTCGCCGCGAGCCGCGCACAAAAGAGCGCTCTCGGCATTTCCTCGGTTTTTTTTTAAATTGCGGACACCATACACTAACGATTTGCTCAACGGCTTCGCTGTCTAAAAATCTACAAGCGACTCGGTAAAAAATTGGGCCCATCTCCCCGCGAGGGGGACTCGAGTAAATGCGTCGCATAGGGGTGGGTGTATTGCGTTAACGTTTAGTGTTTGGGAGCTTCTTGACGTAGTTTGAATGAGTCAAGGATATAAGGCGCGTTCGTAGCCTCCCATTCTGTGTCGGCTTTGTGGCGCAGTGGGTAGAGCACCATGTACATTGCGTTCCGCCGCAGGGGTCGAGGGATCGAAACCAGGCGCCGGATAGTATTTTTTTTTCATATAGTGTAGGGGGAGGGGTGCGGACTACGACTACGGACGTCAACGCGGGTGACATCGTGAGTTACTGAAATGCTCTGCATTAAAAAAAAAACCAATTCGCTTACAATAAGCGGAGCTGGCAACCCTGGCATTAATTCATCCATTCGTTCCTTTGCGTGTCGCATGCATGAGTTGGGCGACGCCGCCCGCGTTCCCGATCTTTCTAATTTATTCAAGTACGGTCCTCACGAGCGAGTGACCTCTTTGTATGAGTTCTTTGGTGCGTTCTCTCCACGACGCGTGCAGATATGTCCTTTTCTCTTTTTGTGTAAATATAAGTTGTTCTTTTACGGCGAATGAAGTGCATTTACCGTTTGTTTTCTTTTGCTCCGAGTCTTATTGCGAGTATGGCTGCGTTTAGTGCACTTGCTTTACCACGTTTTTGTAACATTATTGTAAATTTTTGTGTGTACAATGGTTCGAAACTTGTCGCGCGCTTTCGCCTTTTTTTGCTCTTTCATGTGAACCCTCCTCCTCACCCCCTACAATGCCTGTATGCACTGAGGGCAAAATAATAAATAAAATAAATAAATAAATAAATAAATAAATAAATAAATAAATAAATAAATAAATAAATGAAACTTTATTGACACAATGGCCACTCGAAACACACGAAAACACACGAAGTACCAAAACAACAAGCCCGCAAATACCAGAAAAACAGAATACCAATAATAAATAATAAATAAATAAATAAATAAATAAATAAATAAATAAATAAATAAATAAATGAATAAATCTATCGCAGCAGCATTAAATAGTGCAGGTTAAGCTGTGTCTAACGACGCTGACCCGCACCTCCCTACCGTTTTCTATTGCGTAAGCATTCTTAAACTGCTTCTCAGTTCAAATATACTCGTCTCTAACGGGCCTGCCTTTTGTAGTACCCTTGGGGTAATAAGGGGTATCTGTTAAATAGCCCTGGAGCCTCATATTTTGACATGACTGCTTAGAGTACCCCTGTAAAATCTCTTCACAGCGATTTCTTGGACGTACCAGTAAGGCCGACTTTAAACGGGTCAGTATATATAGCAATGCACACAATTCAGCGACTTTTTTCTGAAGTTCGCTTCCTCGCATTGATTTGGTAAACTGCAATTAAGTTTGACGCCAGTATATAAGCGGCCGTAAAAAAAGCTAGGACGACTTAGTGCAAGTGCGATGGATGCGGCCAGAATTCTTGCGCACTATATATACCGCAGAATTCCTCTCACATAGAAGTTCGCTTAGAATACTTACTGAGGACTTTATCAATCTGTACACCCCTCCGTCCGTCTTTGGGTCTGTCTGTGTGTCTGTCTCTGCTTTTTATTTTCATCATATGGCATTCGCGCCCCCTGAGCAATTTGGCTGCCAACTGCTGGAAATGTAGGCAAAATATAGCAAAATTCTACGTGGAGCGAAGAAACTGTAAGTAGGATGAAGAGGAGCCGTAAAAATATTGTTACGTGGCGGCATGACACAGGCGAGAGGAACCATGACAGATGATTTATGATATATTTACATCATGTACAAGCGGTGATGACAGAGCGCGCGTAGTATGCACACCAGCCACTCCTTCGTCGTCATCGTCGTCATCGTTGTCGTGGATGGTGGCCCAGAACCCCGTGAGGCAGTGTCCGCCACGTCCCGTGACAATATTGAAGCAGGCCATTAGGGGGCACATACAGGGAAGAAAGAGAGAAAACATTTATTTCCCGGTCACCGACATAAGTCCAGGTCAGCTAAAAGATGAATGCTGAGTCATCGCTGTAATCATAGCAGCCCAGAGAGTCCTCGGAAATCTTCTGGACATGAAGACGAAGAGCCCCGTGGTGGCCGTTTGTTATTCAATGCCTCGCGTGTATAGAAAGCTTTATATATGCGTCAAGGACACGTGGAGCCTCGGTATTTTTCACTGACGAACGACAGAAGTGCATGTAACCCTACCCATACAAGCCTCGCTGAAATCGATAAAAACGACAGGCTTTTAATCCTTCTGGGCGATACGTGACTGGAAATGACGCAGCTGCAGTGTACATGTTACTGTTAGGCGATACAAATGCTTTTGCAGCGACAACAGAACGGCTGGTACGGTTTTAAGAGGGATTAGTATAGATGCATGCATGAGTACATACTGCATACATACATGCTACATACACACTTAAGGACATACAGACATACCTGCTTACATAAATATACATACAAGCACACATTCTAAATGCTAACATACATACATAGATACGTACATACATACACACATCCATCCATCCATACATACATACATCATCATCATCATCATCACATACATACATACATACATACATACATACATACATACACATATATACATACACCCATACATACATACATACATACACATATATACATACACCCATAGATACATACATACATACATGCATACATACATACGTTCACATACATAAACACATACATACAGACATACGTACGTGCATAGATACATACGTCCATCCATCCATCCATCCATCCATCCATCCATCCATACATACATACATACATACGTGCATACATACATACATACATACATACATAATACATCCATCCATCCATCCATCCATCCATCCATCCATCCATCCATCCATCCATCCATCCATCCATCCATCCATCCATCCATCCATCCATCCATCCATTCATCCATCCATACATACATACATACATACGTACGTGCGTACGTACATACATACATACATACATACATACATACATACATGCATGCATGTGTTAGCAACGGGTGCATACATGTTCTGCATAAAACGGTCGGCGTAAAAGGTGCGGTGATTCCCACGCGGACCGGGACGGATACATCGGCACAGACCGGAAACCCTTGAGTAATTACCAGCAATAAGATGACATTTTGAATTGAATTGAATTGAATTTTTCTTTCTCACAGTTTGTACAGGTGTTCTACCACAGCTGTTGTGAGGGGAAAGTAGGAAAAATGCTGCTTTACGACAGACTGACACAGCAACACCTTCCTCAGAACCAAAACAAACCAAGGCAGCAGACGACAAATATATACAGTTATCGCAGTTTTGCTGCACATATCAACTGACACAAAATCAATACATTAACTTCATAGACACAAATGCAATTAACTAATATTGGTAATATTCTGAAGGTTCAACGAAGAAACACCGAGCTCTTATTCGCAGAAAGAAGAACCAAAGTTGGAGGCAGACTTGGCAGTAATGAAATTACACTAGTTAAATTCGAGTATATAAATTACTTTTTGCTATAATGAGTAGTGTAATGAATTACTTTTGAGTGTTGGCAATTTAGTAATGTAATACATTACTTGTCCAGTAATTTCATGGAAATTACTTATTACTTTTCCAATTACTTTTGACTACGATGTCGCCTGTCGGATTTTCTGACGGCATAAAGAGTTGACCACGAAAAGCTGACCAAGTAGAGTTCCAATGCCCAGAGAGTGTCTGGGCATTGGAACTCTACGAACGCGAAGGAAAGAACGCTTCGATGAGAGCTCTGTCTGCTTTATCGTGCCTCTTCGTTCCCTTTTCATGCGTTCCGGAGAATTCTGTGGAGACAGTCAGAAAGGTTAAACAAAAACGCGCAGAAAGTTTTCAAAGCATTGTTACACTTGTCACTGGTGTAAGCCCGCTGCTAGGAAGGCGCGTTTTTTCATCCGGTGGGGATAAGCACAGAAGCGCGCCAACCGTTCGTCTTTCGTCGCTGCAAAGCATTGCCCGATTTCTTTGGAATGCTTTTGAACTCGCGCGTTCCTGAGAAGCTGGATCATCACATCAGTGACGAGCACAAGTTTATTGCAGCGCACCAAAATATTTGGGCCGTTTTCGGCATTATTTGACACCCGTATGTCTGGATGCACGAAGGCTCCCGTGATGAAGAAATGCTGACGCCGTGGTGCCGTTGGCGGGTGACTGACAGGGTGCCCGGATGGGGGTGGGGGGGGGGGGAAGCGCTTTTCTGCGGTCATCCCTTATACATGTGTAAACTCTGAGATACCTTAACCAGTGCCGTCGTGACGGGTATGCTATTACAAAATTAAGCCTCGTGATCCAACAGTTTCTTTAGAAGTGTTAAATTTGGTGGTGCCAAAAACTGGTTCTGCCAAATTTAGTGCTGCCAAAAAGGTATAATAAAGATATCTAACATATCAATTGATGTATAGCGCGGTAAATAAACTGTACATAACTTGGTGTATAAAGCAATATTTTTGAGATTGCAGTGTATATGTATATGAGTGTAAATAAAGTGTATATGAGTTGGTAGTGCTACGAGTGATGATTTTTTCTCTTAAAGTAATGTCAAAGTAATTTCGTTACTTTTGAAAAATAATAGTAATGTAATGTCATTACTTTCGGCCACCTGTAATTTCTGATGTAATTTAATTACACTTAAGAAGATTCTAGGAAAGCAATGAATAATGTAATTTAATTACTTTTTAGAAGTAATTTTGCCATTTCCGGTTCAGGCGGGAACGCTCGTGCGTGTGCTCCAAACACAACCCGTAAAACGACTTAACATAAAATGTAACTTGAAAAGAGAGGCTTAAATGCAAGCGCGATGTGTAAGCAGTGACTAGAAAAAAATCGAAGGGGGCAATTACAGAAGATTTCTTCCTTGATATAGGGTGACAAAGATTTGATCACAATCGTCAAACTGTTTATTGCAACAAATTGATCTAAGTAATTATTAGGGCAAAAGTCTTATGTATCTCAAACGCGAAAGTGACCGTAGCTGTAGTGAGTCGTAGTCGCTGTAGCCATCAAAATGGCCGCCGCTGCAAAAAGAAAAAAAACAAAAGACACATTTGGGCTCGTATGCAATTTGAACCCCTGTCGCCAGAGCAGTAGACAAGTGCGCTAACCACAGCACTAACATTTTTTCTGTTTGTTTCATGGGAGAACCCGCTCAGATATGACAGTACGAGGACACTGCATAGTCAAGCAAACAAGAGAATACACTAAAGTTAGGTAGGAAAAAAGCAGATACATAAATATTCGGGCAAACACACCCAAGCTTTTCAAAGAGTGAACCAGTTAGGTGGTTGGTCAAACGAATTATACACACTATGTACAAACTTCACAGTTTCTCGGAAATATGACTTCGTTGATCTTGGTGGCTCAGGATGTCTATAAGATAAGGGACATCGCCACAGACTGACACAAACCAATTTAAACAAACATGTCATACGGTGGCTCACCAGGATAGCCGAATGGCCAAAATCGCATTGAGAAAGACGTGATATCCGCATACTTTTCTGAGCGTTCGCTGCAAAATGTCCCAGAAAAAGACAGCCTCTCCGCAATCTATAACACAGTGATCAATTGTCTCTGGCAGAGAACAGAGCCAGGAATCTGTCGACAAAGCTATAAAAAGACCCCGTTCATTCATCCAAGTTTTAACAGGGAACGCTACAGTGTGCAATTTAAAAAAAATATGTTTTAACGCCTCGGTGAACCCAAATTTTCAAACATTTTATTGAGAACGTCCTGGTACGCACACTGGAGCACTAACCATTTTTTCCACATGTTATTTATTGCACTGCAGCTCACTGAAGGAAATGATATTCACAACACACATTCCCAACACACAACATACAGAGGAGTTTACCAAAAACAAAACTAAACACAATGAACAATTACAGCGCTATGCCGGGTGACAACACTAAAGCAGCAATCTGCCAGAATGGAAGCAGAATTTGCCTGATGCGTGCCCCGTGGCAGGTGAACGCGATGGCACGTTGTAGAACAGGTGCAAGTGAAAGAAAGCTGTCACTGTGAGGAAGCTGCCGCCTGAAGTGCGACAAGTCTGCCTGTCGGGGTAATTAGCGTCAAAAGAGGATGAAAAGAAAGAAAGAGACGGAAGTGCGATCTTGGAGTAACGAAGTTTTTGATAATCCCTAGGCTCTTCCCTCGAAACAAAATAAGCCCACTAAAGTGCCCGGGGAGTTTATTTACTTCTTTGCCACGGGCAGGGCAGCACATGGAGTAAAGTGCCCGCGGGGCTTTTACTCCCAGCCACGGGCAGGGCAGCACAGGGAGTAAAGTGCCTGAGGAGATTTTTACTCTTTGTTATGGGCAGGGCAACACAGGGAGTAAAGTGCCCGAGGAGTTTTTTTTACTCCCTGCAATGGGCTGGGCAGCACAGGAAGTAAAGTGCCTGGGGAGTTTTTTTACTCCCTGCCACGGGCAGGGCAGCACAGGGAGAAACTTTCAGCGCAATGCTAAAAACTCTTCACTCCCTTCTCTTTTTGTCGCCATAGCCAATCACTTCAGTGAGCGCCTTCCTATTAACCACATGGCACCTCACATTCGCCCTGTGGCTCCAGTCCTCTCATAAGAGTCTAGTCCTCTGGCCCGTTTCCACAGGCCACATCAATGCCATCCTCTCTCGGATTTCGGACGCTTTAGAAGCTTAAATCATGCGTCGCTCATCTAAATTCTGGCTCGTGCAAACTGCGTAAGAATCACCATCAACAACAGGCCACTAGGTCCTCTAACTCTTTCTAATTTTATCAAAAATTTCGTAAATCATGGGACAAAATTGAAGCCAACCGCAGAGGACGATGCGCTCAGCTCAGAAAGAAGGGATACATTTACCTCCATTTATGCCAAAGAGCATAATACAGGATTATAAGACGTGTGCGGGCGAAGACATAAATTGAGCTATTACCGCGGACCTTTTGTTGATTGCGACAGTACTTATATGGTTGGGCGCCATGTTTCGCTAGTCTGGAGAATGAAGATTGTTGTACAGAATCAATTAAATAAAAAAATTACGATGTCACGCAAGCCTTCCTCCGGTGTAGTGAATGTGAAAGCAGTAGCGTCCAATTTCCGAACGTGTCCTCTCACTATCGTCGTCACTATTTTCTCTTTGCATCATTTTGGTCCATACATGTATGCAGACCCTGTTATTGCACTTTTACTGGCCCACTTAGGCCGTAGGGCGTCTTTTTTGTAGTAAAGTTAATTTCATTAATTTGAATTTTCCCGCGCTCGCACTGCATGCGTGCCACCTGTTCAACCAGTGTGCGACGTTCTCTTTACAGTTTATTTTTGTTGAGTTTGGACCAGCTCAAGCCAACATCCTTTGTTTTTAGATGCGACTGCATCTCATTCACTCGCCTTGTCCCTCCATACGGCGTTGTCCACCCCCCCCCCCCTTAAAAAAATAATAGTTAGCGGCGCCCGGTACGATCCCACGACCCTGTGGGCGGAACGCGAGGTACATGGTGCTCTTCCCACTGCGCCACAAAACCGAGACAGAATGAAAATGCTACGAACGCGCCTTATATCCTTGACTCATTCAAACTACGTCAATATGCTACTGATACAACGCATGATGGGGCAATGATTAACACTTGCAGCAAAAGAAAAGAAGCTCCCACTTACAGCAACAATGATGGAGTAAAGGTCGTTGCGACAGCGAAGCCCCAAGCATACCACTTAGAGAGATTGACAAAGATTGGCCAATAAAACATAATAATAATCATAAAATATAATATTCATACGCGCTCCCGACACGTTTCACGCGATTTCAGAATCAATACAACGGAAACACCTAGTTAACCCCACGATGCGTCGCATCTACACAGGGTTCCCCTCGCGGGGACGTGGGCGCAATTTTTTTAAAGACGATAGTCTTTCTTGGGCTACTTAAACCCAGAAATTTTGGTCTGTCTGCATGTCTGTCTGTATGCCTGTCTGTCTGTCTGTGACTCGATTCAGCCACCCGGTTAAAGTAAAACAAGGCCTGCGCAATAGTCTTATATAGTCACAGCTAAATCTACCTGTTGAAGTCCGGTGTAATGTTCATAGTTTTCAACATTGTTGAAGAAGAACAAGAGATTACGCAAATATAAGACAACAAATTAATACAAAAGTATTATTTGCTGTGTTCTTTCCTAAAAAATTATACATACTTGATTTTTGCGAGATTAAATACTTCATGAACTGCAGAAAAAAAATTCACTCCGCCATCGCCTGCTGTCGCCTGCGCCCCTATAGCTTCTGGCGTCATTTTCAAAGAAATCAATCGGCAACAGTTACAAAAGGTTCCACGAGATAGGTTCCACGTTCTGCTTGGAACGCACGTGGAGCAGGGCAACGTGGTTCTATCAACGTTGAAGTAGGGCGCCTCGATTCACGCGCGTCTCTGACGTACGGCAGCGTTGGCATAGAGGCACCCGGCCTGGAGCAGTGGAAGGCCGTAAATTTGAACTGATTTTTAAGGAAAAGCGCGACGCAAGAGGAACAACATGAGAGGTGAGCGGGAAAGCCAAGGGAGGTATTTACTTGGCAAAAGTCGATAAAGACTATCATCTTTTGTCGACATTTGCAGCGAAACGAGCAGATACGCGGCCAATTTTTCGTTTGGTTTCATCTCGCCTCTTTGACGCTGCGTTTAACTCGTTCTCCTTTCTATCGTAATAACAAATACAACTAGTATTCTCAGTTAAAACGAGGCTAGTACCTTTGGTTAGGTGCTCATATTTTGCCTCTAATAGGCCAATGTTTTCCTTTGTGCCAAATGATGTGACTCGTGTCAGCCATGGGTAGTTTGCAACAATCTTGCCTTTACATCATTTCATTCTTTAAACCTTGATAACGTCTTCGCATGCACTGGACTATACAGCGCCTGCTCCGTAGGACCATCCCGTCGACTGCGCCAATTAAATCAGTTCTATCACAGCCCAGTCATAGAATGGCGGCTCGCAGAATGAAAAAGATAAAAAAAGTATAAACAAACTTCCTGTTGAAGCTTCTTTCACCTGTATTTTGTTTCTGTAAGCCGTCGGCGATTTTGTGTGCCATCTCTCCGCCATTATGCATGTCGTATATGTTGCCCAGGCACGCCGGATTTTTGACGTACCGAGTTAAATGCTGGTCTCGTGTTATTATGCAAATGTGGCTCTCAATTATCTGCTAACAGGATTGCGCCAGTACTTGTAACGGTCGCATTTGAACATCGTTACTAGTGCAGCGAGAAAGCTTGTTACAGCGGCGTTCACGACGGAACACAGTCATTTGTAGCTAAACGACAATCAGCAGGACGCAATAATTTTTATACCCTTCAGCCTGCACTACCGTTTACTTGCAGACAACTCCTTACATCCGCATCGTCTGGGCTCCTGGACGTGCCGCAATCCCCTGCTATGAACCGGCTCACGATTTCGTATTTGTTACACCGAACCCGTGCCGATGGCGGACAGTCTCTGCCCCCCTAAGATCAACCCCATCGACTGAGTGGCTACACTTAAATTTTCGCCCATTACAGGCAAGCTCGCCGCAGCCTCCCACCACGACACTGGCGCATTTCCCGAGAGGAAGCTACAACTTGGCAATGGACCCAGACGAATACCTATTCCCATCCCACCCGCCTCCACCTAATCTTCCCCGTCCAACAACCTTCCCTCTGCGTTTACTGTCCCAAGCCTGGCACATTATACCATACAGTATGGGCGTGCCAACGCCCTCCAGACTTTCCCCACTTCCTAAGCCCAACTTCGAGCAGTGGAGGGCGTCCTGGCCAGACCAGACCCGGATAACCAGCTCATCCTGGTGACCCGAGTAAGGGCAGCCAGTCGAAGTCGAGGAATCCCGGACTAGAGATGCCTTTCGCGGGGCGAGGCCCGTGCATCAGCCTCTGCTCAATGAATGAAAATGTTTCTGTTCCTTTCTCTCTGACCGTGGCAACTTATTTGTCATGTCTCTCAAGGAGGAGCTCTACAGCCCTTCCCACACTTTCAAGAATGACAATGCTTTTTCTTCGGAAATTTTGGAAACAATCTAACACCCCCCTCATTTTTACTTTCAAAGTTTGAATCTGTATCACTATCTGCGCAATGTTTACTTAATTTCCTTCAAAAATTTTGTCTGCGGCGTAGCCGCGGTTGTCAACGAAAAGCAGCATCTGCCGCCATACCTTCAGGCATCCCAAATCGTGTGCTCACTCTCTAGTTGTGAGCTTGATGAAAACTGTCTTACGAGTGGCAACGAATAAGTGTTGTAGGCGTTACTAAAAAGTAACTAAATACGTTAGTCGTTTCCACCAAAAAAAAAGGAAAGTTTACGGCCCTACGTTATCTCCGAACGAAAGTAACGTTGCTTACTTCGTGATTTTTGTTTTTTTCGCGCGGAATACAAGTAACCAAACTGTACCCATCTGCGACCTGCGTGATCTGTATGTTTCAAATAAAAATAAAAGCAATACGTGCATGCAGAAACAGAAATTTGCAATAGTTCGTCCACACCCAGGACAGACAGTTCTGCTATGGTTCTTCACGGCAGCTTCGCTTGCGGGATCAAGAGAAACATAGTCACAGGTGGAGTGCAGAACTGTTGTGTAATGTTTTGTTATGAAGGCCACGTTGGCCTAAAAGTGGGACCGTTAGGAAAGTTACGGGGGATGCTTAGACCTTTCATGGGATGCAAAGGCGAAAGTCTACTTAGACCTCCTGTTCATCTACTGCTGAACTTTCTGCTGAAGTTGGCAGCTACGCCCGTCATTGCAGGACCATCCCCCTGGGCTGCACCTTCGGAAGCCCATTCCGTTCATTCGCAATCACGAGCAACCACCTGTTCGCTCTTGCGGGTACCTTTTAGATATCAAGGTGTATCGTTTTGTACGTAAGGCAGCGGC
Organism: Haemaphysalis longicornis; assembly: GCA_013339765.2. NCBI lineage: Eukaryota > Metazoa > Arthropoda > Arachnida > Ixodida > Ixodidae > Haemaphysalis > Haemaphysalis longicornis. Next base: position 87,611,057 of record CM023455.1, on the reverse strand, counting down.
TGCATCCCCTTTCTCAGAGCCCCCTTCCGACCTTCCTCCGACACCGCCTTCTCTAGGAGCCCGATCCCGGGCTCGCGCCTGGCGCTCTGTCTTTAAATACGATTGTCTTTCTTGGGATGCTTAAACACAGAAATTTGGTTTGTCTGTCTGTCTGTCTGTCTGTCTGTCTGTGAGTTTGTCCGTCTGTCTGTCTGTCTGTCTGTCTGTCTGTCTGTCTGTCTGTCTGTCTGTCTGTGTGTCTGTCTGTCTGTGTGTCTGTCTGCCTGCCTGTCTGTCTGTCTGTGACTCGATTCAGCCACCTGGCCAAAGTGGAACAGAAGCTGCGCAGTAGTCTTATATATCCACAGCGAAATCTAAACGTCCAAGTCCGGTGACAATGTTCATTCCTGTCAATATTATTGAACAAGAACAAGACATTACACAAATATAAGGCAGGAAATGAATACACAAGTGATCTTCACAGTGTTTCTTTTTAAAAAAATATGGATGCTTGATTTTTGCGAAATGAAATACTACATCCACTACAGAAAAAAATTCACACCGTCGCCTGCTGTCGCCCGCGTCACTATAGCTTCTGGCGACATTTTAAGAAATAAAGCGGCAACAGTTACAAAAGGTTCCACTAAATAGGTTACACGTTCCGCATGAAACGCACGTGGAGGAGGCCAACGGGGTTCTATAAATGTTGAAGTAGAGCGCCTCGATTCACGCGTGTCTCCGTCGTACGGCAGCGCTGGCATCGAGGCACCCGGCCTACAGAAGTGGAACGCGGTAAATTTAAATCGACTTGAGCAAACATTGAGCCTGTTTACCTTGGGAGGAGCGCGACGGAAGAGGAACAACATAAGAGGTGAGCGGGAAAGCGAAGGAATGCATTTATTTGGCAAATATTTACAAAGACTATCGTCTTTTGTCGACCATTTTTTTTGTACGATTCCGTGAACCTCAGAACACTTTTTTTTTCATCTCACGGTTCCATAAAATTAGATATCTAAGGCTTGTGCCTTAAAAGGGAGACATCAGAACAGCTAGGAGGCCCGTTTCCTTGGAGAACGTCAGGAGCGACTCCAGGATTACTATGTGTGGGTGGAATGAGAGGTCCTACAATTCCAGAACAGATGGGCCGCAGTCGGGTACTTGAGTGGCTCCACGGGTTGGGGCCTACTTGCGGAGGCACTCAAGTGCCTGTACTACACGCTTGACCGCGACCCATCTGGTATAGGACTGTCGGGCCCATTATCCGCGAGGAAAATGTCACCTCTGGGCGCTTCAGGTGTCGTCGTACGTGACCTGGATCCGATCCGCGTTAGGCTTAGCGATCTTCAAAGGATCATCTTGGGGTCACTTGCAATAGTTTATTGGAGAACATCTATCTTTATTTTTTTTGCGTGTGGGCTTATTATTTGTGTGCGACCACGTAGGTGTGTTTTTTTTAGCTTTTTAGTTGGTTGCGTACCTTCGTTGGGAACAGAATTACTGGCCCACTTTTCAAGAACGTAGTGTACAGAGCGCCGTCCGACGGCGCTTTAGCTAATCGCTGCAGGCATGGCTTGAGAGCCGTCCGACGACATTCGAATATTTAGGACTAGGCTACCACCGGCCCGAGCGTCTGTTGTTGTGGTGTAGGGGTTCCGTCAGGCCCGCCATCTTTTTACATAACGCCGGTTGACGTCGATATAGTTGAGTGCTTATAGGACCACCGGACGGTGCTCTAGACACCATCTTCCATGAAAGAGCCACTCGGTGAGTGTCACGATCTAGTCCCGCGTTCGTGAACCTGTGAGGGTAGGGGTACCCTCCTGCCGAGAGACGACATGCAGCGTGCTGGTGGTGACGGTGACTGACCCCCGAGCAGCCGTGCTCGGCGGTGTTTATTGCCCGGCCACACACAATGTTGCCCACCGAGCCTGGTGGGGCCACTGAACTTAGCGGTCAACGAATATCAGGGATGGGGGGCGCCACACACTTGTCACACCCCTCACCCCCAAGTTTGTCCTACACAAACACCAAACAACACCTGTCACCCCGGCGAGTAACGGTTCGGCGGTCTCCGCTGTCTCTCACTCCGCCGGAGAACAGGTGTCGAAGCCGTTGTGGCAGCATTAGGTGCTGCCTGGGTCACACTCGCACCAGCTGTCGGCCTTGCAGGTGGCCCCGGGCTTGCAGGTGGCGCCACAGTTGTGCAAGTACCACCAGCCCCTGGTGCTGTGCTGGCAGCGGTCGGTGTGGTTGGCTCCCCTGCCTGCTGGCTTCCTGAAGGGGCGGCTGAGGTCGCCAGGCGAGGCCTCACATGGTCAGCGTGCCGGTGCCACGCGGTCCCGTCCGACATGCGAACGAGCAGTGACGATGCACTGGCAGGAGAGACCACGTGCCCGGCAGACCAGCGTGGACCAGGCCGGAAGTTCCTGGCGAACACCGGAGTCCCAGACTCCGGCAAGGGCCCAGGACGGCAACCTCGGTCAGCCGCCAGCTTCTGCTTCAGCTGCTTCAGGAGCGCTGTGGACCGGAGGTCTGGGTGTAACACGTCTAACGGTGTCTTCACCATCCGGCCCAACAGGAGCTCGCAGGGGGCACGGCCCGTGACGTCGTGGGGTGTGGTCCGGTACTGGAAGAGGAACCGGGCAACCTGTGTCCGGAAATCCCCAGCCTGGCTCTTCTTCAGCTTGTCTTTCACTGTTTGCACCACCCGCTCGGCAGCACCATTCGACGCCGGGTGGTACGGCGGGACCATCATCCGACGGATTCCGTTCTTCGTCAGCCAGGCCAGGTACTCCTCGCTGGCGAAAGCGGGACCGTTGTCGGACACGATGACGTCCGGCAACCCCTGGGCTGCGAAGACCTGCCGCAGCGCCGCAATGGTTGCTCCTGCCGAGGGAGTGGTGACCGGCAGCACCTCCACCCACTTGGAGAAGGCGTCCACCACCACCAGGAAGTAGTGGCCCTTGAAGGGGCCCCCGAAGTCCACGTGCAGGCGGCACCAGGGTCTCTCCGGGAACGGCCAGGGGGTGATCTCCACATGGCGCGAGGCTCGCTGGTTCTCCTGGCAGACTTGGCAGCTCTGCACCATGTGAGCAATGTCCTGGTCCAGGCCAGGCCACCAAACGTGGGACCGGGCCACCATCTTGGTCTTCTCCATGCATGGATGACCCGCGTGCAGCAACTGCAGGACCTTGGACCGCAGGCTCTGCGGAATCACCACCCTGGAGCCCCACAGCAGGCAGCCCTGCTGCAGGCTCAGCTCGCCGGCTTTGTGGCTGTATGTCCGCTCAGCCAACTCCTCCCCTCGGGACAACACCTTGACCACCTGCGACAGGACTGGGTCCCGGCTGGTCGCCTGCGACACTGCCGACCTGGACAGCACCTCCGGGTAAGCGTGCTCTAGCATGAACACTTCGGCAGGTTCAGGAACTGCAGCAGGCACCTCCGGCAGGGGCAGTCGGCTCAGGGCGTCAGCAGGTGCCAGGTCCTTTCCCGGACGGTAGACCAGCCGGTAGCTGTAGGCCGCGAGCCTCAAGGCCCAGCGCACCACTCTAGGCGATGCCTGCACTGGAACCGCCTTGCCAGGCCCCAGCAGTCCCAGCAGCGGCTTGTGGTCCGTGACCGCCTCAAACGTCCGGCCCCACAGGTACTGGTGGAAGCGCTCGACCCGAATATGAGGGCCAGGCCTTCCTTGTCCAGCTGGCTGTACCGCTGCTCTGCCGCATGAAGCCGACGGGACGCAAACGATACAGGGCGTTCCTGGCCATCCTTCTCCCGGTGGGCCAGGACGGCTCCCACGCCGTACGGTGACGCATCTACGGTCAGGACGACAGGCTTGGCCGGATCGAAATGCACCAGCACCGGAGCCTTGGTGATGAGCTCCTTGCTGCGCTGGAAGGCCAAGTCCTGCTCCTTCTTCCAGGCCCACTGCTGTCCATCTCGAAGCAGAAGATGCAGCGGCTGCAGATGCGATGACAGGTTCGGCAGGAAGCTCCTGTAGAAGTTTACCAGGCCCAGGTAGCTCTGCAGCTCCTTCTTGTTCTGGGGCTTGGGCGCCTTGAGCACAGCCTCAACCTTGCGGGGTGCCGGGGCTAGGCCTGCCTGGGAAATGATGTGGCCCAGGTACTCAACGCTGGGGGCCAAGAACACGCACTTCTCCAGCTTGAGCTTCAGCCCGGCATCCTGCAGTCGTGCCAGGACGTTGTGTAGGTTCTGCAGGTGGTCTTCGTCGTCGGTACCGGTCACCAGGATGTCGTCCAAGTACACCGCCACGTGTCTCATGCCTCTGAACAGGTTGTCCATCTCCCTCTGGAAAATGGCAGGAGCTGAGGCCACGCCGAACGGTAGGCGCGGGTACTGGAAGAATCCCAGCGTTGTCGAAATGGTGACATACTTCCGGGACGACTCCTGGAGCACCAGCTGCTGGTATGCATCTCTGAGGTCGAGCTTAGTGAACTTCTGTCCCCCGGACAGCGCCGACCAGAGATCTTCAATGCGTGGCAGCGGGTACTTCTCGACCGTAGCGACGGGGTTGATGGTGACCTTGAAGTCCCCGCAGATCCTTACACTGCCGTCTTGCTTCAGGACTGGCACGATGGGGGCAGCCCACTCCGAAGATTTGTATGTATGAAACGCTGGCTTTCATGAGAGCCAGAAGGCATGTGCTTCAGTAAAAATCGGCTGTCTGTCCCTTTAAAGGAGTCATGAAGACAAAATACAAGTTGGGTTTATTAGAAAGACTGCTTAGTCCCGATAACAATGATACCAATATCATCGCAATCTTCGAACAAATAAGGGAGATATTAAAGAAAACGTTTGAAGCTGTCGCGACCCCCTTGATGAAGAAAGGAGTCCGAAGCCGCCATACAGAAAGAAAATCTCTATTTACATCAGACTGAATTGCTTAATCTCCTACAAACATGGCATCCGAACGCTGCTCGTCTTCCTTCTCTTCCTTTCTGTCGACCCCTGAATCGCCCTCTTCTTTATTTTCATTCTTTCCCCAATGTTGCGCGCAGAAAATGCAACATCCTCCCGGCCCCGCACAAAAAATGAAGGTAGCCACTCCCCAACACAGCAAATCACAGGTCCTCCGAACGTTGGTCTGTCAGGGAATAGACTGTACAGGTTTTGACCCCAAAGCACAATAACTCCGTTCCTGTCGATACCGCTAAGTCAGCCAGATGTCCATGCTGCCAGTAGGGCTCGCCTCTTGGGCACACGCCGAGAGTACCGGTGCCGTCGACATATCCAGGAAGAAATTCGCAGCTTATCTTCCACGGTCTTAAATTCAGATGGAAATTCTTCAGCAGTTTGACAAGAGTTCTTTAGTGCATTTCGCTCCTTCCTCGCGCGTTGTGCTTTTGAAATTCTGCTGTCCATGTGTGAGGCATCCTTGCTCTCCCCACAACGCCCACTGTGACCTGTCTCCATCACCCTGCGACGTCCCTTACGGGCAACGCCAATGTTTGAATCTATGGCCAACCTCTGGCCGTTCACTACAAATATTTGCGTTCTATCTCGCCGATCGATTTCCGCGGGTGGCGCCCTCGTATTCTGATGCTTGGGACATTTGTTGTAAGTGGCTTCTGAAGAAGTTACACGGCTTGATATGCAGACTGTGTAGCTCCCGGTACTCTTCGAGGACTCTTGAAGTGGCGTAGAAAACACGGCATCTTGAGCTTGGATGTCAAGTGTAGACAAGGAACGTGACGCAGTCCCTCCCTTTGCTTGCGGCGGTTGAAAATGTGATGGGAGCGCAGTTTCTGTCGCGTTAACGTCTTCAGGCGCGTATTCAAAATCGGATGGTTCGTACCACGCTTTAGATAGAGAAAAAAACTCTTTGAAGGTTACCGATCCATTCAATGCCTTATTGATCTTACACTGTTCACTGGTGTCAGCCTTGTCATCTTTTAATCGATGGTACAACCGGCTCATACTGTCAATTATCATGTCTTCATATTCAATGTTATCGGTGAATTCCTCATTCAGGTAGTCGTTGTCGATACTGTTCAATTGCATCATTTAAACGCCTTAGCACAACTTCAGCTCTTCGTATGTCGCGCAGAAAATTCTTCAACATGTCACACACATCTGTGGTTCTGACGGTCAAGCTTAATGTTGCCCTTGCATCGCTGCACAATCTCCGAGCGATTCCCCTTTCTCTGTCCCTTTGTGTCTTTAGCTTTTCAAACGGCATCCTAGGCCGAGTGAAACTTCTTCCGTGCTGTTGATGCTGCGTGTCTTTCGTTGCGCGATTAGTTTCAGCATTCTCCTCAGCGTGAACGGAGTAGCTCCCAGGTCCCATCGAGGGAGATTGTTGGAGGTGAGGATGCTCTGTCGCCGCTGTCTTGTCTGTCCCTCGCGTTGGTCGTATTTGGACAGCACCACCGTGGCTCGCCAATTGGAACAGTCCTTTATCCGCATAGTTGGATTCATTCTTCTAAAAGGCCGAAGGTAGGATGACTTCAAGTCATGAGAACGTTACCGAGATCTGGTCCGCCTTGTGGACACCGTAGCCGCCGCTTTCAGTTTGGTTGGTACCCGTTCCGCCAGCTTGGTGGCCCCGACTTCTTCCTTCCTTGGTTTCCAGGCACCATAAGATGATGAAGAAAGGAGTCCGAAGCCGCCATACAGAAAGAAAATCTCTATTTACATCAGACTGAATTGCTTCATCATCATCATCATCACCAGCCTATCTACGCCCACTGCAGGGCAAAGGCCTCTCCAATTATTCTCCAATTATCTCGGTCCTGTGCCAACTGTGACCAATTTATCCCCGCAAACTTCTTGATCTCATCTGCCCATCTAACTTTCTGCCGCCCCCTGCAACGCTTGCCTTCTCTAGGGATCCACTCTGTTACCCTTAATGACCAGCAGTTATCTTGCCTTCGAATTACATGCCCTGCCCACGTCCATTTCTTCTTCTTAATTTCTACTAATATGTCTTCAACACCAGTTTGCTCCCTGACCCACTCCGCTCTCTTCTTGTCCCTTAATGTTACACCTATCATTTTCTGCTCCATTGCCCGCTGAGTCGTTCTCAATTTAAGTTGAACCCTCTTAGTGAGCATCCAACTTTCTGCCCCGTAGGTGAGTACCGGTAAGATGCAGCTGTCATACACTTTCTTCTTCAGCGAGAATGGTAGGCTGCTATTCATTATCTGAGAATGTCTGCCATATGCACCCCACCCCATTCTGATCCTTCTAATTATCTCTGCCTCATGGTTGGGATCTGGGGTCACAACTTGGCCTAAGTAGATATATTCGCTTACCACTTCCACTGCCTCGCCACCTATCTCAAACTGCTGTGCTGTCCCGAGGTTATTGATCATTACTTTAGTTTTCTGCATATTAATTTTCAGGCCCACGGTTCTACTCTGTTCGCCCAGTGCGGAAAGCATGCTTTGCAATTCGTCCCCCGAGTTACTTAGCAAGGCAAACGTCATCAGCAAATCTGTGGTTACTGAGGTATTCTCCATTAACCCTTACTCCCACCTGTTCCCAATCCAACGTTCTGAATACTTCTTGTAAGCATGCTGTGAATAACATTGGAGAGATTGTGTCTCCTTGTCTGACACCCTTCCTTATAGGTATTTTACTGCTCTCCCTATGGAGGATGATGGTAGCTGTAGACCCATTGTAGATATCCTCTAGTATTCTTACATAATGCTCATCTACCCCCTGGTTCCGTAATGCCTGAATGACTGCTAGGGTTTCGACCGAGTCAAATGCTTTCTCATAGTCTATGAAGGCTATATATAGGGGTTCAGTATACTCAGCGCTCTTCTCTATCACCTGATTGATCGTGTGAATATGGTCCATGGTTGAATAACCTTTACGGAACCCTGCTTGTTCTTTAGGTTGACTGAAATCTACGGTTGCAGAGATTCGGTTAGCGATTATCTTGGTAAATACCTTGTAGACGACTGACAGTAAGCTGATCGGCCTGTAATTTTTCGAATCCTTCTTGTCGCCTTTCTTATGGATTAGGATGATGTTCGCGTTCTTCCAAGATTCCGGTACATTGCGGTCATTAGGCATTGCGTATACAGGTTTGCCAGTTTTTCAAGTACAATTTCAAGTACAGTACAAATTGTACTGAATTGCTTAATCTCCCACAAACATGGCGTCCGAACTCTGCTCGCCTTCCTTCTCTTCCTTTCTGTCGACCCCTGAATCGTCCTCTTCTTTATTTTCATTCTTTCCCCAATGTCCCGCGCATAAAATGCAACACCCCTAGCCAATTTCCCGTAACTTTTCTATGACGTCACGGAACCTTGTTTGTGCGATTGGCGGCCGCCTAACTGAGCTGTCGCGACGACACATGACTGGACGTCTGTAATGGGGACTCTAGTTCCATTTGACCGCATCACTTGAATGCTAACGTGCAGTTAGCGCACTGAAAATTATGTTTTATTGTTGGCCTGTATGACGTCATTCTTGCTCATAGCACGTCACTGTGGCGCAAAATTTGAAAGTTTTCAAATACTTCTTGCTTTTTTTTCGTTAAAAAACACATTTTGCGGCTATAATGGAGCTGAGTGAGATACTGAATCCTAGTTCTTTCAAATTAAACGAAGTTGTATTTTCTCTTCATGGCTCCTTTAAGGTTATTTTCAGTAGAATGGCCTTTGAAGCTGTACATTATGTTGTATGGAGAAATTGCGATTTATTCTCTTGAAGACAAATCCATTGGAACAATGCATTCTTTAATCCTCCATTATTAAAGCCAGCGAACTTTCTTTCATCGCACGGGGATTCTAAAATGATCCACACACGCCCACACGCGCACACGCACGTGCACACGAACACACGCACAAACACACGCACACACACACGTGTCAGAAATTCTTTTTAGTTAAAACATTTCACATCCGTTCACTGTGAAGGGATCGATATCTCGCTGGTCCGTAGTTACCCGCTGTCTTTTAATTACATAAGCACACCTGAGCCAGAAGAGCGCTTTGAGAGTTTTGCGTCATTCGGGAATCATTCGCCTGAGCAGCAGCACGTGTGACTCCCTTGAAAGGCACAGAGAAACAATTTGAAAGAACGGAAAAATAAGTGGCAGCTTAAAACGAGCGTGCCAGTTGAATCGAACCACCGAGAAAATTAGTTTCTACGCCCTGCACGCCCAGTGACGTAAGCAAAGGTCTCGGGGGTATAATCACGTTGAGCGACTTAGAACCTTCCGACGGCCTAAGAGCTGAGCGTATAGCTTACGAGAGACTAACATGGAAGTCTTAGACGGCATATGCAACGTATGTGTGGTTGTGTTAATGCTTCATATATATGGTCTGAAGTTTCCATCACGATTAGCGTCATAGACGTATGCAACATCACCCCAAAATTATTCACGGCGTGTTTATAAGGGGCATCTAGAAAGTTTGGCTGGGAACAGCCAAGGATACCAGTAAATTGAGAATATTTGAGTTACTTCAGATTTCAGCGTGACAACGATTTTTAGTGTGAATAGGGAGAAGATCTGCAAAGAATGCCTCGGGAACTGTATTTAGAATGTAGCGTGCAAAGTAAGCGCAAAAAAATCAAAACGTATGCAAAATAGATAAGCAGAAAGCGACTCCTTCGACGTAGGCAGTGAAATCTTGGACAAAAAGTTGCTAGTGCTGATTCAAACCACGAGAAGGAAGTTAGTCGTACGGAATGGACAGTTTTCGGCTAACATTCTGATGTGATATAATGTAGGTCGCCTTTGTGACTGGGAAAAAAACAATAGCAACTAACGTTTACTTCCCGTAATAAATAAGGGGCAGATGAAACACAAGTTTGGTTCATTTAAAAGATTCCTTCGTTAGAATGATATCGACACCACTTTTAACGTAAACTTCGCTGAAATAAGCTATATAATTATGAAAAAAGGGAATGGCCATGCTACCCACTAGTTCATTTCCCGAAACAGAACCTATGATGTCATGCCCAAGTCTGCGATTGGCTGAGGTGGGAAAAAGTAAACGAAAATTATTTATTGTTTATTTAAAATACCTTACAGGCCCCTGTTAAGGGCATTGAGTAAGGGGGGTAACGAAGGAAGGAGTTACAGATCATTCATCACAAAATCACGAGTTAAAAAACACACTAGAAAACTTATGACGACAAGGTTTGCAAACGATAACAAGAAAAGGAAAAGTCAATAGCATATCGCACACACGTAAACTACGCCCAATAATTGCAAGTATACTGAACACTAACACGCTAGTAGGTAAACTAGACAACCAAAGATACCCAAATATGCGCAGACGAAGTGCACCAATCAGTTTCTGTAGTCTTGAGTATGCACAACGCAAAGAGCACAGGAAAAAACGCAGAACATACTCGCGCGCGTAAAAAGACATTTCTAGCATGAAATGTTCGTACTCAGGCACAAAGAGCGACACTGGAAAAGAAAGCAAAAATAGAAAGCACGGGCTATGACAGGTTGTTTTATATAAGCTTACGTAAGGGCTTATAAGATTCCCAAGCAAGCATTCGCTTCAATTTAGGGCACATTCTTTTCATAGCATTAAGAATGGAGGGTAAGCAATGGAAGTTACGAAAGTACACGTAAACATAGAATTAACGATGCGTACTGCTGTTGGTAGAGCGCGCGCTATGCTAGTTTTAGCTGAACAGCAGTGCGGCGTTTTGGGGTGGTCTGAGACGACACTGACCGATTCAGTAATCGGCGGTGGCTTACGGGACCATGTCTGTCGAGTGAACAACATGTTGTTCACGAAACGATTATTTTCTACCTGAACAAAAAGAGCCAGGTACAAATATGGTTAAAAACAAAGCAAATGCAGAAAATGGCCCGGTGCATTATGGTGGCGTCATCTATGCGGACTGACGGTAAACAAGGCTCCACAATCGGCTTCCGGACCCTATGACGCACTAGGTATCGCTTGAAGACCTGTTCCTGTGGTGTCATTGCACACAGTACAAAACACAGGATTTGGAGGGATAATAAAAATTTTAACTTAAATTGAATAATTTCTCAGTGAATACAGCATAGCTTGTTTCCGGACAAGCGCTTGGAGCATTATGAAACACGAATATTTCGAATAGAACAAACTTGTATGTTTTCTGCATGGCCCCTTTGAGGAACATAAATTTCGGAACTTACTAAAAAGTTCGAAAGAAAACATGGGCGGACCCAACGAGCAATAAAAAAGAGATAGGTAGTTGTAACACTTCGGGGTTTGGGCCGATCGTCTTCAATTACTGAGCAAACAACATTGGTACACATCTGCACCTAAATGACCAGGAAGATAAAGTGCAAGTTTGGTTCATTAGAAAGACTGTTTTGTCCGCAAACAATAATGCCAATTTCATCGCAAACTTCGAACAAAAAATGGAGATATTAAACACAACATGTTAAGAAGTCGCCACTTTCTGGCAACTTTTCTATGACGTCACAGAATCTTGTTAGAGCGATTGACGGCTGTGGACCAAATCCATCGTCAAGAAAGACGACCGCACAATTGTAGCGGGACCTCTAGTACAGGTTTATCGTAGGAATGCTTACATGCGGTTGACGCACTGAAAATTATGTTTTCTGAACCGGCCCATATGACGTCACTGCTGCCCACAACACGTCACTGCGGCGCGAAATTTGAAAGTTGGTCAACACTTTCTGCGTTTTTTTTTTCTGTTAAAAAGCGTCTTTCGTGGCTGGAACGGAAGTGAGTGAGGTACGGAACCTTAGTTCTTTTAAAATCAGCAAACTTGTATTTTGTCTTCATGGCCCTTTTAAATTACGGGAAAGAAGAGGAGTTGTACCGGGCATTAATGTAGGGAACTGACATCTGCTGGACCATCCGGCTGACAGAATGGCTACCGAGGGAGGGAACTAGAGAGGGTACAAGAAGAAGTGGCAGAGAGATAACTCGATGGAGAGATTAGGCGAGAAAATTCGGGACAAAGAACGGATTCGGAAAGCGCAGGTTAGGAGAGTTGGAATTATAAGAAACAGGCGTTCGTCCTGCAGTGTACAAATTGGAAGGTAACTGATAGGGTGATTTCTTGAGCCTGCATCATGGTGAACACCGCGAAAAGACAAGAACAAAAGCTTGAAAGAAGGAAATAAACACGACAGCACTTGTCCTGTTTCGTTCCTTTTAGCCTTCGTCTCAGTACTTATGCGCTGTTCGCAGCTATGCATGTGGTTTGCTGCTGTTGCTGCTGCTCATGATTTTTAACACGAAAGTGTTTTACTCACCGGATACACAAAGATTTCAATAGTGTCATATCCGTCACGGAAGTGACGCCAGTTCAGTGAAGCAAGCGGCCTGTAAAGGGTACACCCCTGCACACACGGTCTTCTTGCGGGGAAGCAACCGTTAGTACAAGTACCTTAAGCTGGTATTAGTACCGTTAGTATTTAGTATTAGTAAACTTTAGTATTTTAATCTTTAGTATTAGTACCTTTAGCTGGTGGTATAAGGAAATAAAAGAGGCTATTGACCGGCGAAGAAAGGCGTTGAGAGAACATAGAGAGGCATAAAGAACTCGTACGGAACTAGAGGTAGTGCAGGAAAAATGGGATATCTACCGGGGAAAAAAACTAGAAGTGCAGAAAATGGTGCAAGCAAAGATCAAGCAGAAAAGCGAACAATGAATGGCAGAAATGCGAAAGAAGGACAAAAGCGCACCCAAGAAGTTTGGTAACCATGTAAAATTACTAAGCTGAAAAAACAATATCCATAAAAAATTCTTGATTGATGGGGAGGGGAAACACTTAGAAGGAGAGCACGCGTTGGCGCAAAGTTATCGAGTGATTAGTGAGACGTTTAGGGCAATAGAGGTAGGGGAACCTGCACCGATAACATCAGCGCCACAGAAGATTGCGGAAAAGGAAAGAAGTTTGAGCAACCTTCATTGAAAAAAATCAGAGCAAAAGGTTTCCCCCAGACAGCAGTGGGGCCCGGACGAAATACCAGTGCAAACTGATAAACCTGCTTGGGCCTAAAAGTAAGGCATCGTTTATGAGGGCAATACTTAAGGTGATACAAACCAAACAAATACCGGAAGACTGGCTAGAAAGTAGGACGAATTTAAAACATAAAGGCAGAGGCAGCGAAGCCAGTATTGATGCACACAGACCACTTACAGTAACGTCAGTGGTGTATAGGTTCGTAATGCAGGCGATAAAATCAGAAATTCAAGCATGGATGGAAGAAAATGAAATCCCTAGGGAACTGCAGAATGAATTTAGACAAGACAAACGATTGGATGATAATATGTTCGTGATGGCGCAATGTATTGAAAATGCGACAGCGAAGAATAGACCATTATGGATTACGTTCTTGGACATTAAAGGGGCATATGACAACGTAAACAGAGAACTGCTGTGGAGAATGCGGAAGCTCCAGGGATTAGATGACGAGTTCATAGAGATCCTTTTAGCAATCTATAACGATAATAGTGTGCACCTTACATGGGAAGGACAGAAATGCGCCCAGCAGGTCAACACCCATAGGGTACTGAAACAGGGATGCCCTTTGAGCCCACTACTGTTTATGGTTTACATGGCAGGGTTAGAAAAGAAACTGGAAGAAAGTCAAGTAGGGTGCTACCTAACGTATATGCTGCGAGGCGAACTGGTACAACAGCGTATTCCGGGAATGTTATACGGAGACGACATTGCTCTTTTAGCTGATAACCAGAATGCAATGGCTCTTAAATATTAGAGGCCAGGAAGCCACCGACCTCGGTTTAAATTTTAGCGCAGAAAAATCGGGAATAATGATTTTCAATGACACTACCACTGACGCAGTGTCTATCCAGCATGGCGAATTACCCGGAGTGAAGGAATATAAATATTTGCTAGTGTGGATAAACGAAGGGGATAACTACATAAGAACTCACAAGGAGCAACTAAGGATAAGGGAAAGCGAAACGCAGTTATAATGAAGCATAGAGCTCTGTGGGGGTAACAAATACGAAGGAGTGAGAGGAATGTGGACAGGAGTAACGGTTCCGGGTCTCACATTTGCGAATGCTGTGCTCTGCTTAAAATCAGACGTTCTATCAGGCCTTGAAGTAAACCAGAGAACGGTAGGACGTTTGGCCTTAGGCGCGCATGGAAAAACAACTAACGAAGCAGTTCAGGGAGATATGGGCTGGGCGTCGTTGGAAGTTAGAGAAGCTCAGAGTAAAATATGGTTTGAGATGAGGTTGAGGGCAATGGATCAACGAAGGTGGGTAGCTAAGGTTTTTAGGTACCTATACTTGTAAAGCGTGGACACTCAGTGGTTAAGGAAGACTAGAAGGCTAACGATGAAATACGGAAAGAACAGTTCAGAATCCAAAACAGCCAAGGTAACCAAAAAAGAGGCAAGGCAGATAGAAACGGATAAATGACAAGAAAAAATGGAAGCTAAAACGTCGATAGAAATGTACAGGGCGGAGAAATGGGACATCAGAAAGGAAAATTTCTACAATAATTCCCTGGGCAGTGCTTTGCTTTTTGAGGCTAGAGCAGGTTGCTTGCGAACTAAGAGCTTTGTGGGGAAGAATTCACAAAGTGATGGGATATGCGTGATCTGCGGAAAAGAAACAGAAACTATGCGGCACATAGTGTTAGAATGCGAGGGTATCCATCCAAATCTACATAAGGAAAATATTCGCCTTCCGGAAGCTCTAGGATTTAAGGGTAGCGCAGAGGAAGTTAACTTCAAGGCTGTCGAGGCGACAAAAAGAAGATTAGAAGTCTTGTGGACGAAAAGCAGAGAGGGGGATATTGCATAGGACCGTTACCACCAGTTACAGGAAAAAAAAGTATTTTGTGCTTAATAGCTTTTTGTGCCTGCCCTAAGCAGAGCTAGTATTAAACCAAGAGTATAAAACATAGGTACATTAGTCCTTTTTGGTACGATGACATGTCATCACCCCGCTACAAAGGGAAAACCAATAGCAATCATCAATCATCATCATCAGTACGTTATACTTTGGGTTGTTTGTTTTCGGGTTTTATATTTTAACACGAAAAGGTTTATGCCGGGATAGACCAAGATTTCACTGATGTGATTTCCGTCACAGAAATGACGCCAGTACACCTTTGCCGAAGTGACCCGCCAGCTGGACGTCGCTCACCAAGCACACCCACAATAGAGCCACCGATCCGCAAATCATGCTCAGCCGCAGATTTCGCTGCAAATTTCACTTTCATGTTTCACCGATTCCTATGGCAGAGGAATCCACCACAGTTTTTTTTTCTTTTCTTTTTGCGAGTCCCTCACGTGGCGCAAGCCTGGATACAGATGTGAGACTAGGCGCCTGCCCTGTTTGCTTTTATTCTGTTCAATTCAGAGTTTTTATAGTTTTGGCATTTACAGATTTTACAATTTACAGTGTGTACTGTTTTCTTTCATTTAGAGTGTTTTTTTGTAGCGAGCGAATTAGTCCTCCTTTCACCCGATTCCTGCCCAATTCCCCACATGGTATCCTTTTCGTTTTGCGAGACCCCCACGTGGCGCAAGCCCACGCGCAATCCGCACTCTCTATAAAAAAAGTTCGTAAAAAGGTAGTAACGGCCGTATTTACTAAATCCTTACGACCCTTACTACCCCGCGGTTTTGTACGTAGGCTGTGCCACTAGCAACTGCATGTTTAGGAAATTAACTCAGTGTAGGAAGTAGTATGCACTAGATAAAGGTCGTGCTTATGACTAGGTTATGCATGGCCAGTTAGTAAACGCATGTAGCTCAGAAGGGTGCTATCGGTAGGACTTTACTAGTGGGGGTAGTGGTGCTTACTGTCTGCTTCAGTTAGTAACCCTGACTAGTGCTAAATTTACTACCTCCAGTTTCGAAGTACCTAGTGTATACTGGAACAAGTAACTTGTTAGTATTCATTAGTCAATACCCCGAACTTTTTTTAAGCGTGCAGGGTAGAGATTATATGCGATTTTTTATTCAAATGGTTTAGTCCTTAATCTGAAGTTTTGCGTAGCAAGTATGTTAGTCCTCCTTACTCCCAATTCCTGGGCCGATCCCCCAAGTGGATACGAGCGCTCAGCATTTTATGGTATTTTTCGCATATCTTTTTCCCCTGCGTCATATGTGTTCAAAGCAAGCTTCGGGCCCTCGTGGAACTTTTTAACCTGTTAAATTTGGTGCACACGCGCATCTTTGTCTCATCGCCGCACGGCGCGGAGCGGAAGCGTTCTGTAATATACCTGCGGTATGTGTGTTAGGCATCTTTTGCACCTCTACGAGCGTGCACAAATAGCTTTTTGTACTTTCTAATTTTTTCCCACGCCATTATATCTGTAATTGAAGTACTAATGAATGATTGTTCATTGTGTGTAAGGTTTACTCGCGATAGACAGAAACCAAATCACCCATCTGTATGGCGTTACGAAAGCTTCCCCACGCTTTCATTATTTGCTCGCTGGGTGGAAGTTTTATGTCGTGCCGCTATTAGGGCAAAGCTCCTCTTGCTGAGGCCCTGTCCCGGCCGTACACGGCACATTGATGATGATTGTGGCAGGATCCCCCTAGGGATTGGCCAACCAAAGATCGGCCGAAGAGGTCAAAACGTTCAACGCGTTCCTCGCTACCCAACAAGGAGGAGAGGAAGAAGAAGTGGTTGTCGTTCATCGCCTGCGAGCTGAAGACACGTACCGGGGGTACGCGACACAAGACGGTCTGCAGAAGGCGACGGCCAAGGTGGCGAAAATGTCACACACCGAATTCGCCAACTTACCAATGGAGATTCTCATCGTCCCAAACAAGCCCTACATAATCACCACACACATCGACGTCGTCGACGGGCTTGTCAACGGAGCGGTGGAAAGCTTGACGTGTCGAGTCTTTATAAGATGTACGGGCGAATGTTTCATGGTTTTACCGATACGCATTTTAGCTTCGCCCGTCTCATCATCATTCACTTCGTGGAGATGGTGGGATTTTAACATTATACGGTCCTAGGTGCATGGGGGAAAACTAAAGAATCCTCCACTTATTTGCGCCTGTAAGGGGTAAAACTCAAAGTATTGTTCGCATTGTGGCTACGTAGCAACAGATCTCAAGGTTTTCATGGGCAGGGTGCACAGTAGGGGAAGCAAAAGTAAATAGCGTGTGCTTTAACAATTCGAAGGACGTACAGAACACGAAGGGGACAGGTTCATTCTCGCTCACATTTCCGACATAAGACTGCAGATGTAAACTGTCAGTACGTTACCTTTCCCTCCAGATTTCACTACACAAAGCAACGAACGATTGAATTGCATTTGGGCCTGCTCGAAATTTGCTTCAACAAAGAAGCGGCGCAGAGGTAAGAGTTTTTGTTCACACGGTGCGGCTGGATACATCAACGGATACGTGACTAACGTGCAAAAAGAGTTCACCACACTCAGCTAGACCGGGCCTGGAAAGCGCGAAGAAAGAGGGGAATAACGTCTATGCTTTTTTGTACCAAGAGCGGATTCAGATCGGTTCTCTTTATCTAGAGATTATAGTGGCCTCACGTTCTGACGCAAACCAGAACCAAATGCAAGAGAGATAAAGTAATGGTGTTGGGCGGTACAATCGCCTTGATTTTGTCGGCTTGACACTGATCACTCCAGTCGGGTGGAAAAGTGGCCAATTGTGAAATAAAATAATATTTCTTTCTTATGCGCACAACTGACCCAGAATGCCACGGACCATTAGCCCCGCACGGGATCATTTCGGTACTATGTCAGTAACGGAAACACCAGTTAAAGTTGCAGATGTTTCAGTTGTACGAGTTGCGGAAATAGAGAGAAGGCTCTTTATTAGAAAAGGAAGCCGAGATGTTCGCCGGAACTTCGACAGCGACATGCTACTCGGCGGAGAAAGGGGAAGAGAAAGGGTCCGAGAAATCAGAGGGGAATTAATAGCGAAACTAAAAGCATTCGATTCAATTTTACTACCGATGCTGCGCTGCGGTGGCGTTTGCCTTAGCATTTCATGTTTACATCAGCCATGAAAACTAATTTAAAGGCATTGAACTCTACTATTAAGTCACGGAGAAACGTATGAGTTTTTTAATGCTACCACGAGGCGACGATTTACTGTAGAGAAGCATGCTGACAGCAGGAACGTTTTAGTATTTCAAAGTAATCTTTAGTTTGGTAGAATCATATATCGCATTTTAGAGTGTTTGCCGTCACCATTAGCAACTCACCTTATTTTAGTGGGAGAGTGTAGATATTGCTTTGTATAACGGGGTTTTTCTTTTACAAGTTTCGTCGTAGTGCTGATGCTGGGCTCCGGTTACCAGTACTACGTTGAAAGAAAACTATTAATGCTGGGGTTTTTTCCTGTTACGAGCACATTGCGTGCTTATGTAAAGAGTGCTCGAGTTAGCATTACTACATCAAAAGAGAAATGAAAACATGAAGAAAGCCAAGGTTTTCTTCATTTACAATCTTTAAAAAGGTTGTGGCATTCATTAAAGGAACACTAACAAGTTACGTGTCCCAGTATACACTAGGTACTTAGCAACTAGAGGTACTAAGTGCAGCACTAGTCAGGGTTACTAACTGAAGCAGGCAGTAAGCATCACTACCTTCATTAGTAAAGTACTAGCGATAACACCCATCTGAGCTACATGCGTTTACAAAGTGGCCATGCATTACCTAGTCATAAGCACGACCTTACCCTAGTGTACACTACTTCCTACACCCAGTTAATTTCCTAACCATGCCTTTGCTAGTGGCAGAGACTACGTACCGTACCTGGGGTAGTAAGGTTCGTAAGGATTTAGTACATACGGCCGTAACTACCCTTTTACGACCTTTTTATTTAGAGTGTACGATCAGATTGGGTGTTTATGCGAACAAAGATGAAGTTCCTAGGTGGGGTGTCACTCCAAGTATTCTGTAAAGAGCGTACCATATTTTCTCGAGGTCGAGAACGCCGGTTGATTGATTGTGGGGTTTAACGCGCCGACGCAACGCAGACGATGAGGCGCGCCGTAGTGGAGGGCTCCGGATTAATTTTGACCACCTGGGGATCTTTATCGTGCGCCGAAATCTCGTACACACGGGCGTTTTTGCTTTTCGCCTCCATCAGAAAAGCGGCCGCCGCGGCCGGGAATCGAACCCGCGACCTTGTGCTCAGCAGCGCAACGCCTTAGCCACTGAGCCACTGCGGTGGGTCGAGAACGCCGGTTACGCGCAGCACTTGCACTGTGTCGCTTTTCGTGCACAGATGTTTCCTTCCTCTTTTTCGGGCTATTTAACATTTCTTTTTCGTGCTTTGCCGCTACCAAGCCAAGTAGCATTTTCTTTTCAGTGCACAGGTGTTCACGGACGTGTATCAGGCCTACACCTGAAACGCATAACTGTGATTTGGTAGCCCGTTTTTACGTTCCGTCTCAAGTACCAGATTCTTATTCATGCGTGAAGTAAATTGGACCGTGATATCGGATCGTCCATCATCCTTTCTAGGGACACGATCACACACGTCAACGTCAACTCTGGTTATTGATTCTGCGATGAAATCCGCATGCATCTTGAGAACTGCAGAAAATTTTTCGCGTGGTCTCTTTTTGTTGTTGTCCGGTCTTTGTTTGGTGACGGGCATATTGTATAAAGAACGCAGCTATCAGTTTGACAGTAAGAAATTAGCATAGGATGTACTGAAAAGCTCAAAGGTAAAACGAGCTACGTCGCCACTCTGCCCACACTGTGATGTGCGAGAAACCCTCCAGCACCTGCTCTGTGAATGTGCTCGATTCAGTGCTGAAAGAGTGTCCGTCGCAGTGTCTTTCGGACTGTCGCTTTCCGTAGACGTTCAGCTAAAGGACGTTGGAGGTCCGTGGACATGTACCAAACGTGCTTTACGGGCTGCAAAAGCTCTGATAGAGTACCTGCAACACACAGGTCTAGATCATTCTGGGAATAACAACATTTCTGCGCACATCAAGTTCTTGAACATCATCGCCATCATTTTCATCACGTCGTCAACTGCAAGTTAGACATGTCAGCCCGCCGAACATCGGCAGACTTCATTAAAAATGTTTCTCTCTCTCTCTCTCTCTCTCTCTCTCTCTCTCTCTCTCTCTCTCTCTCTCTCTCTCTCTCTCTCAAAGCACCACGGAAAAGCACTATAACCTCTGAATACTCAGGCCCACTTTGTGTGTGTTTAGTATGGCAGAAAATCATTTTCAAGAAAAGAATTTCACGATTGTTAAGTCCGTGTGCATGTGCTGTGATGTGCAGGATGGTGTTAGCATAAGTTGCAGCGCGTAGGAAACGTCGGCCGGAAAGATCTCTCTTTCATCGAGCATGGGAAACCAAACTTCGGAAAATTATGGAGACAGAATTGATAGATTGGAAGAATCGGAGATAAAGCGGGAATTATACAGTCAATTCCGCGGTAGCACCAAGATTTTTCCATCTTTTCTTTTTTGAGGGGAGGGGATACATAGTTTAACGGCTCTGTATTAGGTGGTGACTGAAGTAGTGTTGGGGAGGACTTTGCAGCGTTCGAGCGGAGACAGGGCGATGAGTCATGCATGAATCAGAGAAGTGATAGAAAATACGAAAACACGTACATCTTCTCTGACCACGTGCCGGAATAAAGTTTTCTCCTGCTCTTCCTCAACGAGAGGTCATAGAAGAGGAGGTGACTTGCTCAACTAAACCCACACAGACGCCACACATCACCAGTCCCAGGAGCATGGTGCGTTTCCCTAAATACCCTTAAAAAGACATATATCCGCCTCCTCATGTACAGTCACCAATCCCTGCGAAGGATCACGAAACCGCAGGAGACGCGAAGTCAAAGTCGCTCAGTCATATGTGCGGGAGCACAGTCCAAATCGACGTTCTATAGGCCCAATTATCTAAATGAAAGTTTGTGTGAATAATGAAGTTTCATATGTTTAACCGTCCGCTAGAGAATCAAGTTGATACCGCTCCATAGACACTGCAACTTTGCAGCAGTAGACAATTTGCGCACTGTAGGATACACCACGGCCGCGGCTAGACCATGACCGCTCGATCGAAGAGTGACATGTGGCTAGATCAATGAGCCCTATGGTACCCTCTTGCAAACAGGCTTATAGAGACACTAAAGTGTAAACGCAACTTTGCCTGTATTTTATAAATGAGGGTATCGGAAATGTAAATATACCAAATATGCCAAAAGCGGGAAAACGGGATGGGTATCGCCGCTTATGCGCTTTCCCGCACCCCATTTTGTAATATTACACATCTATACTCCATGGTGAGACGGGATTGGTGGTGCTTGCCGAAGCGTTACCGGGAAACAAACGCTTAGGTAGGAACACGAAACAAAAAATAATGTACACGACAACTTTCGGTGGTCATTCACTTCTGAAAGCACACAAGCAAGCTGTCAAGCAT
The DNA here is from genome assembly GCA_013339765.2 of Haemaphysalis longicornis. Taxonomy (NCBI): domain Eukaryota; kingdom Metazoa; phylum Arthropoda; class Arachnida; order Ixodida; family Ixodidae; genus Haemaphysalis; species Haemaphysalis longicornis. Next base: position 87,589,738 of record CM023455.1, on the reverse strand, counting down.
TATAAAAACTGTATGCCTTAGCCTAGTCGCCAGTCTTTGCTTCAGTTTAGATTTCGCTGTTATGCTTCGACTTGGGTACAACTCTGTCAAAAGATGCATGCATGTGAGTGACCTCGAGTACCTACTGTAATTACTACCACTAAAGCATATATGTGAAACACACACCGGCAAAAGCAGATAATGTTAGCGAAATCGCCTTCAAACGAGACCGCCGCCAACTCATGTGATCAAGTGCGAGTGTATTTTTACTACATGCTCCCACGTGGCATGACCTCCTCGGCATTCCATGGAAAGCTTCACCGGCGTCGTGAAGCCCCGTCCATTAAGCGCGGCGATTTGTGGCCGTCTTCTAACAACGGAGCTGTGTAGGCCGAGCATTATTCGTCCGTCGCAACAAAACACCTCGAAGTATGAGGGAAAGTGGCGAGGAGGCAAGAATCCCACGAGCAGGTGTTGGAGGTGCGTGCCTCAAAAAAAAAAAAAAAAACACCGCGCGAGGTATACAGATTTGCTGTAAAAGTCTCTTGTCCTTGAAGCACGAAACTCTCTAGCGCCAGGCGTAAACGAGTGTCCTGGTGTTTTTTTTTTAAACGCGTTACGTTCTAGCGCGAGGCGTAAATGAGTGTCCCGGTGTATTTTAAAGACGATAGCCTTTCTTGGGCTACTTGAATGTGGAAAGTTTGGTCTATCTGTCTGTTTGTCCGTCTGTCTGCCACTCAATTCAGCCAGCCGGCCGAATTGAAACAGATGCCGCGCAATAGTCACATACTCACTGGCAAATCTAAACGTCTAAGTCCGGTGTTAATGATCATATTTGCCAACATTGTTGAACAAGAACAGGACATTACGCAAATATCAGGCAGAAAATCAATACATGAGTGATATTTGGAGTGTTCCTTTATTAAAAATTTACGGATGCTTGCTTTTTGCGATAGCAAATAAAGTACTACATCATCTGCAGAAACCCGTCGCCTGCTGTTGCCCGCGCTACCTGGCGGAATTCTAAAAAAATGAAACAGCAACAGCAACAAAAGGTTCCACTAGATAGGTTTCGCGTTCCGCTTGGAACGCTCCTGGAGTAGGGCAAAGTGGTTCAATAAATGTTGTAGTAGGGCGCCTCGATTCATGTGCGTCTCCACCATACTGCAGCGCTGGCATCGAGGCACCTGGCTTGGAGCAGTGGAACGCGGTAAATTTAAATTGACCTGAGAAAACCTGTAGTGTGTTATCTCTGGAGGAACGAAACGGGAGAGGAACAGCATGAGAGGTGTGCGGGAAAGCGAATGGATGCATAAACTTGTAAGGGGCGCCAGTCGACTATCGTCTTGCGTCGACACTTGCAACGAAAGGAGCAGATACGCGGCCCACTTCTTAGTACGCGTTACGTTCTAGCGCGAGGTGTAAACGAGTTTCCCGTTGGTGTACTATCGTGACCACATAAGACGAACGACAATTACGACGACGACGACGACAGGAGATGCCAACAGCCCCAGTCTCTAAGGGGCTTCGGCCCTAAATCTAAGGTTAGGGATGTCCCGGGAATAATACCCGGGACATTTGCACCGTGATTCCGGCAACCTAGCCACTGCGCCATCCCAAAGGCCCGAGGTGTACGGGGTTAGCAGCGGCGGCGAACAATGACAAGTGCAGCTAATCGAAAAAAAAAAAAACGCTTGCGGTGGTCGGAATCAAACCTGGGTCTCTCGATCGTGTTTGAACCCGGCGTCTATCCGATTGAGCTGTAATAAAATTCCGGGCACACATCATTTCATTCCCGTTCGTAGCGGGCGCGTTGGCTTTGGACTTGGCCGCGGGTTCTAACGCGTACTAACGCGGTTCACTTTGGGAGATATGTGAAAGCCTACGGACAAAACGATCCGGGCCTGCCAGCTATAGAGAACGTTCAGCGGTAAGTTCGGAAGTCCTTGTGAGGGGCAACAGCCGGGTCTCCGACCAAGGGAGAGGGGCCGCCAGCTGTGCCGATTCTCCAGTCTTGCACCCCTAGGGCAAGCTGCACCATTTTATTTCGGTACGCCACTGCACCAAGATGGCATAAGAAATTCGTTGTTATTGGCTGCAACGAAAGTGAAAGCCAACGGGGTCAGGATTTCAAGAGAATGGCGACGATCTTGTAAAGAAGGACTCAGCTCACTCTAGCTGATTTGTGACGTACCATGAAAAGTCACAAAAAACGGAATTAAATGGCGGCTAGAAATGTGGGCCTATTTATTAAAGGCGGTTTCTTTTTGGGCTATTCAAAAGCGGAAATATCGGTCTGTTTGTCTGTCTGTCTGTCTGTCTGTCTGTCTGTCTGTCCCTCTATTCAAGCCTTCCCTCCAAAAGTTCAAATAATTCGTCAAAAAGTAATTTAAATAGGCAAAAATGGTCCTAACTAATAAACATAGTGGAGTAAGTCATACATATCCCCATCATTTAGCGCAAAAGAAACCTGAGGCACATGTGAGGCAAAATGTGAATACCTCACCTGTAGTGCGCGTGTATGTTGTAAACCTGTGGGGTTGGTTTTCACGATACATCAAGTCAAAAAAAAAAAAAAACAACGCGTTAAAAATGGCCCATGACATTTAAAAGCAAGTACAAAAATAACGGAATTCCGGCTCATTTTGGGCCAGGTAGAACAAAACAGAAAATAAATAGGTGTTCGCTGTCCCAACAGATGGCACGCGAGCAGCGCAATGGCGGGATAATGGAATTCCGTTGAACAAGCCTCCATTTATCCCGGGTGGAGCGAAAGAACACGGGAAGAGCGGGAAGGGTGAGAGGGAACAGTGGAGAAGGGGTTGTTGGGGAGGGACGGCAGACAACTATCGCTTTTATACATTTTCAGCGAAGCAGGGAGATAAGCGGCTAATTTTGTTCTCGGAAAACAAGACTTATATGGCAGTCAAACAAAGACTGATAGGGTAGCGAAACTCGCCATCTTTCAATTACAGAGACCCTGCAACACTTTCCCTAACTTTTTTATAAATCCTAAATGCTTGCAGGACGTAGTCAACAAACACATCCAGTATTTATAATGGGAGGTCCCGAAGTACCTCAGCCAAAAATTACGGCTCTATGCCAAGCTGACTTGGAAACGTGCTCAAGAAACTTTTCTCTCTTTCCTGGTCTTGGCGTTCTTCAAGCGCTCTAATTACATCATAACAGCTGTGTAACGTATCTATTGGCTGGCTTTCCTCAAGTTGCAGCAATGAACGCATTCGATAGCCACTTTAAAAAAAAAGCCTCAAAGGCAAAGCAGAATTGGAAGGCGTATCTGCTGCGACGAGCAAATCCCGCAGTGCCGCTCTATGCTGGCGATGGCAACACCTTTCGCAGTGCTTCCAGACGTGAATGAAAGAGCGAAAGTGCAAGTGCTTATCAGAAGTGTTGTAGAGTCCCTTTAATGTCACTAAGATAAATCGATATGGAATGATGCGTACCTTTAGAATTACGCTCCATTAGACGTATAGACAAGTAAAAATCCATTACTGGAAAACGCGCTTCAGCACACCAGCCAACGTCACAGTCACGGGGCACAGTTTGTTTCAAAATCACAGTCGGCATTTCCGTGAGAACGCTGTCGAGGGTATGCAATGCGGATGGGAACTTTCTGACTGACCGAGCCAACAAGAATTAAAGCGAGTGAGTAAGCCAGAAAGCGAGCCGGAATTCGTAGCTTGGTGCCAGGTGCCTCTTTTATTGCCTTGTGAAATCACCCAGTTTGCTGTGTACCCAACGCTGAATATGAGCGCTTTTTCTTTTTCCCCTATGCAATTACGTCAAGATTTAATGTATTCTAGACCCCATTTGACGCTCAAAATCTGCGTATACCAAGCTATCTCTTTTCAAATCTTCCGCAAAAGTATGTGTCACAAGATGTAATATGGCTTTTAGGCAGTTTTATTTATTTATTTAGAGAATTCTGCCGGCCAAAAATGTCCCAAGCAGGAGTTGAGGTCTTACAAAAAGAGAAAACATGACGAAATAGTAAACAATACAGACGTGGCAAAAACTAACGGGAAAAGGTGCAACACAGTAAGGCATCAGATCAAAATCACATTTCACTATAATTTTTCGTTCGCTTTAGCACGTTTCCACACTCAAAAATGTGATGTTGCAGTTCGTCACAACCTGTTACTGTGCGAGGAAAGAATGAATATTTTAAATTTTTAGACCCTGCAAAGATAGAAGTGAAGTTATAAGAATGGTACCATCTTGCTGGACGTGAATAAGGAGCAAGGGCATTTGATAGTTGTAGTACACTTTTTTGCTAGATAGGTAGAAAAGCAATCTTAGCCTTGCTATTTTCCGTCGACGATCAAAAGTTTGAATTTTGGAATTATTATTAGTTCGTTTGGGGAATCAGGCTGGCGAGAGCGGTTGAAAATAAAACGAACAGCTAATTTCTGAATTTCCTGCAGAAACTTATTACCTAATAGTGCGCACTAAAGGAATCACCAAATTCACTGAACTCCGGGAAACGTGCTATGTAGTTTTGCTATTTATTTGCAGTGGCGTTAAGTATGCTGTCAACCAATTGTTATGCATTATTACTCCGCATAATGGACTTCATAGCGACACAAAACGTTTGTAGTGGACCCCCAAAATGTAATTTTTACAGTAACGGAGTCCTGGGAGAGAGGCGAGATTTCATCTTCAGGAACTGTAGTGCCTATGTTTGTTCACGGCACTGAATAGGTTGCTGAACAAACGAAAGGGGGATAGTTCTGCATCGACGAGCAAATCACGCAGTGACGCTCCATGCTGGCGATAACTATGGCTTCGAAATGTTTCTAGACGCGAAGCAAAAAAGTTAAAGCTTTCATCGGAAGTGGGGCAGAGTCACTTTCATTGGAAATTAAGACGTGCGTTCGTTATTTGTAGGTTTGTTGCGGGTGGCGACAGCCGTATACCCACGTGAACCAAAAGCAATCAAACAGCACCATTTCTGTACATGTGTGTACCCTAAGCTTGGTAACCTTTAATAGAAGTACTTATTTTCAAATTTTTGTAACTTATAATTTACAAGGTAGAAAAGTAACCTATAGATCAGTAGCCTTTATATAAGTATACACGTAAGGGTTGAATTCACTTCAATTCGGTTTATTTAACATCTGAACAATGTTTGGAGCACAGGCAAAAAGCATATAAAGACTTGACAGGGCCTGTGCCCCAATGCATAGCAAAACAGCACGGTCAAAAGAACAACACTAATCTGTGTTGCAAAAACAAGGACAACAGCATGCCCCATCTCGACCGCATAGTCTTCGCCGACAAGCCCCAGGCCGCAGCACCTGTTGCCTATTGTAGGAATGTTTGACTCTTCTGTAGTTGCGTCGCCTTTCAAAATGAGGAATATAGTGTCGAAGATTTTTTTCTTTGTTTCTCGGTACTAGACTTGGTTCAATATACCTTGATTCAGGCATGCGACAAATAGCACAGTACAGCAATGAGAGTGATGTTTTGTTTCTCGATGGAAACTTTGATTAATTATGCGACGAGCAGCGCCGAAGAGCCTCGGGGGCCTTTATAAATATCACGGCTTTGCAAGCTTTCCTGAGGCCTACTTTCCATTTTCTCAGTTTCATTTTGCTCAGTGTCGCGGTATGAAGCAATGTGCCCTTTTAACTCAACCAAAGCACAGAAACCATCCGCTACTGGTTTCTCGTAAAATGTCATGCTCAAGAGAACCCCAAAGACACGGGCACGGTGCGTGGGTGTTCCGCTGCTACCTCATCGATTGGCGAGCTATATTCTGAAAGCCGCGCTCGGCGATTACCTGCACGGATCGATTTTGCCAGTGCAGCAATGCGAGCCATTTCTCAGCGCAGGTTTGACGGCTCGTGCTTCGCCGAGGCCAAACTTTATTGGATGGTAAACGAAGCTGCCCTACTCCTCCCGCGGGAGTTTCGCCGGGTTCACGGACTCCTTTACAACAAGGTATTGACCCGTAATGTCGGGACTTCTAAGGCGACCATGGCACGCGATCTGTTGACACAGGGTAAAGTACTACAATTTAATCGGCCGGAATCCAGCAACAAGACGGAGAAATTATAATCTGTTGAATAAGATAAGCAATTTGTGACTGATTTTTGATTACAGGATGACCACACTGCTAGACTACAGTGAGAGGTGGCACTAGAATTGCTGATGGAAATTACCTTCATGGAAATATATCGGAAAAGTTATGCGTAAATAAAGGATTTGGAGGCCTATGGAAAAGGTATTCGGCTTGAAGTGCACCTTACTAGGCGGATGATTATGAGTGGAGCGTTTGTCGTAGGCGACCTAATAATAGGCCGACTGCCCATGGCGGCTATTTCTCTTGTTTCCGACAGCTTTATATTTGAAGGATCTTTGTTTTATTTTTTGTTAAGTAAAAAGCGAATCAGCCAAGAAAAAGTCCGCGTTCGTTTGCTCTGAAACAGATTGCTTTCCCACATCGAAGGTGGCACAGTGAGGCACGCCCATTTTTGGAGGCAGTATCATTACAGAAAGGGCTCTAACTCTTGTTTTATTAGAACTACCTCCAAACAAATTATATGACAATTAGCCGCTAAGACGACTTTAGCATTAGGCCGTGTATTATTTACTTTTCAAGAACACATAGTTCATAGTGAAGTTGTGACTACTGTGGGATTCTCGTCTAGTGTCAATACATAAACTTCTACGGGCGAGAAAAGGAGAGCCCTATGTTTGTCCAGTGGAGTAAAACTGTAGTCCGTAGAAGTGTTATTAAGATAATTAACCAGGAAGTACGTTCAACGGCTAATTACAAACAAACATGTTTTGTTTCGTGCACACCTTGGACTACGACCCGTTCAAAGCACATTGTCGCTCATGTCGAGGCTCGGCACCACACCTTTGCTGGTCATCCTTCACAGAGTGGAAGGGCACTGGTTTTGTTAAGTATTTGCTTTGCATCACCTCTCTTACGCACCGGTTTAAGGCGCTGTTCATTCATCTACTATCGCAAAGGCCAGTACAGCGTGCATTCCTTATAAAATGAGCGTTGACACTCCCGGTTATGTACCTTCCTCAAATGGGCCTCAGGTTTCCTTTGCACTGAATATTATGAACACGTATGAGCCATGGAACTAGTCGTTCGTAGTTTGGGAAAGTGTGGCGTATATCTGCTGTCGTCTACGCTTTCTTTCACCTGTTCCTTGTTGGGTGGTTGAATCGAATGACAGACAGCCAGACAGACAGACGTGTTAACGTTTACGTAGCCTTAAGAAGAATAAACGGAGGCGAAAAGCAAAAACGCCCGTGTGTACGAGATTTCGGCGCACGATAAAGATCCCCAGGTGGTCAAAAATTAATCCGGAGCCCTCCACTACGGCGCGCCTCATCGCCTGCGTTGCGTCGGCGCGTTAAAACCTTACAATCAAATCAAGAAGAATAAACCGTATTCAAAAAGACTGTTAAAAGATGCGCAAAAACAAGAGAAAGTGAGCCGTGGTTATCGATTGGGAAGAAAACGGCTGCTGTGTAGGAACCAGAAGGGAGTACCGCTTCATGCTTCACTGTCTTTTTAATGCGAAGCCCTTGAGTGGATCACGGAGCTCAGACGTAGACATGACACAAACGCGGCCAGCAAATTCTAATTGGCTGCGGTGCACTCCATAACGCGTGCCCTAGAAATAAAACACGCAAGAAAAGGAGCTCCGCAGTGCGTGGCTTTGAAAAAGCTTCGCACTTCGGTTCTCCCGCTGCACGCACTCACAGCCGCAGCAGTCACCACCCACCCGGAATGCACTGCGCTCTACAGCATTTAATTTGCCATTCACTGGCATTGCGTTGGACGTTACTGCTTTCCCAATCACGACTCACGAAAAGTGGTTAGATGTCCTGTGAGTTCTTTTATTCCCATTGTCCGCAGTGTAGCTAGCTTGTGCGTGATGCAATGTCACGTCTATTCTGTGTTTTTTCCCATTCTTTTGGTCTATAAGACGTCTCTATCGAGCTCACGGTGCTTGAGTGAGTATTTTATCAACAAGGCGAAAAGCTCGCTTTCGTGGATGTGTTTTGACGTTTCCCTCGTAACATAGAGAGAAAGAGAGCGAGAGCGAGAGAGAGAAAGCGAGAGAGAGAAAGAGAGAGAGAGAGGGAGAGAGAGAGAGGAGTAGTAGAGAACATTAGGCTTTACCTGCCAAGTCAACCGAGAGGTTTTGGTCCCTGGCGTCTTCCCCCGCCATGTAGACATGGAATAGCTGCATTAGGGGATTAGTGCTGCGCCGTAAGTGTCCCAAGTGCTCGGTGTGTTTGATTTCTATAGGGGGTAAGGGGGCCTTATTCCGTGGACTCTAGTGGCATTTCGAGATAATGTGCGTGTGGTCTGCGCGGTGGCCTAAGTGTTTTCATTTATCTGAGAATATTTCTGGATAATAATAGCTTCATCTTCAGCTGGGAAAAACTGGTCATGCCCTTGTGTTATTTTTCCTCAGTTTCATACGCATGTGCACGTGGCCTGCGCCGCCAGCGTGTACTCTATCCTCGAGCTTGTACAAATAACCACTCCAAACTTCACGCACTTTCTATGCGGGCATGCTCAAGGCTTTGTCGTCAGGCATTTGAGGGAGAAATGATTGACCCGCATACCTCAATCATGGCTGAATGCGCCCCCATTGGAGCAGGAAACGTCCCTCCGTTCGGGGAATTCCTCTAGAAATTCGTCTGTTTATGTTCAAGGTGGGGGATTTCACTTCAGAATGCGGTTTGAATCTGTTTTGAAAGGCTGGTTTCAGTTCCTGAGTTCGCGAAATAACGGAATCAAAGAGCGCAAATATAACAAGTGAGAAAACACGCAATTTAGATATGCAGGCCTACATGTTTCTTAAACTATTACCAAGTGCACCCTATTTTATTTTCAAATCAATTACTTTACTTTATTGACGGAAACTCCGCGAAGAAATTTGGTGTCTATCCGAGCACTATTTGGCCTCTTTTTTGTTGTTTTCGCTGTCGGCTATTTTGTCTGCCATCTCTCGATTGCGTCGACGACGCCGGATTATCGACCAACCTACTCATCAAACGCTTTAGCAAATATATAGAAAGTTGTGGACTCTGATGAAGGCGAAAAGCAAAAACGCCCGTGCGTAAGAGATTTCGGCGAACGTTAAATATCCACAGGTGGTCAAAATTAATCCTTAGCCCTCCACTACGGTGCGCCTCATCGCCTGCGTTGCGTCGACGCGTTAAACCCCACAATCAATCAATCAATCAATCAATCAATCAATCAATCAATCAATCAATCAATCAATCAATCAATCAATCAATCAATCAATCAATCAATCAATCAATCAATCAATCAATCAATCAATCAATCAATCAAAGCTGTGGATGGTTCGTGGGCTTGTGTGTCTTCAGGTGTGCAGGCAAAAGTGTCATCGTCGTCCTTTTTTATACTTTTTCTTTTGGTTCTCTTCGTATTGCAGTCGACTCCCACTAAGTCCATGGGGACCGCAAAACACTTCGAATTAATCGAATTTCCTATTAGGGAAGAAGCACAAGAACAGCCTTGTTATTAGCCCGCAGCACGCCTACTTTCCTGGTTTAGTTCACAATGTTGACTCCATCGACAAATAGAGCGTACAACACAAGTGGCCATGATCGTTGAGACTTAAGCCTAAAATCGAAGCCTGAAGCATACGCATTACAAACGTTTTACAGAGTGCTGTGCGCAAAAAAGTACGTTAAAGAACTCAAAATGACATGTGGAAATGTTAGCGTAAGTTTCAAATAGTCTGCGCCTTTACAAACTCCTTAGTTGCGATGGCGCTGCCATCAGTACACAACATGTCGCTGTTTTTGCGTCGAAAATTTTGAATTTTTTTCGAGAACAGCCACTTAATGCTTTTTTTTTCAGAATAACTTCCACTTAACCGATTTGATAGGTTTTAGCTTGTAATTATAGATCACTTTCCCCTGTTAGATTACCTGTAGAATTGCCGGGACTATCTTATAACTGATAATTAGCAGAAAATTCCAGTTAAGCGACATCGAATTATCGAAAGTCGCGTGTGTAACTATAAATGTTAGCCAATAACCCTTGCAAGGCTTATGTTGGGGTATTAAGTTTGCTAGCCGTAACGTCAAGTCTGAAGACAAAGTACCGTTTCGTTCAGTTTGAAAGAAATTGCCTTTTGTAATTGACTCTGGTCTATTCCAGCTAAGAAATACCTTTTTTAACAGATAAAACAAGAAATATCGACCAAATGCCCAAAATTCACGCTAGAGTGGCGTATTATTTCCGCACGGTGTTCGGTTATGTGTTAAGCCGAGCAATCCCCCGATTGAGGTCTGCACTCGCCACTGCATTTTGCCAACCTCCGTGTGAGGAGCACGTGCCGTGTTCCTTGGTCAGTCAATGGGTCAGCCGAAAAAGGTCACCATCACTTGAGCGAGTGAGCTGGGCCGACGCAGCGAAATGAAGCAATGTAAAGAGCACGCACAAAATCGCCGAAGCCAAGAAGAACGACGACATTAACAAGGTGCGAGGGGCCAACGAAACCCTAAGGAAAGAGAACGCAGCGCTGCGAACGACCATCAACAACCTCACGTGAGAGATCGCCGAGATCCGTAAGACGCTGCTATGCAACAACGAGGCTCCACGGAGTCCCACGCCAAACACAGGCAAGACCGAGGAAACAACCACGAACAACCAGGAGACAGCCATATAGGAACCGACACCGAAGAAACCAGCCGTCGAGACCACGCGCAAGCAAAAGGAAAATGATCGCATCGACAACCTTGAAGCCAAATTCGAAGCGAGATTCACCAAACTCGAAGAGCTAATCACGGTGGACATCGCAGCAGTGACAGCAATAAAACAAACGATGCAGACCTACCAAGCCGAAAACATGAACAGATTCGCCTACATCGAAAGGACACGACAGCCGGTCGTGGGCCACCCGACGTTCGCGCCCCTGTTTGCGAAACATCCACTCAACCTTACGCAGTCATGACCGCCAACACAACAGCAGCAGCAGGCGTAACATCGTGGCAGTGAAACTGTCGTGGCCTCGAAAGGAAGAAGGCAGTCATTCAACAGCATATCGCACACGCCGTCCGCAAGCCGGACGTGATACTATTCTAAAAAACACTCACCGACGCACCGTCCCTCCCCGGTTACAGAATGCACAAAAGCCCGACCGTAAGCAGAGATCTGTGCACCCTGGTCAGAAAGGCACTCACGTTCGTCGAACATGAGCTGCACAACATCAAGGTCGAGCACACACTCACCGAATTCATCCCGGGCAAGAAGAGAGAAGGGAGCATATCCCTACTTAACTTTTATAGCAACACATCACAGGGAAAACAGATTCAAAACATTACTGCACAGATCCATGACTGCAGCGGGTCACAACACGCTGATCACGTGCGGCGATTTCAACGCGATGAACGTAGCCTGGGGCTACAAGTGCACAGCGAAGACGCCACGGAACTCGACTTCACCCTCATCACGGACCCGACGCATCCGACAAGATTCGGTAACTCCATGTCCCGGGACACCACAACGGACCTCACGTTCGTCAAGATCAACGTTCCGGGCGCGATCACCCATGGAGAAGCACGGGTGCCGACAAATCGGCGTACCGGAACACAATGACACCAGCAGCAGAACACACACATGGATAGACTGGAATGCCTTCCGAGACGCCAGAAACGAGAAGAGAGACGGTGACGACAAGATCGAAGACATCAACTCGTGGACGACCGAAATGACCAAGAGCGTACGCGACGCGACCAAATGAATTGAAACGGACGTGGAGATCCACAAATTAGATATCTGTCTAGCGCATCTCGTCGAAGCCAAACAGTCGATACTCACTAGATGGAAGAACAAAGGCTCAACCGTACACTCAGAAAGAAGGTGGCAGAACTCAACAGGGCGATCGAGGATCACTGCCGCGCGCTATGCGCGCAACAGTGGCACGAGATCTGTAACGTGGCCGACAGGCAGATGCACAGCGGGAAGACGTGGAACCTCCTGCGGCACCTGCTCGACGAAGCCAAGACCAAGTCGCACCAAAGTGACAGACTCGCCAAGCATATACATCGGGCGGTCTCGGAACACGGCGCTGACGAATTCTTCAGGCGCACGAAGGACAAAGTCCTGCCAAGTACACCCACCGAACAACACGCGCCATATGGCGGCCTACCCAACGCGAAGCTCGATGGGGACATCGACGTCGAGGAGGTCCGCACGGCCCTGCACAACCTCAATAGCCAGTCTGCGGTCGGCCCGGACCTCGTCAGGCACAAGGCGCTCAACAACCTCGACGACGGCTCGATTGAGAGCCTAGCAAAACACTTCAATAAGTGCTCGAGAGTTGGCGCATTGCCGAAGCAGTGGAACACAGCCAAGATCATCCTGATCGCCAAGCCGGGGACGCCACCGGACACGGACAACCTCCGGCCCATCTCGCTCAGGTCCTGCGTGGGCAAGGTGCTGGAGCACGTCCTGCTCAACAGGTGGCAAGACTACCTGGAATGAGAAGGGCTGTACCCGGCAACGGTGATCGCCTTCAGACAGCACCTGAGGATGCAGGATGCGATGTTACAGCTCAAACACCACACATCGATGACGGCGGCAGCGCCCGCGACAACAAGGCAATCCTGGCGCTCAACCTGCAGAGCGCCTTCGATAAGGTGAAACACTCGGCGATTCTTTCCCTAGACTCAAAGCTCAACATGGGCGAAAGATCATTCAACTACATCAAGGACTTCTTCACGGACAGGACCGCCGAGCTACGAGCATGCGACATCCAGACGCAAGAGAAGAAGCTCGGGAGCACCGGAACACCGCAGGGGTCGGTCATCTCGCCGATGGTGTTCAACCTGGTAATGATTGGAGTTTGCGAGAAGCTCGCCGACATCTAAGACGTCAGGCACACCATCTACGCGGGTGATATCACGCTGTGGGTGACCGGTGGCAGCGACGCTCACATCGGGGGCGCTCTGCATCCGCTGTCGGTGCGAAAGAGTACGAGCTTGAAGGCACCGGACTGAGACGTTCGCCGAGGAAATCGGAGCTCCTAATACTCCCACCCACCAACGGCAGAGGCAAGGCCAGACAACGCGAATACGAAAAAATCCGAATTGTGACCAAATCCGGCAGCGTGATTCCAGACGTCAACAAAATCAGGATCCTAGGCATGGTCATCGAAAACAACGGAAAGAACGGCAAAACCATCGCCCGTCTCACCGCAAAAGTGACCAACGCGACGCGACTCCTCAAAAGTCACGTCCCGGAAGACAGGCATGAGAGAGGAGGGACTGATCAGGCTCTTACAATTTTTCATCATCAGCCACATCGCGTACGTTGCACCCTACCACAGATGGCTGCAACACGAACGTAACAAAATCAACGCCATCATCAGAAGAGGGTACAAGAAGGCGCTGGGCCTGCTCGAGTCCACGAGAACGGCTCGTTTCTTATATCTCGGCACACACAACACGCTCGAAGAAATAGCCGAAGCGCAACAGGTCGCTCAACTGGAGCGGCTGTCCACGACCAAAGCCGGGAGGAAGGTACTACACGACCTAGGAATAGGACGCTCGGACGAGGCGGAGACGAAGCTGCCCGTCCCCGACAAGGTCCGACGCCAGACCAGAATCGACCCCATACCTAACAACATGAATCCCGAGTACAACAAGGGAAGAAGAGCAATGAGGGCTTGTGCTTTCATCGACCTGCACGCCAACGACGAGCACGCGTGGTACATGAACGCGGCCGAGTACCGACGGAACGCCTTCGCGGCTGTCGTCCTGGAGGTGTCGACCGGTGCTACGAAGACGGGAGCGAGCGTGAGAAGCGCGAGAGCAGAAGTGGAGGAGGTGGCCATCGCACTGGCCATCGCCGACGTAGACTGCCGCACGGTGCTGAGTGACTCGAGACAGGCGGTGCGAAACTTCGCCAAAGGCCAAATCTGCAGGGAGGCCGAGCGCGTATTGCGGGAGGCTAAACTGCAGAGGGTAAAGGGTAACAGAGTGGATCCTAGAGAAGGCAAGCGTGGCAGGGGGCCCGTCCGCATTAGCCATTATACTTGGCTCACGCAGTAACAGGAGCAGCACAGAGCTTTTTGGCGATGATAACATAAGTTTCTGCGTACGGGACAAACACGTTTTCTGGAATTTAGGAGGGAACATGTGTGTTGTATCTAGTTGCATACGTGTCTGTTGTCTGCTTTGTGTGCGTATTTCGATGATCTTCGACCTGAAATGTCAGAGCACGGCCGCTCTTCCATTGAACGGTCGTGGTCATAGCAAGAATACGCTTGGAATCCACTGAAAAACGTCTTAGTACCTTCTTTAAAATATTACAACTTACATAGGAACGCAACAACTGACCCAGCAGTGCTTTTCCAATAGAAAGCTCTAGTATTCACGTGTGCTATAATTCAACTAATATAGAAGAGTCTCCGTAGGACAGGTTGTCAGTTTGCGCATCTTCTGTCAAGATCGAGATCGATACGCGGGACTTGCCACCCCTTCTTGACCAGTGGACACATGCAGTGCGCTGTCTGCCAGCCAAGTACAGATAAGGCCTGAGGTTGTATCTCGTCTCCTATGTTAAAGATGGGAAACAGTCAATTCGTTTAGAAATTCAACGTATTCGTTAAAATGTAGAGCAGTTGTGTAGTTGTAATGCACGTCAACCTCTAATCTGTCACTATTCTTTGTCACTTTCTTGGATGAGTAGCGGGATGGTGAGGTGTGAAGAACGAGTCATCCAGCATGTAGAGTGACGGGCCGGATGACCTTTCATCGCCTCCAAGAAAGAGAAAAAGAATCACACGTGATGCCACCAATCATAGTACTCCCCACGTTACTGACGAGCTCGTCATCCCACCGTTAGTGAGGACAGGGCCATGGCTCATGATGGCGATGACGGTACTTTGATCCAGGAACACTTCTTCTTCATCATGATCATCTTTGTACTGTCCGACCATGTCCTCCCCAATGATGTCTTGCGATTCCATAGACCCCTTTTTGCCTTCAAATTTATTGATTTATTCCTTGTATCAAGTTGAAGTAGCACTGACACGAAATATCAAAGCTGGGATAACCATGTGAAAAAGCGTCATTTGTGTATGGAGATATCTCCCACCAAGTTTCTATAGCAACCGATCAAATTAAAATATGATAAATCCATTTTAATTGTTGCACACACGATACAGCTCACGACGTACACCCTTTCGACATTGGCATCAGCATGACGCGTTGAGCGCATCGCTGTGCCTCTCGCCCCGAATTGGTGATGTCAGGGATCCCGTTACGTAGCCAAGGCGATGGCCGCAGTTGGTGCGCGCTGCTCCGGCGTGTGTAACACGTCGCAGTTTTGGGGCTGACGTCATGCTGTCCGGGCGTGTGCGTCTAAACCGGCCGCGTTTTGATGAGAACAGTGCCGTCAAGAGCACCCTTCCGTCATGGCGGTCTCCTCGGTGTTTGTTTCGACGAAATGGAAACTGACGCAAATATATGGAGACGTGAATAACTATTTACGCTGCATTCAACCAATCCCAGAATGCGCCATTCTATGATTACTGGGCTGGTAGGCACCCGTATTAGCGAGAAAGAAAAAAAACGTGACACAAAAATTTTAGGTCAGTACTCCTTCAATAGCCTTCGTGTACTCCTAGGGTCTCTGTAGCATTTCTTCGCCCCTAATGGCACACCGTTTATCAGTTTGCCGCATTATACGCCAAATCAAACTTCAACCTTTCCTCTTAATTTGAGCTTTGATATCTTTCACACGAATTTCTTCCCCGATAAGGGATGCGCTGTTCCCGCATCCAAGCGTTACTCCTATTATTTTTCTTACCATCGGTCGTTGAGTTTATGCAAGTTTTCATTCAAGGCGGGAAGTACAGCGCCGTCTCTGTCCCGTAAGTCAGCATTTACAGTCAGCGTTAGTTCTGTAAATGTTTAGTTATAAAGCAGACGTGTCGATTATTATTTAAGCGTGCTTGACGAATGTTCACAACTCCATAGCAATAGTACGTCGGATTTTTCAAAGTGAAGCTTTCTATACCTTCCTGACGGCGTATGTCGGTCGAAAACGCACTACAGGAACGACAACTTTCTCTGACGATGACGATGATAGTGTGCGGACTGACAGAAAAAAAAAAACGCTTCCCGCAGTCGCAATCTAAGCTGGGTCCTCTCGTTATGAAGCCGACGTCTGTTCAATTGCACCATTCCGGAAGGGTTGAAGCAGTTTGGATTTGAAGAGGGGTGCATGGACATGCAAATCAGGCAGAAAAAAACATGCACCCCAACGTAACGACGATAGTTGAACGCGAAACGGCGAAGAGTCAAACTCAGAGCCTCTGCGATCAAAAGTCCAAACTGCGTGCGAGTCAAGAACTCACCGAGTAAAAGTCCAAACCCAGATGGTAACCCAGGAATCCCTGGCGAGAAAGCTTCTTGTTGAACCAGCGTCGTCGCTAGAGGGAGGGTTGCATGATTTTTAATAACATGAGCACGGGCAACTTATCCACTATGGTTACATGCATCCACCTAAAGTGCTTCATAATCTACGGTAAAGGTGAGAGGAATTTCTGAGTTCAGAACTCACTGCTTCATGACGCAAATAGAACCAATATGGCGGCTTTTTCTGTTCAATTTTCTTCCCCGTCGTTCGGCTTGGCGCCTCCCTAGATCTGATTAAGCCCCTGGGAATGGAGTTATTATCGTTGCCGATGTGACGGGCAGTTCGCTCTTCAGCCCTAATGCGATTTTCCTCGTGACGCGCACAACACTTTCTTGGCACGGTGGCCATTGAATGCATTTTGTCTGTTGTAACGCCTTACGTAACACGCGCCGCGGCCACCGTTTTCCCCGAGCTGGCCGGCGGCCTCGCTGAGCAGAACTGTGCAGAGGAACGCAGGCGCAGTTGTCAGCGCCTCGTGTGTGGGTGATGTTGAAAAGAAACGAAAAAAGGAAGTGGAACGGGGACGGGCTTTCGCCCGACGCGGGTGTCGCAGAAATGTACGCACACGAATCCTTTTCGTGATGCCCTACTTACGTAAAGGGCAATGCGAACGCAATAACGGTTTAGCCATTTGCTGGTTCCGTTCGGTTGTTTGTCCCTTCGGCGGCAGCTGTCGTCCGCCTTCGCGTACAAGGCGGGCCGAATGTCGAAATGGCCGGAGCGAGACCGGAGGCGCCGCGTCTGTTATTGGCCGCATAAATGCCGCGGCATCTCGTCTGTTCTATAGCGAGCGCATTTTTGAAGCGGATAGTAATTCTCGGTCTGCCTGAACGCGAACAGTTTGGACTGGTCTGTCTGTCTGTCTGTCTGTCTGTCTGTCTGTCTGTCTGTCTGTCTGTCTGTCTGTCTGTCTGTCTGTCTGTCTGTCTGTCTGTCTGTCGGTCGGTCTGTCTGCCTGCCTGTCTGTCTGTCTGTCTGTCTGTCTGTGCGCTTTTCGCCTGCCCGTCCGTCCTCCTGTCTGTCTGTCGGTCGGTAACTGGATTCTAACACTTGCCGCCTGACCAAAAATTGTCCATGTATCAGCTTTCTTCGCTGCAAGGTGAACAGATGGCATGGCTAATTCAAGTCAAATGATATAAAATCAAGCTTTATTCGGCGTTAGTCTATGTTACAACAAGGGCAAAAAGAAGCCTCAGACACATTTGAGACAAAATAAGCCTCGCGAAACAAGAATACCGGCTTTCTTTTAAGCATTCACTTTGGATTGGTTTGCACCTTAGCAAAAAACAAACCAAAACAAAAAAACACACACACACACACAAAGAAACAGCGCATTAGGAACGGTGCCGAATAGAGGCAAGATGATACTGAACACCGAAACAAAACTATGTTCCGCACGAGCTGTGTTAAGCATGAACCGAAATAAAGGATGAAAAATCGACGTCTGTTATCCTAACAGATGGCGCGAGCAGCGTCAACTCTGGAGAATTGAATAGCGTCAAAGTTCGTTCATTCTTCATTGGTGGAGGGAGAGGGAAGGAAAAGAGCGCGAGGGGTGAGAAGGGGAGACAGGAGACGATGATGCGGGGCAGGGGCTGCAAAAGGCTCTCGTCTTTCGACTACATTTGAAGAAAGCAGATATGCGGCGATTTTTTTGTGCACAAAAGTAATTAATTCAGTAACGCTTGTTATAGCTGAAGGCGTTTATTCTTCAATTCGACTAACTACTACCATCATACACGTCACTAGTCATCAAAAATGTCACTTGACCTTTCCGTGAATAAAGCTGCCGTGTGCGGGAAATTTGGAAATGAAGGTGCCCAGCGAGAAAAGCAGCGTCGTGAAAAATCACGCCTAGAAGTCCAAATTCCTGACATGCGACACGCAGGTTCTATCGATTCTCGGATTATGTATATGGTGTGCAATGTGTGCGTCGCGGGGCAAGTGTCAGGTTGGCTAATGTGGATGCGGTTCAACGACGGTAGATGAAATTCCAGATCGCAACATTCGGTTTCCTGAAAGGGACAGCACTGAAACCTTCCTGCAAGCACCTAGCGTTACCAAATGGCCCTCTTTTAAAAGAAGCAATACTATGGCGTTATTTGATCAACTGCTAAAAGCAAATCGCCGTTCACCTCTGTGGCTTTCTGGAGCAGTGTTTGGTTCCTAGAAATTCTACACATTAATTTTAAGCCGTGATACTTTGTGTAAAGTGGTTTTAATTTATTCTATGAGCATTTTTTCTGTAAATGCCGGTGGTTCTCTGCGCGTGTTTGTTTGCTTTAGGGGCAGTGCGGAGCGTTTCACTGCATTTAATTGTTGCCTAGCGCAGTGCCAGAAGTTGAAACTCCGTGCTTTTGGCGAAATCGAATTTCTTTTCCAGATCCAGCAAGTAAGGGATTGGCGTTGCCAGTATAGGCTAACCGCCGCATGGATAGAGGTCACTTGTGAGGATGTGGGCATGTTGGCATGGGGCAGAACGGTATGACCTTTGCCCCAGATATTTACAGTTTCAGTAAAAAACTGCAAGCCATGGTGAATGTTTGTGCTCTTCTATACCATATAAAACGCCATAAATGTCGTGCAGAAAATAACCAGAGTTATAGCAATATATCTAGGCCAAGTCAATACAATTTCCGCATCGACACCTGGGGCTCCACCCTCTAAACTGAAGAGTTTTCTGAAACGCGTTTCTTCACAATGTGCGAACGGCGTGTCACACGCATGCAAGCACAAAATGGGAAGTTGAATTGGGTCCCGCCAAGTGGTTTCTGTGCCCAAATCTTCCTTTCTTTCGCTTCGGCATATTACTAGCGAGATTTCTATCACATGTTTTGGTTTCCAGAAGTCACTCGGCTGTTGAAAAATAATAATTCGCAAAGAATGAGCGGAACTTGAAGCGACCCTCAAATACTCGCTCGAATTGTTGCCGCTTTTCGGCTGCAGCTTCGGGTTTTCACCGTTATTGTGGTTCCAAACCAGTATAATCGCGTTTCGTGCGCCATAGGGTACCTATCTCTGCATAAGGCGCTTTCAATTCAATTCCAACGGATGGCAACGCTTGATAGCGCTTTTGAGAAAACAACGCTGACAAAGCAAAGCAAGCTATGCGCAACACATTGTCTACACAGGGCCGATAGTAGGGTAGCGCTTTTTGCTGTCCTTTCGGCAAGTGAAGGGGAAAGATGTCAGCTCCTTTCCACTCATTTTCTTCAGGAACTGTACGCAGGGACGTTCATAATACGACAAAGAACGTTTCACTGCTGCCACAAAACTACTGGTACGCCACTCGAGATGTTCTTTCACATAATACGTCACGTCGCTTATTGTTTCTGAGCTTTGGGGGACGGAGAAACGGCTTGCTCATTTTTTAAATGCAGAGCATTTCTTTACTCACATGTAGCGTCCGCCGTCCGTCCGCAACAGCTCAGCGCGCAGGTGCGCCCTCTCCCCCACTCCTCCTCTCCCGCACCACGCTACCCTCCTCGCTCTCAACAACAGGTCCGCACCCCTCCCCCTACACTATAAAAAGAAATAAGTTACCGGCGCCTGGTTTCGATCCCACGACCCTGGGGGCGGAACGCAAGGTACATGGCTCTACCCACTGCGCCACAAAGCCGACACAGAATGAAAGGATACGAACGCGCCTTATATCCTTGACTAATTCGAACTACGTCAAGAAGCTGCTGATACAACGCATTCACTACCTGTGGGCGGAACGCGAGGTACATGGTGCTCTTCCCACTGCGCCAAAAAACCGACACAGAATGAAAGGCTACGAACGCGCCTTATATCCTTGACTCATTCAAACTACGTCAAGAAGCTGCTGATACAACGCATTCATGCTGAGCACGAGGTCGCGGGTTCGATTCCCGGCCGCGGCGGCCGCTTTTCTGATGGAGGCGAAAAGCAAAAACGCCCGTGTGCACGAGATTTTGGCGCACGTTAAAGATCCCCAGGTGGTCAAAATTAATCCGGAGCCCTCCACTACGGCGCGCCTCATCGCCTGCGTTGCGTCGGCGCGTTAAACACTGCAATCAATCAATCAACAACACATTCACTACCACCAACTCCCCAAACACTAAACGTTAACGCAATACACCCACCCCCTATGCGACGCATTTACTCGAGTCCCCCTCGCGGGGAGATGGGCATTTTTTAAGTGAAAGACTTCTTGCTGGGACGAATGGCGTCCTTTTAAAAAACTAACGCATTTCCCCGTAGACAGGTTGGTCGGACGAAAAGCTCTGATAAGATTTCTGGACACATGGCGCGTGCGCGAAACCGGGCTTCCACTGTGTCAACATGGTTACTTGATTGCCAAAAAGGAAGAGTTACAGATAATACAGAGAACACTTTACCACAGGGCAATCGTGGCAGGGGGCGGCAGAACGTTAGATGGGTAGATGAGATCAAGCAGTTTGCGGGGATAAACAGATCGTAGTTAGCATAGGACCGGGTTAATTGGAGATCTATGCGAGACCTTTGCCCTGCAGTGGACGTAGGGATTATGATGATGATGATGATGATGATGATGATGACTGATAGTACAATACACGCGTCGATCCGGAAGGAGGAGTACAATATAGTATACCTTTATCTCACAAACCACGTATCGGTATATATTTCGATCTTCCGTAGATGCGCTCACTTAATGCGCGGAAAATAATCGCATAGGTTCGTTCGTTCGCTCGCAATTTGGTTCTTTGAGTGTTCAACGATCGACTGGACGCACTGTCACCGAGGGCTTCGACGCACTTTTGACGCGGTTTCGATGTGAAAAAGCTTTCGTGCTCCTCTCAACTTTCTTTACGAAGGGATGGTAAAGTTTTATCAGGAATGTGAGAATTTACGCACCAAAAAACCGTTTTATCCCGAGTTTTAGAGCTCATACTCGCATCGCGTAAAAGATATACTGGAAGTCCGCGGGAACACTCGTTTGCCAGCAGTGAATACATCTAGGCGCGGCCAATTTAGGGCCAACGATAAAACAGCCCCGTTTCTCGGATTCGTCGACTACACTCTACAAAGCTGTAGCCTTTTCGATGCAGTCGTCTGATGTGCGGAGAAATTCAAGCCAAGCGTGAAATTACCTGTAGCGCGTTTCGCAAGTTCTTGGAGGTGCTCTCGCGGATGAGCATTAGCAGGTGGTGGCCCGCGTGAATATTTAAAGAATGTGCATTAGAAACGCATAAACGAAACTAAACACTCAGCTAACTTAAGCGTTTTTTGACGATGATGACACCTCGTGACCATGAATACAGAGTGATGATGCAGCGATGTTGACTAATACAGGTTGATTACTTGGAAGTGTCAGCAGAAAACGCGTAATATTTCACGCGAAAGCAATTAAATGAGTACTAAAGGTCCTGATAATCAAATCATGCTCCCCTCCGTCTAACGACGACGACGGCTGAACGCGAAGCTTTCCCTGATGGACTCTTTGATTGGCCAATCCCACACTGCGAGTATGCGCTTCTCTGGATGTACGCACCACCGTTCTACAGGATACCCACAGAAACTCTCGGGTGGGCAATCCGTAGGCCTAAATTTCGGGTTTTGGGGTGTAGGGTGCGAATCGGTACCTGCTGCTCGGCGTTCGCTTCGACCATCTCGAAGCGGAGCAATCGGATAGACGCCGGCTTCATAACGCGAGGGACCCACGGGAAGCGTTTTTAAAGACGACAGTCTTTCTTGGGCTACTTAAACCCGAAATTTTGGTCTCTCTGTCTGTCTGTCTGTCCGTCTGTCTGTCTGACTGGATTCAGCCACCCGGCCGAAGTCAAATGTATACTACGCAATAGTCTTATATACCCACAGCCAAATGTGAGCGTCTAAGCCCGGTTTATATGTTCATACTTGTCAACTTTGTTGAAAATGAACAAGGCATTACGCAAATATAAAGCCGAAAATTAATACACAAGCGATATTTACAGTGTTCCTTTATTAAAAAATTCATGAATGCATGGTTTTTCGACAGCAAACGATATTCTACATCTGCTGCAGAAAACCGCCGCCTACTATTGCCCGCGTCACCTCCTGACGGCATATGAGACATCAAGCGGCAACTGCAACGAAAGGTTCCACTAGCTAGGTTCCACGTTCTGCTTGGAACGCACGTGGAGCACGGCAACGCGGTTCTATAAACCTTGAAGTCGGCCACCTCGATTCACGCGCGTCTCCGCCGTACTGCAACGCTGGCATCGAGGAACGCGGCCTGTAGCAGTGGAACGCGGTAAATTCAAATCGCCTTGAGCAAACCTTTAGTGTGTTTACCTTGGGATGAGCGCGACAGAAAAGGAACAGCATGAGAGGTGAGCGGGAAAGCAAAGGGGGGCCTTTCCTTGGCAAATGTCTAGAAAGACTATCGTCTTTTGACGACATTTGCAACGAAAGGAGCAGTACACGGTAAGTTTTTTTAGGGCGCAGCCCTTTAACGCCCGTCCCTGAGCTCAGCCGCGTTGGCGTCGTCACGACCGAGCGAACGATGGGAAGACCGGCGAGTGAAAGAAAGCAAAGGAGGAGAGCGTCGCGAAAGTGGAAGGGGAGAGCGGTTCGCCATGGCGGCGCGAGCTAGCGCTTTCGGAAAGTGTGCGGTGGGGGAAGGCATAGAGTTTCTTGCAATATACACTAGAGAGGAATCTGGCGCTAGCGTCTATGCGGCTCACATCAAGGCCGTCTGTGTCGTCATGGGCCGCCATTATATCATGCGCTCACCTTAGTTTCATCACTGGCTTGGACTGAAACGTTTTAGTGACCGCAAATTTAAACAAAGTGCCACAAAAGCGAAGAATAGTGTGCAATTATGTAAGTGGAAAATAAAACAGGCTGATTTAAAACTAAGGCAAAGGGAAGCAAAGCGTATTTTTGGCGGAACGGTTGTGCGTGGTATTCTGCAGGCCAATGTGGCAGTCGCGAACAATGTTAATATTTGGGGAAAAACTCATTAGAGAATCTTATTGTGTTAATTTTATCATTATTTCGACTTTTAAGTCGCTTGAAGGGTTCGTAAAGTTTTTTGAGCGTGCCTCGAGAAAACGTCGCCTTCGTGAACCGGTGCACGGGCCGTCAGCTACAGTTTAACAAAACTTGCTGCTCAGGGAGTTGGTTTTGAAGAAGAAAGGAAACGTGGCGCTAAACAGTCGTGGACGATCACAAGATAGGACGGATACAGGCGCCCGTATCTGTCGTATCTTGTCTTCGTCGAAGTACGTTTTGTTTCTTTCTTTCGCGGCTACAACTTTCGCGGCGGCATATTACCCGCTCAGTCATGCATTCCGTCGCACTGCCTGCTGTTTCACTGAACACGGCTACCACAGAACAGGGAGGATATCGGCTTCCTCGTTGCTCGTAGACGTGTTAATGCATAGTGAAGAAAGCAAATCCCAAAAACCGCTTAAGAATCCAATTGTCATGCCAAGCGCAAGCCAAAAGCGGGGGTACTCCCATAAACCCCAACGACGACATGGCTTACAAGGCACAGTTTTCTCTCTAATATACTTACTAAGACACGGCGCGACTCTTGGCGAAAGCGCGAGATGGGCGCGCGCGTTACTATGATGTGCGCTTGCTTAAGACGAAGTTCGCGGTCCCTTCCTGAGACGCACTTTGCGCCGCCGACGCAGAAGCTCACCCACCATAGCTGCCGTCGAGAACCCACGAAAGAGTGCTGCTCAGCGCGCTGCATCCATCGGGAGTGAGGGCAGAACTGCGAGTGAGGCAATCGGTCGTGCGCTTCGTCAGCCGCTGCAGCTAAGCCAGCTGCCAGAGCGGAGGCTCAGCACCGCCGACGATAGAACCCCGAGTGAGTGCTGAGCAATGAGCAGCTGCGCCCAAATATCGCAGTACGGAGCATCGTAATCGCCAGCCGGTGTTTTGCTTTGACTTCGCACACGATCATTCATCGTCATCGTCAGAAACAGTTGCCTCTCCTGCAGGGCGTATTGGCGTACAATGGCATCCGTGAGGACACTAACGCTTCACTTTAAAAGTCTTTCGAGAATAAACCCGCACCTACACTGTGGCAGAGGGTGTGTAATATTGCCATCAGAGATTCCCGCAGACAACTTACTCATGCTATGCGTCAACAGACTGGCCCACGGAATAACGCGTGCTAAAATCGTTGACGGTATCATCATCACCATCATGAAAATGAAGACTGAAGTAACTGCCCGGCAAAATACCGATAAGGCAGACCCAAAAGCTGCGCTCGAAAAACCAGCGCCTCAGCAGTCTCCGGACGAGAGTCTCCTTGGAGGGAGGGAAACTGCAATTCCCAAAATAAATGTAGGCTGGAATTAAAAGATTAGGTATAAAATGAGGCCCACTGATCGCAACGAAGACGCATGGCCGTCCAAACCGCTTTTCGAACGCGGTCAGTTCGTTCCGATCTGACCATAACAACGCAAATCAGCTTACTGCGCACTTTCTAGAAGCTGAATATCCTGGAATGTTCCCAGCTTCAAAATTCACTTAAATGGGTCTTCGGAATATCATTTTGGTCTCGACCTTCCTACGTGGGGGTCTGGCACGGAGAGATAGGCACTTCAAGTCGATATAAGTTTTGAGCACCAGCTCTCTGAATTTATCGCTTCAGTAGGAGCGAATTCTGCGAAGCCATTTCCTGTATTTTTTGCACATGACGCTAGTTCTCGCTGAAATCAATTAGATTTGGGTGAGAAAGAGGCTTCGACCGTCCTTTAAGAAGAAAATTCAATTACGCCGCTGTCACTATGCTACCTACTGTTTTGAAAGGTAAGATTGGCGGGCATACTTTCACGATATTCGTAATTAAAGAGGTATGAAAACCTCGAATATAACATACAATACGAAATAATATTCGGAGTGTTCAACAGGGCTTGAAGAAAAGCATCAGAAAAAAACTGCGCGAACAAAACTCGGGAAGGTTTCGGAGTTTCTGGCTCGACACTTTAAACTTAACTAGAGCTAGCTTTGTGCGTTATCGATTTCGTTCTTTAGAATTTCGCCCTGCTTATTCCAGCCTTGATAGAAAAAAAAAGTTTATCGTTTTCGCTGCGGATGTATTTAAAGTATATGTTTATCTGTTTTTTCTTCAATAAGATGTGGATAAAAGTTTTGGGAGCCTCTTATTCTTAAAAAAATGAACCTTACTTTACGTGACCTCAATTCCGAATGATACGACGCCTAATCACGTTTTCCTGCCTGGCTCCCCAAACTATTTTTTGGCCTTGTGCTGTATGTAAGGGTTTGTCTATATACCTACACACTTCACCTTCCCGCGCAATTGCAGAGATCCATAGGTAGCGTACTGGTTTTTCGGACCAGGAAAATCACGAAAAAAAAAGAACTTGCACCAAAACCCCCTGGCCATGGGTATTATTCAGAGAATGCGACCTAAAATCGGCTTTCGGCAAAACCACTCCAAAAACGAACACCGAAAAGCTGGGGAAAGATGATTGGGGCGGCTAATATTGACCCCAGGAGTTCTGCCGAAGTTTAGCGAGACATGCTTCGCATACAAAAAAGAAAATCACGGCCCAGAAGAATCAAGCTCATTTAGCTCATTCAGAGTGAAGCTCTCACTCCAATTAACCGCTTCCTATCTCATCTACTAAGTGGCCGCAGCTCCTCCAAGGGCCTTAAAGTGTCCTGCACACAGTATGACACTTAGTGGAACATCGAGTCCTTCGGCGATCAAATGGCCGAAGAGGCTGCCAGGTCCAAGGGGCCTTTCACCACTAAGGAAGAGCTTCCAGTGAAGGCTTCCACCCCTCCCCCTCTATACACCCATTCAGGCACAACATAGTTTATTTCTTTTTGCGCTCCGAGCACTAATTCACCCTCTCGACGACACTTAGCAAACAATCTACGCTCCCCGTTTTTAACATTCATTTAATGGTTTTGGGGTCCTCTAATAAACATTGCCCGCATTTGCTACATCGTCGGGCAACTGAAAACTCGTGCCGTGAGGGTGTGCCGAGGCCAAAACTTCGGAATAAACCACTTACTTAGGCAAAAGCCTTCTATGTCTAATTGGAATGAGGTATGAACAGCACTGTCTCCAGGAAACGTACAGTCTGGACCGTACAAAAAATATGACGTGACCCAAGGAACACCCCAAGCGAAGCAAAGCATTTCGAGCCGTGTATAAGAGATTATTATTGACCGTCAAAGTTAATTAGTGATTGACTAGATGGATTAAGGTAGGGATTAACCTGGATAAATATGAATTAAGGGGTGATGATGATGTAGCCTTTAAGGTGAATTGGGATAAATTGAGGAGGATTAAGGGAGGGATTAAGAACGTATACGGTAGGATTAAGGCGAGTGGGAGGGGACGTCGATATAGAACGAAGCGGCAATATTGTGAGATGGTAAAGTAGCCGTTCCTGATTTGGCGATTCGTGGACGTGTTTATGAAAAGATGCCCTTCAGAATAGTACAGCCGCAACCGGAGCTGCCCCGTCTAGGAAGGACGTTATGAAGCATCGCCAAGCTTTCTCCTTGAAAGCACGCAAGCAGGCTTAAGTGCTCCTACAAATTTTTGTTTGAGTATAGCACATGTAAAGGGGTCATGCAGACAAAATCCAAGTTTGGTTCATTCGGAAGATTGCACGTTAGAACAGTAATGACAGAACGTTTGACGCACACTTCGCTCAAATGAACTAGTATATAATTAGGAAAAAAGGGAATGGCCATGAGACCCACTAACTCCTTTCCCGGAACAGAGACTATGGTGTCATAGGCGCAGCCGTGCGATTGGCTGAGGTTGGCAAAAGCAAACGCAAATTAGGCAGGGCTTATAAGATCGCCAAACGAGCTATTTGCGCTTAGATGTAATGCATATTCATTTGTACAGCAGTAAGAATGGTGGGGTAAACAATGAAAGTTACGTAAATGCACATCAACATAGATGTACCGATGCACACTGCCGTTGGTAGTGGGCGCACTATGCTCGATTTAGCTGCGCAGGAGTACGCGCCGCTTTGGAGTTATTTGTCTTACACGACACTGGAAGATTTGCGTAAGCGACGTTGTCTTTAGTCACCCTGTTTTTCTAGTATACCCCATGTTTCACGAAACGATTACTTTTTACCGCAAGAAAAACAAGCCATGTACAAATACGGTCCAAAACGAAGCAACGGTGGAACGACAGTCGGCGGCTCAGTATGGCAGCGCCGTCTTGGAGGACTGACGGCAAGCAAGGCTACAGAGCCTAATGACGCACTGGAAGTTCGTTTCACACCCGCCCTTCTGACTTCATGGCAGGCGTCACAAAAACGCATGATTTGGCCGGAGAATAAAAATTTCAACCTAAATTGAATAATTTCTCAGTGAATACGGCATCATTTGCTGCCTGATAAGCGCTGGTGGCAGTTTAAAACACGAAATCTTTCGAGTAAAACAAACTTGTGTTTTGTCTGCATGGCCGCTTTTAAAAATAGCCAAAGGGCAAGGGAGAGGAAGTGATAAGGGAAAGGCGGAGAGGAGTAAGCCCACGTGATCCTGGTTGATAACTGCGCGCGCCTTGCTCTGCCGGCTCAAAATAACATTTCCAGTATTTACAATTCCGGGCACATTTTAGATGGGTTCCGCATTGGCGTTTTTGAGGACAGTGTGTAAACATTGCATGCGGTTTTTACGGCGCCTCTGGAAAGGAAAGACGTGTTCTGTAACTTCATGAAAATTGTATATTCGACAAACCAATTCGGAACCATTCCCTGGCGTCAGTTCTGGCGTTTCCTGTAATCAGTGCAAATTCAAACTCGCTGCAGTATTCAGTCACGCAAGAGCAGTGCTTGTTGTTTCTCATACCGGTCAGCGAACCCCGAATTTCCGATTCCAACGAATTCTTGCTTTTTAACACGAAAGTGCTTTATATGCCCGGGTACACCAAGATCTGAGCGGCGTCATATCCGTCACGGAAATGACATCGCCAGAAAAAGGTTTATTAACGCGGCTGCGCCGGGATTCGAGCCTCGAACTCTCTCGCGCAAAGGGAGGTATACAGCGCTCTGCCCACTGCGCTACGAAGTATTTTTTTTTCTTTTGTTCCTTTTTTCTACATTTTTACAAGTCAAAGATTTATTAAAAAGCGCATCCCATGTTTTGGTAGGCGGAAACTACTATAAACATCAAATGATGCTAATTTTTGAAGTACTGGCAAGACTTCAGCGTCAAGATTTTCCGCTTTGTACAACGCACACAGATAGTTCACTTTTTCCCTGAAATATGCGCTCACGGTTAGCGCATTGACATCCGCATGGCACACCGCCATTCGAGAATGCAGATGCTATACAATCCTAAAAGCATAATCATATCGTGCGGTACATCGTCTTCATTATTTACTCTGAGGAACCTGATTCCATAGGGTGTCACCGGATACTCCTTCTTTAGGGTTCTCATCAGGACGTCCCAGAAGAAAATGACATCCCAACACTCTATAAACACATGTTCTGTAGTTTCAGGTTTTTGACAGAGGACGCACAAGTTGTTCCAAGCAACAAAAAGACCTCGCTCTTTCATCCATGTTTTCACAGGTAGTGTGTTGGTGTGCAATCTCAAAAAGAAGGTTTTCACAGTGGCTGGGATTATCATAGCTTTCACCCTGGACAAAACATTCTATACTTGGCCTGCAGAGTACACTGCTCGGTACAGAGGTACAGGAAAGAGAATTTCTTTCAGATCTTTTTTCAAACCCTCCTGGAAACATTTGACATATACTCCAAAGAAAACCGCACAGAAAGGAATCTAACTGCGTCAACTACTTCTTTCAGATATCCTCTAATTGTAGGCCATTCCTCGTCACACAAAGAAACGATAAGCCGCAGTAAAGCATTGGCGAGTGCAACTTTGAAAAAAACTTCGCAAGAAAGGGTTGCTTGAATCCTTGAAGAATATAAAATGATTATTTTTCAGGTGGTAAATTTAGAGTAATATGCATTTACGCCCCTAATCCTGTGAACGAGAGGAATCAGTTTTTAACAGTATTTCTAACCATTCAAAGTGTGATAGGAATATCATTCTGTTGGGTGAATTTAGTTGCGTGTGCGCACGGAAAGACCGCGTAGGATCGGGGACTTGGAACGATAAGGGTGTAGAGACCCTTACTCATGCGAAATAAGTCTGACGTGTCATATGTGGCCCACTGCTCGGGTAACACGAGCACGAAGGGCTACACGCACTTTCAGGGAAGCAGTCATGCGTGCCTCGATCGGATATACGTCTCTCTAGAGCTTTTGTCGACGTGCAATAATTATGCAGTCGACCTGGTATTATTTATTGATCATTGTCTTGTCTCGTTTTTTCTAGGGGGAAGGGAAAGGGGTACAAGAAATATAATTGGGAGTTGTGGAAAATAAATGCTAAGTTACTAAAGGACAACACTTTCAATAGAGCAGTGGAGGAGATTTTCGTTAAGCGCAGAGATGATATCGAAACTGGGTGGGGAGCAAAGTTGGAGCTTTTCAAGCAAGACATTAAAATGAAGGCCATTGAAAGAGCGGTCTGCATTAAAAGAACAGAAAAGGAGGAAGAGGACACCCTCCATCGCAATCTCAGTCGTATGTTGAAGCTAGAGTGCCAGATGTCAGGATTTTTCGGCGGCGGTATCGCAACCATCAAAAGCAGGCGCGAGGCGGTCGATCAGGAACGATACAGGGGGGCAACAATTAGAGCACGTGCAGAAAGGCTGCTGGCAGGGGAAGCGCCCAAAAAGCGCGCTTTAGAAGATGAGATGCGTTATGTGAAGGCCAACAAAATTGAACAAATAACCTGTCAGGGTGTTGCTATGCGCGAGGACGAATAGATAAAACGAGAATTCGTGCGGTTTTACACCGAACTATTCAGCCCTGCATGTCCCAGAATAGATGTTATTGAGCGAGGGTTTCTTTCACTGTTACCGGTGTTAGATGAAGAGACTAGGCAAATACTCGAAAAACCCATTTGTTTAAACGACGTGGAAGCAGCAATTGATGAATTAAAACATTGGAAAGCGCCTGTTCCGGATGGTCTGGGTTCGGACTTGTATATGATGTACAAAAATATGATTGCCCCTATTTGTTTCTTGTATTCGAGGAAACTTTCAAAAATAGGGCATTCCCAAAAATTTTCTCCCGCACGCACACCATTCTTATTCCAAAATCTGAGGATCCTTTGAAAAGACAGTCTGTCACAGGATATCGATCCATTACTTTGGCCAACACAGACTACAAAATATTAATGAAGATTACTGCCAAAAGACTTCAGAGTGTGATCAGTATGATCGTCGGGCCACATCAGACATGTGACATTAAAGGTCGCAGTATTGTAACATTCACGTAGCGCGAAGTGTCTTGCAGTGCTTTGACATGTTTTTTCGTGAAGTAGCCATGCGACAAGTAGATTTTGAGAAAGCCTTTGATCGCGTCTGGCATGGGATCCTTTTTTTCAGTTTTGAAGCATATAAAATGTTGATAGATGTTTTTTTAGGGGCGAAGCTCCTTAGGGCGTGGGTCTGTCCATCCTCCACGTATGTATGTAGCCACCTCTAGTTTAGTTCTTGGATTGTTTACTAGATGGCGTGGCTACCTCTAGTTTAGTTCTTGGATTGTTTACTAGATGGCGGGGAGCGTTGTAATAAAATCAGTTCGCTGTTGGCGCGCGCTCGGAGTCGCCCGATGGATAAGGCTGCAGATGTGCGAGCCAGCGAGGCAGAAGCGCTCCGTGAAGCTGCGCGACGCCGCCGCCAAGATCCTGCCGTACGAGAGCGGGAGGCCGAAGCGTGTCGTCTGGCTGCGCGACGACGCCGCCAAGATCCCAGCGTTCGAGAACGAGAGGCCCAAGCGTCACGGCAACGGCGCGAGGACCCTGCCGTACGCGAAGCGGCACGGCTGCGGCGCGAAGAGGATCTCCAAAACGTCATAGAACGGGAAGCGGCGAGAAAGCGCGCGTATCGGCAGGCAGACCCCGATGCAGTGAGAGCTCGTGAGGCGTCTGCAAAACGCATCAGGCGAGCTCAGCCCCAAGGTGCCGACGCGCGGTTTAAGCGAGGCTTTCTAGACGTTACGTTCGGACACAGATGTAGTGGGCGAACTTTCACTGAAGAGTCACGGTTTTACCGATGATTTCCCCTCAGGAGCTTCGCCCACTCATCATCATTCACCCCGTGGATATGCTGTGAATTTTTTTAAAAGGGCGTTAAGATGGCGTATCATGATGGTTTCACGCAGCTGATAATTAACAAAAGCGTTACCGAGTACATTACAGTGTTGTCATTAGTGAAGAAAGGGTGCCCTGCTTCCCCGTTGTTTTGTATTTTGTAGCGTGAGCTACACTGGCCGAGGTTGAGCAGTTTCGCGTCGACCTTGAAGGGCCGTACTGCGCAAGCGAGAAGAGCATGACATTGGATTTGGATTTGGATTGGATTGGATTGGTTTGGCTCTGATTTGGATTGGATTGGCTTGGATTAAATTGGATTGTATTGGAAATCCCATACAATTGTAGTACGGGTGTGTTGAGATTGGGTCTCCACATTCGCCAGTGTGCGCATTCCAGAGGAGTGACGTCATAGCCGCGGCAAACGCACTGGCGCCGGCGCGTGCCCAGCTGTCGGCTCCGTTGCGCAGTAGCCAAGTCTGTCACAGCGCCGGAGCCGCTTGATAGCCGTTTCGCGTGGCTCCCGGAGAGCCGTGCTGCTCATGCGGGAGGAGCAGTGGCTGGACTTGACTGGATTAGATTGGATTGGAAATCGTTTTAGGAGCAGTAAGCATGATAATAAGCTAATCCTAGACAACCAGGAAACCTAAGAATAACCAGCTGAGCCTTAGATCACGCTAGGTATATCCTGGCATAGCCGAGTGAAGCCAGTGCTAATTTTTCTAGAACACTTTTGTTTAGAGATTATAAATGATAGTTATGTACGGGGTTTTGTGTTGCATGCAAGCGAAGTCAAGCTGCTAACGTATGCTGATGTAGTGGCCGTATTCTGCACAGACGGACAAAGTGTGAGTAGAGCTGTCACAATAAACAAAGAATTTTGTGACGTCACCCAAAGCTCAGTCAATTGGCAGAAGTGTGCCGGTTTTTGGCACGGAAACTGAGAATCAACACCGACTTTTTTTGAGCGCGTAAACTGGACCACAAGGCCTTGGCGGTACCTGGGGGTACCGATGGGCAGTTATTTGGGCAGCAATCAGTACTGGCAAGACGAAGCCCAAATGCTGCGCGACAAAGCCAAAAGGGGGGGGGGGTGCATTGTCCGTCTTCGCAAGCGCCACTGTCTGCAACTTGTTTTTTTCTGGCGAAAGTGTGGCTTGGGATGCAAGCTATTCACTGTTCCCGTGTTCATGTGAATAAGTTGTATCGTATTTTGGTGTTTTATTTAGAATTCAACATGGGAATGCACGAGCTGAAGCTCTCTTTTTGGAAGAGTGAAGCTAGGAGGGCTAGGGCTCTCGCATATATACGTACTGCGCTACGAATTCAAGCGGACGTAGGTCTACGAACACGTCTTATATCTTTTACACTACTTTCTTCATTCAGGTTCCGTCTAGGAAATGCTGCCGTCTAGGAGAAGTGAAGCGAAGTAGTTTATCAGAAGACTAATGAGCGCCGGCAGTTGGCGTCTCGATGCCAGCGTCTTCGGGGACGTGCGACGTAGGTGAATTGAGGGACCCTCAGCCACTTACTGCTTTCGGTTTTGGTTTCGGCTCCTTTTCGTTCGCATGGTTTTCAATGGGCTGTGGTTTCAGTCGGATTTACGCCATGTTCCGGCGCTTTCAATCCAGTGTATAACGTTGATGCGTCTAACGGTGCCATACCGACCTAACATAAATAGCGATGTGCAAGTTCATATGGATGCACAATAAAATCTCCTGTGAAGGCACATTTCACTTTCGTGTTTTACCGATTCCTATCAAGAGGCATCAAACACAATTTTTTGCTTCCTGGATGACTCAGTGGGCGGCTTATATTCGAATTCTGTGCACTTGATAACTGTCTAAGATGGAGTTCAGCTGCTTTTCTTACTGTTTGGCCGTCGCCGCTTTCTCTTACTGTAAAGGAGTAAACCAGGACATTTATGAGCATGCGGTACTACTATCAGAATAAATCTCCTTAATTTCATGACTGTGGCTATACATGCTGTAATACGCTGTAGACTAAACGCAGTTGAACTAACAACAATCAGTGGGGACTTGTAAATAACTTTGCTTATCCGCCACTAAGTGGTACCCGCACACGCAAAACCTAAGAAGACACGCAGTACGTGAAATCTCTATAGCCAAATGTTATGTCCTGTTTGCTGCACCCTTGCGTTTATGCATTATGCGTACCGCTTTTAGTAACAAATGAGGTGCCCCTTCGGTTCTATATAGCCGAACTGACCGAGTGGCGAAGACGTTTCGTAGGCGTGTACGAAGCCACGTATTCGATTTAGACCGGGCGGCCACTTTGTTAGGGCGGCGATAAACAGTCTTTCTTGTATGGAGGCTACATATTCCGCAGCCTTCGGAGCGGCTCAAAGCTCAGGCGTAAGCTACTTTAAACTGTATCGTCAAAGCAGCGTGAAATTGCGGCGTCAACGCAACGAGAAAGAGAGAGAGAGAGAGAGAGAGAGAGAGGAGGAGGAGAGGAGAGATGAGAGAGAGAGAGAGAGAGAGAGAGAGAGAGAGAGAGAGAGAGAGGGAGAGAGAGAGAGAGAGAGAGAGAGGAGAGAGAGAGAACTCCAGGAGAGTCCAGGAGTCCATGCGCTGTCCAGGCTGACGTAGCCCTGGTTACAAGCAAGAGCTGGTTCCCAGGTCGACAGCTGGACAGCAGTATCTCCCACTGCCCCACTGCTGAAGGGAAGGGGACTGATTCAGAAGCGGAAGGTGTGAGTTTTTTGTGCAATAGAATAATATCTGTGTCAGAGTTCCTGGTTCCTGGCAGAATTTACACTTATCAGAGTACTGCGTAGGAAAGAGTAAATGCATAGGGATGGGGTGGGGAAAAGTGCCTCCTTTAATTTGTCTGAGTCTGATTTCATGGCTTGTGGTCAAAGGTGTGTCAGGACTGGGGAAGGTCTGCCTCTTGGTTCGGTAGTATTGGGTGATTTCTTGGTAGGTGAGGAAAGGTGCGGAAACAACCCCGGTCGCAGCGGGTCGGTGAGTGGAGTGAGGTCTCTAGCCTGTCGGTGAGCACAGACAAACAATTTTAATGGTGTCGCCGGTTCGGTGTGGTCAAGAATGATCACTGCAGAGCCCAGCCACCTTTCCTTCTCGCATTTCTTACTTTCCGGTTTGTATGCATGAAACACATGAGTGTATTCTTCTCAGTAACGCTCCCGAACCGTCTCTCGGCTTTCGGCGCTTTGTTTGCTGCGATTTCATTTTGTCGCCCATCTTTAAAGGTGGCGACAAAATATACTTTTGGTTCATTGGAAATATTGTCTCGTGAGAATGGAGCTGATACTATTTATAACTTAAAAATAACCCATGTAAGCTATATAACGAGGAAAAGAGAGAGTAGACGGGCGACTAAGCAGCTAATTTACCTCACTGAACCTGCGACGTATTATGGGTCGCTTGCTGCGATTGTATGAGGCAGAACAAATCAAACGCGAATTAAACAGGGACTGCGAACTTGCTGAGTGGGCTATATGCAGTTGAAAAAACATGCAGTTGCAAAATCCTGTGAAGAGCCTGTATCCTGAGTCTGGAGCAATGTAACACCTGTAGGACATACAGACGACGGGTCACAAGAAACGTGTTACACACCCAAGCACGAGAAAAGATGGACAGCTGCCGCCCCCGCCAGTCATTCACTTGGCGCTGTACCTTCACCGCCTGCTCCGACCAATGTGAGTCTGCATTGCGAAACTGCGAGAGCGGTACTCCTAAATACGTTATGTCACTATTCCAATTAATTCTGGTGCAGCAATCTGGTGTCGTTCCCCATTCTCCCAACCACAATCCACGCTTTTCTCGAAATTCAGGGCCGCACCTGAAACTTCACAAAGGTCTTGTGTAATGTCAAGAGCATTCTCCACGCTTGCCTTGTCAGTACAAAATAAAGCGACATCATCGGCACATGCTAACATTTTAACTTCGAAGGACGGTAGCGTAAAACATGTAACACTAACGGCCTCTATTATGCGCATGCATAATGGTTCCAGGTATAAGAAAACCAGAAGTGGTTATAAAGGGCACCCTTGCCGAGCCGACTGTTTTTCTTCATTGCCCTTTTTTCGCACACCATATAGGTGTCACGGATAGATTAAAATTAAGAGAATCTTGCACTGACGCACAAGACTTGAATGGCGAAGCTGTTGTAGATGAGCTTTGCCGTAGACATAGTTAAGTTTCAGTATCATTGTTTGTGGTGCTGGTAGTTGCGGTGCTAGTAGTTGCGGGGCTAGTAGTCGTCGTCATATGCGTCGAAGAGGTCGTCGTCTTCTTCGCGGCGAGTGGTGGATGTAAAGTCGCTCTCAGCATTGTAGACTTCCACCAGTTCAACTGGCGATGCTTGCACTATAAGTCGCTCAAGGCTTGAGCCATCGCGAAGCTGCAGAACGTATTATGATCTCTGAAGGACACACCATGACGCATTTGGACAACTTTTAAATTGTTTATTCACACATTTCCCCTCGTTGCTTTGCATTGTGGTGGTTGTAATGACAGCCCTATGCATCGATATCGTCGCGTTCCTCATGCCAAGCATTACTTGCGCGGTAGCGCTTGACGACGGCGGTGGAGTTTTCTTTTTTCTTTATGCAACAACCACTGCTATAGCCGGGGACTCGGCGGTCGCCGCGAGGGATGCGCTAACGAGCGCTCAGCATTTTCCCGATCCTCAAAGTTTTTCGTTTTTTTTTTTGCTAAAGCGACTGCGCGTGCCGGGAGCGTTCAGCGGTCACCGCGAGGCATGCGCTCGCGTGCACTGCGCATTTTCTTGGTATTTTTAAAGACGACAGTCTTTCTTCGGCTACTAAACGCGGAAATTTTGGTCTCTCTGTCTGTCTGCCTGTCTGTCTGTCTGTCTTGAAAGGATAAATTTATTATAAAAAAATCCTGGTATCAATGATACAAAGTAAAACCCAGAAACAATAAAAACGTGCAGCGCCTGTTGCTACAAAACTAACACAGCCCGAAGGCTGCCAGTTACAGACACTTACAGAAACACAAAACAGTTTCAAGTTGACCGTAGAGAAAAGATTAACGCACAAACAATTCTGAGTTGCTTACAAGCAAAAGATTAACATGCGAGGTAACAAGGATACAAAAAAATTCGCTTCAAGAATGCAGGAACATAGAGAACAAGGTAGTTGTTAATGTCACAACGAGTACAGAAGCCCAATAACACCCAATTTTAATACCAAAATCAATTGACTCGATTCAGCCACCCGGCCAAAGTGAAATAAAATCTGCGCAATGGGCTTATATACTCACAGTCAAATCTAAACGTCTTGAAGAAGAACAAAAGATTATGCAAATATAAGGTAGAAAATCAATACACAAGTGATATTTGCAGTGTTATTTTATAAAAAAATCATGGATTCTTGGTTTTTGAGATAGAAAATGAAATACCACACCAACGCCCGAAAGCCGTCGCCTTTTGTTGCCAGCGCAACCTCCTGCGTCATTTAAGAAATCAAATGGCAATAGCAACGAAAGGTTCCACCAGACGGGATCCACGTTCCACTTGAAACGCTCCTGCACTATAGGGTATCGTGGTTCTATAAATGTTGTAGTGGGGTGCCTCAATTCACATGCATTTCCGCCATGCGGCAGCGCTGGCATCGAGACACCCGACAAGTAGAGCGCGGTAAATTTAAATTGACTTCAGCAAACCTCTAGAGTGTTATCTTGGGAGGAACAAGACGGGAAAGGAACAGCATGACAGGTGAGCAGGAAAGAGAAGGAAGGCCTTTACTTGGCAGCGGCGCCAGTCGACTATCGTCTTTCGGCGACATTTGCAACGAAAGGAGCACATAAGTGGCCATTTTTTCCCTGCAACATCGAACCTCGGGCTTGTACAACAGCTCCGCTGTTGAAACTATCGGCCGAACATCAGTTAAAGGAAAAGCTTAAAATAAAGATAAAACGTACGCTGTTCTTCTAGGACAGGTAACCATTCCAGATTAGGCGTCTGAACTTATGCACTTCAACGAGCACGGTAATACTTCATGCGAAGTATTTGCTCACAGTGAGAGGGTTAGAGTGAGCTTGGAGTCTCGCCATCCTCGATCTCGAAATGGCATGCAAGTCTAGAGCCACGATGAGTTCATATCACCCACGGTTGTCACTAGGTACGTAAAGAAATGGTATGCCTTGTGGTGAACACGGAGGTCTGTCTTTAAGGTTTTTTTGAAACACATCGCAGAAAAAGATGGCGTCCCAGCACTCCGCGAAAACGTGCTCAACTTTACCGATTATTGTATAGCCCTAACCTGGCACCATGCCAGGATAAAAGATACAAGAATCATTGGAGGTTAGCGTCCTTATTCTTGTCATTTTCAGTTATCTTTCGCTGTTTTTTAAACCGGACAACAATCTGTGGAGGTTTGCGTCCTTATTCGAATCGTTTTCAGTTATCTTTCTTTCTTTTTTTATACCGGCTTCAAGAAACGTTTATGAAGCGAAGCTTCTGTGCGTTGCTGATGGCGTTCGCTGTCGTGCCAAAACGCACTCCAGAAGAGCCAACTTTACACAAAACATTTCACAAGACCGTGATAACGGTAAGCGAAGGAAGATCAACTGCCGGAAGAAAACAGAAACGCTTCCCGAGGTCGGAATCGAACCTCGGTCCTTCGCGTTATGAAGCCGACGTCTATCCGACTGCGCCATTCCCACACGGCCGAAGCAGTTTCTATTTTGGACTTTGACTTTGACTGAAGTTGCAGGGGCGATAACATCGTGCTTTTTCTCCCTCCTCCTGCTCGTCCTTCTGATAGAAATTCGCGACGCAAATGAAGTTTTCTGTTTTAGGCGCAAAGCCCCTCAAGGCCGAGGCTTGTCCGTCCGGCGTCCGTGCTCACGGCACAGCACCGTGTAAACCAGAACATCTGTGAAGAAAAGGTGCACAAAAGGTTAACAAGAACAAAATAAAAAA
Source organism: Haemaphysalis longicornis (assembly GCA_013339765.2). Classification (NCBI taxonomy): domain Eukaryota; kingdom Metazoa; phylum Arthropoda; class Arachnida; order Ixodida; family Ixodidae; genus Haemaphysalis; species Haemaphysalis longicornis. The sequence goes on along the minus strand of CM023455.1, from coordinate 87,551,244 downwards.
TTCACAAAAGTTTAGAGAGGAAGAGAGAGAGAGAGAGAGAGAGAGAGAGAGAGAGAGGGAGGGAGAGAGAGAGAGAGAGAGAGCCGTGCTGTGCATGCGCGAGGAGCATTGGATTAGTTTGGATTGGATTGAATTGGATTTAGATTTGGATTTGGATCGTATTGAATTGGATTGGATTGGATTGGATTAAAATGAATTGTATTGGATTGGATTGAAAATCGTTTTAGCAGCAGTAAGCACTATCAGGGGTGATTTACGGAAAGTACGATCCCCAGTGCTTCGCCCACTCGTCATGAATTGCTTCGTTGAGATGCATGATTTTTTTTCCAAAAAGGCCTAGACTAAGTTTCTTTCTCGGTATTAACAGCGCATGAAGCAAGCCAGGTGGATCCTTTCCGCGGATTTTGCCGCGCGTTCGGTGCCGCTTCAAATTCGTTTCTGCTATTGTTGCTTCGTTACAAAAACACAAAAACAACCAGCTACATTTTGCATGTTTGTCCGCTGGAAACGCGAGTGTCGTTAGAAAAGTGCGTTTCCCTAAATTGTCGGATTCCTTTTCAGCCCCGGGCCCGCGATCAGCCACAATCCTATGAAAGAGCTTGAAACTTTCGAAGTTTATAGTTTCCAGATTATTTATTGTTTCCGTGCGCTTTAAACTGTTTCAAAGGGAACTCCGCCGCAAGGAGGTGTTGAAGCACTGGGCGAATAAATTTAAATACTTAGAATAGGCAACACAAGATTAAAAGAGGATAAAGTTCATTCCAAGAACCGCTGTCGT